>VZRO01002987.1:804188-935045 GCA_013397915.1 Daphoenositta chrysoptera
CCTCCTTCCCTTCACGCCGAGCACTGCGCTCAGGCAATCCCGCCCGGCGCCCTCGGTGCCACCGTCTCCCTCCCTCCCTCCCTCCGGGTCTCGGTCTCGGTCTCTCTATCACTCTCTCCCTCTCTCTCTCGGCGGGAGGAGGGGAGGGGAGGCGAGGGGAGGAGAATGGGGCGGACCCGCAGGTGCCGCCCCTCCTGCACTGTCAGCTGGAGGAGCGGGGTCGGGGTCGCGGCAGTGCCGCGCTCAGGTGCGGGGTGTTCGGCGGCCCTGGCCGTGCCCCAGGGCGGCGGGGCTGGGAAGGGGGTGCCAGCGGGACTGAGGTGATGGAACGGGCGCTGGTGTGGACATGAGTCAGGGGAGGAGGCAGGTGGAGAGCAGTGAGGCTCGGGACTTAGCGGCCGGTACTCGGTGAAGGACGGAGCGACGCGGGGTGCTTCCAGTCTGTGAGGGAGGGGGAGAAGCCCTGCACTGAGAGGAGCCAAGCTAGGAAGCGTCAAAACCCTGTCGGATATCCAGCATGGCTCGGTGTCCGGTGGGGGAGAATATGGCACTGGGAGTACCGGCGGCCCTGCAGTGCACGCTAATCCAGGCTATGGGCAGAGCTGAAATTTGGGCGGGAGGATCACCTTATGTTGTGTTTGGGTTTAGTTAGCAATGGAGCTGGTCCAGGAGTGGTTAAATAGAAGCTGAAGGGGTTTAGCATGCTAGGAGGATTCTGGAGATGAACAGGAGAAGGGCATTCCAAGTATACTTGTGTCTGATATTAAATTGAACAAGTGGGTAAAGATGAGGGGGTCTGATGTGTTGGAGAGATTGAAAACAGAAGGATCTGGAACACTTAGAGCTGTAAATGGGGTCCAAATGCGTTGGGAAGCAGCAGGTTTGGATCCTTGGTGTGTGCAAAGACGAAGGTTAGACATAGCAGGAGCAAGGGAAGGAGACTAGAAATATAGCCAGGTGCTAAAGGGTAAATTGAACCCATTGAACTGGGGAAAAAATTATTTAGTATTTCCTTCCTTTCGCCTTGGATTGATTAAGCAACCATACAAACCATCTCCTTTTTCACTTTTCACAGGACATACTTCTTGAGAGCTTTTCAAAAAGCCTTTATCATTTCTTGGGACCATAGAGCTCAATCCTCTGCAGTGTTTTATCTATCTGCTTCAACAACTGAGAGGAAAAAAAGGCACAGTGAGAAAAAAATTGTAGTGTTGTTTGTTCATTTTCTTTGACAGGAACCTGCTGCAGTGTGACACAGAGAAAAAGAAGTCCAGTACTTTTCTCACGTCTTCTTCTTTTGTACTTGCTGGTTAAAACACTAAGTTCCAGCATCCTTCCCATCAAAAAGTGGAAGGGAAAAAACTGTCCATACATCCTGGAGAAAGCAGAGGTGGCACAGCAACAGGGTGGCACTGCAATAATCCTACTTGGTCCAGAAATGAGAACAACTGTGACAGGAGAATAAATGTAAGGAAGTTCTGGAGCTCATGGCTATAGCCAAGAGTGTGATTAATGCAGAAAAAGGCTAGGTACATTTAATGTTCAAAACCTCCCAAATAAAGCTTTGGAACTGGGTTGTTCACTGGCTACTTTGATTCTGATTTCATGCAAATTTTATGTGAATAGCTACATCAGTTGGCTTTGAGAGGGCTATTCACATGCTTGAATTGCTTAGAGCTGGGCTTCAGCCATGGATTACCTGAAGACTCACTACCTCCATTAGCCTAAACATCTTGGTGTCTCTGTATTTATAAAGTTACCAATAATATGACCCTTAACAACAGGTAGCTAGAAATTTAGTTGAATCAGAGTTTAAGAGCATTTACCAGATCAGGTCAGGCTTTAGGATCAAACTTCATCACTTTGACAGTTCTAAGTGGTACATTTTTATGCTATGTATGTTAACTCAGCTATTGATACTACACTCAAATATAATGGAATTGAGTAATGTCAGTGTCAGTCCTTTTGAGATAATGTTGCCATGTGACTGGACAGATTTAGATAGTAACTATTATTGCTCTTAAAGGTTTGTGATAGATTTGAAAGCATACCAAGGTGCCTCTATAATACTATGCTATAGCGTATCATAACTCTAACTCAGATTACTTAATTATATCTAAATTGATCCCAGTAATTGCAATCTAGATTTCCCTCGAAAATTCTGTTTGATTTTAATTAGAGATATGTACTGAATAAGCGAGAATTATTCTGGTAGCTTTAATGCAGTAACTCTTTTCCTATTTGGATTTATTTTTGTTTTGCTTTTTTGAAAAGGAAGAGACATTAATTATATGTTTTCTTCTAACTTTCTATTTTGACTATCAACATTTACAGCTTGTAGGGTGGTTTCATCTGTACCATCTGTGGGCCATATTGCACATCAGATGGCAGGATAAAATCTGTAACAAGAACGTTTAGGGACATAAAAGTCTTTCAGGGTTTGATGCCATGATATTCACAACACAAATGTGCAGAGCCACTCATGTATCCGAAACAGAAGACACAGAATGCCAAAGCAGCTGCTGGAGTGAAATAAAGGAGAGACCACACAGTTTGGGGAACATGACAGCATCAAGAACAAAAGGACATTTGAGGGAACAAGAAAGCGCAGCTTCAAGCAGTGAGAAATTGGAGTCAATCATTAGGAATTATTGACAGCAGACATGCAGTTGCACAGCAATTAGAGACTCACTTTGGGAATCAAGGTCAATTAATACTGAGGTAAAGAGGCAGCATCAAAAAAAGCACCTTGTTTAGCAAACAGCATTTTCTGATTGCTGACTAGGCAACATGGAAGAAAATTGTCAATCACGGATTGGGTTTTGGCCGTGTTCATACTCACAAGGCAAGATACCATCACCTTTTTCTGTTGTAAAGGACTACTGTACAAGAACACTATATGACACCACACTTTGAGCAAGGATTAATGGGCCACTGCCCAGTGGAACTACAGAAGTTGACAGGTGTCATTCAGACCTGAGCCTTCGTTGTGTATTGCATTTCACTCTGCATTTAAGTGAAAATCTCTTCACTTTCTTCATATTTGCTGGGTTTGAGAGCAATAGGGATAAGGTCCTTTATGATATAGTGCTTTGAAAGCCTATTCCCCTCTTCCAAGCCATAAAGGCAAACTTCCAACAGATTTCAATCTTTTTTTTCAATCCTGCAAGCAACAGCTTTAAGTTCATCTTAGATCATTCTCTGAACTGCAGCTAGTGTTTATTATTGTCATGCCTGTTACATTTAAATATTCACCGATAATCTGATGTATCCAACCTTAGGAATTAGGTTTCAAAAAACATAAAGAAATAAACAAATAGTCACACAAGAGAATTCTGCTTTAATTTCTTATTATTTGTGAGCTCTCAATTTCATACATACTAAACCCAGTAATCTCTATCCTAGAAACGTTAGTATCAGTGTTTTAGTTGATCCAGCCTACCAAACCTTTGGTATTACATTTTGCCTGAATGAAGTGTCTGAATTCCACAGACCTGGTGTTGTCATTGTTAAAATCTGATTGCAGACTTTGCTTTGATTTCTTTTTTGCGGCTAAAGTGAGTTCCACCATCCTGATGGGTAATTCTGATTTCTATCCTTCTGTATGAATCACCAATGATCTTTTAAGATTAATTATACTTTACCCCTTTATTATTGTGATGTGAATTATCCTTTCCCTAGTTGTAATATTGTAATTAGGATAAGGACCAATACTATTTAGTATGTTTAACATCGAGGCATCTATGAAATTAGCTCTTCCCCTAAAAACATTTATTCTAAATGGGTGAAACAGGTGGATAGGATGAAACAGAAAGCATGAGATGGAGATGGGGAGTCAAAGTACATAAAATTATGTTTTTAATGCAGACAGTCTGAGGGCAGAGCTAAACTGAATTCAAATCTGATGCTCAGACACTACTGTTATTCCAATTCTAAGTCATCATATCTAGGCTTCCCTATTTCTATTATTTCTATTATTTTATGGATATGTTTTTAAAATCCATATTTTGGCATCAGTGTTTTTAGCATGAATATTTAGCACACCTAGAAAAAAAAATTATAGCGCACATTAAGATGAAAGAGACAAGAGTGTTTCTTACAACTAGTAAGGACATACTTGCTCTAGCTTTCCATTACTCACGCCATAGAAATTGAGCAACTCATCATCAGGCTTTTCTGAAAATTCAGCAGTAGTACATAGTCAGTAACAGGCATATACTTTCTATTCCTTTTTGATTTTGATAGGGTTTTGCAGAATGACCACTGTTAATGAGATAATAATTTCACAAGAATAAAAGGATGGTTGTAGAAAAGTCCTGGAGTTAATCACTTGGATCTCAGTCACCTGGACTCTAGAAACTATAATAGAGTCTCCATGTTTTAGAAGCTTCTGCAAAACACTTGGTATTGCAGTGTCAGCTCTTGTTTACAGATTGGTAACTGTACACCATCCATCATGCAAGACACGGCAGGATGCCATTTCCTTTGCTAGGAAGCCTGTCCTTAACAGCAGCCTGGATGCCAGCTAAAGGGAAAATGCACTACATGAGGGAGGCTGTAACAGTGTTTCTCATCATAATTTTCTAAATAATTTTGTTTCAGATAAGGCAGTGAAAAATGACTACCCATTTTTGGTACTGTCACATGTATTGCAAAAAAGTATGTTCTCAGTTAAGGAAAACTATAAGTGAGCACTTGTCAAAGCTGACTGTCTAAATAGTTTTTATGTTTTCTTTTTACTTGCACAAATTTTGATTTCATATTTCACTTTCAGAATTCACTGATCTTTCAGCGAATCATTTTTATTAGCTAATGATCAAGGAATCGTTTTAATTAGCTTATCTGTGCATTACTTTAGAATATAGCTGAATGAAATGAATCATACAGTGTGAATTCAGGTTTTTGGATTGAGCCTGGTTTTTATACACCATGGGATTAGCACAATCCATTTGGACCTCTTTCAGTGAGAAGATACAGACAGATTTTTTACTATACAACAAAATGTTATCACTACTGCCATCATTTTTAAAAGGGAAATTGAAAGCATGGTGACTGCTTGAAATTATTCAAAGGATGTTTTCAGATTGTAGTTGGATTTGTTCACTTTAACTACATTATAAAGAATTTCCGTGTATCTTTGAATGCATGGTAAGTATAATCATGAGGCCCATAGATCAAGGACTCTTTTTTCCCCCCAGGGATATCTAGATATACATTAGTCTTTTCTTCATCAGGAAATATTTTTTAAAAAGGAGTTTTGCCAAGCCTGCTTAGCTAATTGTATGTAATAAAAATGAATACTACATATTGTTTAAATGTTTTCAAAGTGCAAGACCATATGAAAAGCAAACTCAACAAAATTGAAAAGGTATGCATAAAACTGACTCTTCTATAAAATACTCAGGTCTACTCTGGATTTTTCACCATGGGTTGCCCCTTCAGAGACACTACTGAAACTTAGATCCATTACCTCTAATTGACACATCTCCATTGCCAAACACATAATCTAATCAAATTATTTTATAGCCTAGAGTGAAATAATCCTTTTAAACAGGGCTTCCTTACAGAGGAGGCAGTCTTGCCTAACTTTTAGAGGTATAAAACTTGAGATCTAATCTGTCTTTATTTATAGACAATGAAAATTACTTGGCAGTTTCATCCCATTCCTAAATGAACACCTTCAAACGACAATCCCTCTTCTCTTGTTCTCATTGACTTTTGAGGGAGTTTAGAGACCTAGGTTAGACTATAGCCTATAGTCCACCAATACTGGGTGAACGCAGACCGTCTCCTTGTGGTCACCTGATCATTAACCACAGGGATATAAAAAAAAATTCTCCCTGTTGTTCACCATTTGACTTCTGTTCTGACAACCAAACTACTCACAGGCTGGCTATGAGTCCCCTGGCAAATTAGTCATATACAGCAAAAAGGTAAGTTGCAGTTACATATAAGCATTTGCATTTAGAGCTTACAGAGGTGGGGTTTTTTTTCATGGCACTGACATGATTTGAAGAGTAAAGCTCAGTGGTTAGTTTTTTAAATTCCAAATTTGCAAGGTTTCCTGTAGTTGTTATCAGTAAGAGAAGTGACTCTCATCAAAGTTGGTACAGATTCATAAAATAGTTTGGGTTGGAAGGGACATTAAAGATCATCTAGTTCCAACACCCTGCCATGGGCAGGGACAACTTCCACTAGACCAGATTGTTCAGAGCTCCATCCTACCTGGCCTGGTTAGTGCTGGTTGGTGCTTATTGGGATATTTATTCTGAATCCAGCTGGGAAATCACAATTAGTTCCTCTGCTATTTTATTTTTGCTGCCCTTTTCTTAAACAGATATTTGCACTGCATAAGAGGTGCTGCTTATGAACTACAAGTATGTTAACAATAGCAGAAAAAATGGCCCTGAATCCGTACAGAAGTCAAGACATGGAAATTGGTAATTCTAGAGGTGAAAAACAGTCGTCTCACAATTACAGCACCCATGTCTTTAGTGGAATGTCACCCATGGCCTAAGTGTAATATTTGTAGTGCAAGGAATTTTTAGTGTTTTCCACTACCTATAATCTATGCAGGTTTATCTATCTAGGGTACCAAATTTTCATCTTGGTTTGTGACTTTGTTTTGTTTTTGCCAGAAAGTCACAGATATGTTTGAGCTTTTAGGGTTCTTACAAATGGAAAATACTTTTAAGGTGAGGTATATAAGACTGCACAAGCCCTAACCATTCTCAGGTGTGTCACTGTTCCCTTTACACAGAAAAAATTCCTACTTAAAGCAGCCTATGATAAAACCCCTGGGCTTGTGTAGCTGCCAGAAGTAACAGTAACTCACTCCTCTCCCAGTTTTCCTAGCAGGTCCACACACATCATGGTAGACCAGACTTTATGCTAATGAAAAGCTTAGCTGGTAAGGGAACTCGGTCCAGCATTCACTGTATCTTAACTGGCTCAAATGCTGTCTTAGTCTTCTGGAGGCAAACATCTAAGCCTACACATATATCTACACCCATACTTATAAAATCTCGCATCTTCTCCACAAGAATTTACAGAGATATGTGAATGCAAAGAGGGCTTGGCTCAATTCTCTTGAAGCACAGAAAGAAAAATAGGTGTGTGCCATGGGGTGTGACCTGCCACCAGCTGGGTTTTCCACAGTGAATGTTTCCCACAGAGCTTCAGAAACAGGTCTGATACCCACCATCCCTCTCTTGGGCAGCTTCCAGGGTCTTGACATTGAGGTGTCTTAACCTGCACTCTGCAGGTGTGCAGACACAGAATACTTTTAGTTACTCATCTCCCAGCTATTTGTCCTCTTTCTCAAACAAAAGAGAAAAAGAAAACAAATCAAGTTAAATGCTGCCATATCTATATGGCTACAAACCTCGCTGCAAAAATAAATTTTTATGTGAATTACAATATATTAATTACAAATACTTTTCTTCTATTGTTCTTCTTTTTTTCTCTTTCTCTGTGTGTAACTTTCATGGGAGATTAATTAAGGTTAATGTCTCACAAAGTTATTTGATTTAATACTGAGTTAGATTCATCTTTGTCTCAGGGAAATCAGCTGTTTCGTCAAATTAGTGTCACTTTCTGTCTTTTACTATATTGCCATCTCTCAAGCACATGCAAAATGCACAGTGAGTTAGTTACCTTTGCTAACAACTTGCTGTACAGCTTTTGGATTTCTGTGGGTCTTCTCTTGGCATCAGTGAAAGGGAATTGGTGGAGAGTCCCTACTAGCATTTTGAAAGCAATCTGGGATGGGATTTGTATGTGGGTTTGGCCCACACGCTTGTATGTGGCCAGCAGGGAAGGCTGCTGTACTGACTCCCTGCATGGCTTTGCCCTGGAGTTCACAGGAGCCAATCTACGGCCCTCAGTCCCAGCTCAGACATGTTTGGATCCTCATGACTGCAATGTAGTTTCAGGTCATGTTTTATTTACATATTGGTTTTTTGTACCAGTTTCTTGGTACCTCCTGACAGTGAAACAGACAGGATTGTGACTGCTGTCTGCAGCGAAGGAAACCTGCCTGCTTGCTCTGCTGGTTAGAAACAGTTTCAAAAACAGCTGCTGTCCAGTCAGCCAAAAAGAGCAAGAAAATCCTGAGGGCTACAAAACATGAACTTATTAATGCTGTGGTTTAATCTCTATTCATTTCCCTTATTATATGTTTATTGTATAGAATGGCCTGTTTTCCAGCAGCTCCAGAGAAAGGGCAGATACAGGTTATGCAAAACAAATTCCTCTGCATTTTCCAGTTTGCTTAAAAGAGTTTTTGTTCATCTGAATTAACAAAAAGCCATTTAAGTCTCTTAGTATGTTCAGTCATGACATTTAGCAATCTATGAATTTGTATGGTATTCCTGCCCTCCTTTCCTTTCTGGTTGGTTAGTTGATTGTGCATTTGTTTTTGTCTTGTTTGGTTTTGAGGTTTATTTGTTTCTTTGTTTTATTTCCCCTAGCCTGTGAGGAAGGTTTTTCCTCATAAATAAGTTCAGTTTTATGCAACGTTTGGTAGCTGAAGGTCCAAAGATTCCTCTTGGATTTTGACAGCCCCAAATTAAAATAAGGCATATTGTTGTTTGTCTCAGCAGGAACCCCCTCAAGAGACTGCCTGAGAGTAACACTTTTCCTAAAGTACCAAATGAGCTT
The DNA here is from genome assembly GCA_013397915.1 of Daphoenositta chrysoptera. NCBI lineage: Eukaryota > Metazoa > Chordata > Aves > Passeriformes > Daphoenositta > Daphoenositta chrysoptera. Next base: position 812,850 of record VZRO01002987.1, read on the forward strand.
TGTGATGTCTTACAGATGGTGGCTCCAGCTGTGGTGGGAACTTTTAGTGTTGCCAGACACTATACTCTTGGTGCTCGGGTGCTGTCTACATCTGTTGTAATCACCAGCACCAGGAACATGAACATTATGCAAAAGTAAACGTGAAAATCGCGAGACTTTGAACTTTTCAGTTCCGATTTAAGTTGAGGGTAGGAGAAAAAGCAGATCAGTTGTGAGGTGAAGACTCAAGGAAGGAGTCAGATATTGGGAATAGTTTATAAAATCTTTCAAGAGATGCAACTAGAGAGGGAACCAGAAATAACTAAAACTGGCATGAGAAGATGGACACGAAATGGAGGCAGGTAAACACAATGATCATTAAAGTACTGGTCGAAACAGAATCTGCTTTGACTTCATCAAACACTTTGGTCAACTACCTGGTCGTTTAACTGCCCACTGACTGGGAGAACAATGTTGCTACTCAAATCTTATCTGGTTTCACTGGAGACGAGTTGCTGAGCAACCAGTAAGACCAAAAGCAAGCTGAAGAATGTAAATGCCACCTCCCTGCGTTTGTCCTTCATCGCATCACCATCAAGCATACTGCCCTCCCCTGTAAACACCATTTGACACTTACTTGCCTATCAGGGAGCAAGAATGGAAATTCCTCACAACATTAGGGGGGGGAAAACCCTTTCAAGCACTGGTTGTCCAGAGGGACTGAGGAATCTCCTACCTTGGCATATTTACAACTGACTGGAAAAGACATAGAGTAGCATGTGTTAAATCGGCCCTGTCCTGAGCAGGGGGTTGGAGCAGGTGCTCTCCAGTTGTCCCCTTTTTCTATCGTCGGTAAGCAACTGCATAGCAACTCAGTAAAAAAGAATGGACACTTTTACGTACTTTTAACTTCCTAGTTGCATGCACTGTGCTGCTGTAACTAAAATAAAAAGAAATAACACAGTGGTGAGGTGTTAAGATGCAGGCAACTTACATATACATAAATCCTCACACAGGGACCCAGGAAAGTGTTGACGTTGGCTGGTCTGTGCAAAAGCAGTCCAACAGTAAAATATGAGGGCAGAGGAAAGGGTGCTTGAGGTTGAGGAAACACTTGCAAAAAGAATGATGGCAGACTTGAAAGTGCTGGATTGGTGGTTTTACTAAATGATCTTAGTGGTCTTTTCCAACCTAAATGATTCTATGATTCTATGATTTAATTTGCTGTTTTCAGAAATCTAGTAAAAGAAATAGTTTTACTTTTATCCTCAGAAGTCTGTAAGTTTTTCCTTATACACTTATATCAGATTTCAAATAAGTATCCTATGGGACATAATTTTGTTCCCAGTCACAGGCAGAAGCTGGATTCCTTGACCTCAAAGGTATTTACTTCCATCTAGGAGAAAAATTCAATTGTATTGAACGGTTTTGGTTCCAGGAAAATTATACTTGATAACAACCAGAAATCAATCTTTCAGATAGAAAAAGCTTTGTTTTCACAAATTTCAGCATTCTGTTTGCTGCATTACACCATTTTCTTGTCTCTAAGAGAAGTCCCTTGACCATTAGGAGCTCCTTAATGTGTGCTTTGGGTCTAACACAGCAAAATGACACTGACCTCTCCCCCCACTAATGTGACAACATCTGCCCAGACCCAAGCACAGGGAACTAGACCCAACATTTCAGCATAATGGCACGATTAGTGCCAAATCTCAAAATCTTCCTTAACCCAACTCAAGAACTCCCTTGCTTGTACATCTAAAGTTTTCCTTACCCCTCTAGGTCCTCTTTCAGTGGGAGTTTCCGTTCAGTTGCTGTGTCCCTCTTTTGTGAGCCTTTTCCAGAGCCACTGCTTTGAAGTATAAAGTTTCCCATCTTAATTTTGTGGCCTTCATTCTCTTTTCTCAGATATATAGATCCATGTTTACCTGTAATAAGGTACTATATTATACGCTTGCTTTTTGTTTACCATCTGATTACATCGGTGGCCTATTTTCATTTCTGTTCCTCTGGCCTGTTGCCATGTGATGAGCTTATGATTTTTCTGTACCACAGAACAAAATGGAAAATAGCCAGGAGACAATCTAGGTGGAGCTTCACTAGTTAACACCCCTGAACAATGAATGATACTGGACAATGATTGTTTAGCATTAAGACTACTGATAGAGTTAACCACTGGATTGTGAACTGATATATTGATATGTATAACCTCTCCATCAAAGAGCTGCACAAAACTAAAGCCTCATGCATCTAGCAGTTTTATAAGAAAATAAGTCTTACTCTTCTGAGAAAGGTAACATTATCTCAGCAAAATCTGCTTTCTGTAAATCCATGTCACTTACTAAAAATAACATATTTCCTTTTATCTTGGTATTTATTAATACAGTCATTTTGGGCAGCAAACATTTCGGGCTGTGGACTCCCATCAGGCCCACAGCCAGAAGAATCCAGGCAATCTCAGGGCTAGACAGAAGTTCACTACAGCCATAAGAATCCAGGCAATGTCAGGGCTGGACAGAAGTTCATTGCCTGAATTGCCGGGGTTGTTCTGTGTATCTTTCAAAATACTATTTCAGCATGAACTTTTTTCGACCCCCTGGAGATCCCCTGGACTTCCAGGTCTTCTGAAAGTGAGTTTTAATGACAAGTGTCTGCCAGATCTTAGGAAGTTCTGGGGTGCTGACACATTTTCTGATGTTAGGATGTCTGGTATCAGTGGCTGTTTTTCTCAGCCTTTTCAAGTACCTACTCTTCCTTCACAGCAGTGATGCCACTTGCTTTTTCTCCCAGATGCAGTACTGAGGTATTCATTGAAATTCCCAAAATAGGTCCATTGCAAATCTTTGTTCAGTTTATATTGTGCATAGGCAAAAATCTCGGGCAAACTTGAGTCAAAACTGAGGCAGAGTCAAAAAATCCCCTCGAAGTATTTCCTACTACAGCACAGTAATGTTGGTTGAAGCTTCACCCCTTCCTATGTCACTGGTACCACTTACATACTTTCCCCATATAGCGATTAATACATTATTAAAATCCCTTTGTTACTATCATTTTAGAGAAACCTTCCTCTGAAATGTTTATTATCTGCATTTATACTGCTCTTCATCTCTGCGGAGTCCTTGCCCTTCTGTGCTGCTACATGGCAGCCGCCTCTCCTGTCACTCTGTCCTTCCCGAGGAAATCCCGACAAAGCCTCCAGTATCGGCACTGCCTCAGTGTGGGAGACACATCAGAACGTGCTTCCAGCGCTGCGAGGGGGGGCCCTCGGGAGCCGGGGGAATCCATCGGCGGTGGCCCGGGCTCCCGGGGGAAAAAGGGACAGGGCCACCGGGGTACGCTGCCGTACGCAAGTAGCGCCACGGACGTCAGCCTCCCACGGAACCTTCCTTTTGCGGCTGAAACAATTTTTTTTTTCCGTATATAGATATATATATGTAATTTTCACAGCTTCCTACAAGCGCCTGTGCCGCGCGAGCAAAGCCGTCCCTCAGGCCGCGGGCCGGGCCGCGCTGCCGCAGTGCCGCCCAGCGGCCCAGAGAGCGCGGGGAGCCGGGCCCGGCGGGGCGGGGGATGAGGGGCCCGTGGCACTCACCGGAGCGAGTTTCGTTCCCCTGGACATGCTGGTTGCTCTCTCCCTTCCTCGGGGGCGGGGGCTGCGGGAGCGAGCCGGCCGCTGCCTGTGGCTGCCCGGGAACAGAGCTGTGCGCTGGGGACGGGGTGCGTGTCTGCTGGGCTGAGCCCTCCTCTTGTCGCCCCAGCTGCCTTCTCCTGCTCCCTGGCTTCTACATTTGTGGATTTATCATCTTTCCCTTGAATTATACATCGCTGTTCGGGGGCAGTATTGTAAAATTCAAGCAGTTTTTATTTTCTCCTCTACTACACAGATAAGTAACCGTTTTCCTTTCTGTTGAGACCTTGCATCTCTGGGTTTTTTTCCTTCCCTGTCTGGGCTAGCCCTGAAGACAGTAAATGTCTGTGGGCGGTGGTCCACAGGTGAAATCTCTGCCCTGCTGGAGAATGTGACAGTGATCCATGTAATTTCTAATCAGCTGAAGTCCCTTGTCACTCAACTCAAACTATGCCACAATGCACCAACAGCAAATGATGCCTGAGGAGACATTGTGAATCTGACTGTGGAAAGAGTCTGTACACGTCTGGGGGAGTATCTCTTTTTCTGGGATCTCTCCAAAGGATACAACAGTGCTATTTCAAGCTACAGCTCATATTTATAGGTGCCAGTACACTAAATAAGGCCAGTTCATGGGAGAAATGCAGATTTTGTCTAACTTCTCTTCACCAAACAACTGTCTGAAATAAAGTGTTCTTGACGGTAGATGAGGGTGTGTGAGCACACCCCATTCAGGATAGGGTGGAACCAGGATGTTGCCTGCCTGAGAATGCGAAGCTGTCACTTGGCAAAGCACACAACCCCTGGAGACATGCCCAGAAAACTGGAGCACCCCACAAAAGAAGTAAAGCAAACAAATTTTAAAAATGCAAGCAGAAGAGAGCTCTCAAACCGGCTTCTTTACTTGGGCCAGAGGCCGGTTGCTTTTTTTTTTGTTTGTTTTTTGTTGGGTTTTTTTTGTTTTTTTTTTTTGGCGCATGTTATGTAAACAACACCCAAGGACAAAGAAGAAGGCACTGCCCATCTACCCATCTACCCTTTGGCTACATCCCCTAGGACAGTCCCTCACAACCCTTGAATCCTTTTTTTTTTTCTCATAAGAGAGTGTTTAGGCTTAAAGTTTCAGCTTGAAATCTGCCCTCAGGTTCCCATGGTACCCACTTTCTTTGGATAAGCTGGTCACCTCAGGAACCATCAGCACCCTATTGCGTCAAGTCATCTGTTCCTGTCACTAGACTTCTTGTAGTCACACTTCAAAGCTCTGTCCCTGCACTGCTTCAGTTGTCTTTGGTGTCTACCCTGTGATATCCACATAGAAATGGCGTTGTAAACTTCATCATGATGTACGCTGACAACCTGGGACTAGGCTGGATTTTGGCAGACAGGGCTGGGCAGGGAAGTACAAATGGCGCATGTTATAGTGTGCCTCTTTACAGATAGAAACCCGTATCTGTCCCTGTGATCATCTTGAGTTTCTTCACCTTCTTTAGCATATGGGGATGAAGGCAAAGGGTGAATGCAAAAGAAGAGGTTAAAAGAATGTGCAAGGTATCTGAGGCAAATTATGGAAATGGCTGCAATACAGAGATTAGGGATTATTAGATTCTAACTTGAATCTCAAAGGACACCATGGCTGGCAACAGCAATCTGGAGATGAAAAAATGACAAGAAGCTGAGGACTGGCCGATGACATTTGTTCTAACAGTATCAATACAAGCCCCAGTGCCACCTGCACAGAGTTAAGATTGTTTCAAACAGAATTCAGCTAAAAGCATGACTTTTCTTTTCCGAAATGTTTACAGGATGCGACTGCCAACTTCTGATCTGATACTGGAAGTCCTAAAGCCAAATTTACTGTGTCCCCACATTACAGCTCCTTAAAATATCTTCAGGTTTTTTTCTTTGCATATTTCTCATCTGACTGCTGGTCTGGCACTATTTAGGTTATAAAATTCAAAATAGCCGTTGCCTAAGGTGACTAGATTTTCAGGGAAGTGTTTCATCTGCTGTCTTTGAACACAACAGTCTGCATTGAGCCACTTGATTGCACCAATTTGGGTCATTCACAAGTGTAATTTTGGCACAATATTTAAGCTGCTTTTTAGAAACAAAATGCAAAAATGAAAATATAAAAATCTTGAAAAGTAAAAAGAAGAAAAAAGGATGAAGGCATTATTTTTTTTCTCTTCTCTTTTAGCAGAACTTTTTCAGTAACAGACACACAACAAACAAGTAACCTTTACGTTACACTATTCAATCTCTACTTATAAAGAAATTTTATGCAATTTCTTTATAAGCAGAAATTTATTTTTCATGAAAGAAATTTATATTTGAATGAGCTCCTAAAAATTACTCTTTATAATAGCTTATATCCGGCAGACTTTTTTTATATAAAAAAGACTTTTGGTCAAAGAGTTCTGCATGTTCTGATCAACTCATGGAAATCTTTGTTACAATGGAGAAGGCTCCCTTTTGTTTTGTCAATGCCAACATCAGAAGCTACTGTAGGCTGCGGCTACAGGGTGTTTCTTCCTGGTATACACTTCCTGACCACCAAGGTTTTTTTTCTTACTTCAAATCCTTACATCTGGTTTTGGTTTTTTGGGGTTTTTTTCCTAGAAACAATGCATGCTCAGTGCTGTTAAAGTTAAAATACCATTAAAGATTCTTAATGTGTTTTATTAAGGCAATACAATTCCTTACAAGTGAGGAGCTGTGGATGTTTCAGAGGGTGCTACTGAACTGCATGGATGGCTTGTGACTGAAGATTCATTGGTGTCCTGTCTATCCACTGATCACACTCTGCAGTTACAGCATGGAGCAGCTCATTTCTCAAGGAGGAGTCTACATCATCATTGAAGTGTGTCATCTTTGCAGTGTGTCATCTTTGCAGTGTGTCTATTCCATAGTCAATGGGACAAAAAAAAGCTCTAACTAGAAAGTGTTTGTAACATTTCACAATGTCTAATGCATAATAGTAGATATCTTAAGTGTCAAGCTGGCTCAGTTAGGAGACATTTAAGCCTCGGGACATGGTCTCAGGTCCTAGTTGTTGACACTAGCAAGTGCTTTGAAGGTAGGGAAAGGAGTGCCTTATTGTTATAATTGCTGTCCTTTGGCTGAAATACCTAAACAAATTGCATTTTCTTCTGCTGAGATCTGTTTATCCCAATGTAAATGCAGATACAAACAACAGAAGATAGCTGGTGTTTTCAAAGCCTGAACATCTATCCTAGCTTCCCCAGTTTGGTTCGCAAACTACAGAGGCCAAGCCTTTCCAGTGCCAAACTATCATTATCCCCTTGGAAGCCACTTGGGAAACCAATAGGTTTTTTTAACTTCATTCCCATACTTGAAAAGTAGTGGGGGAAAAGAATCATCTACCCTGTGACTTGCCAGGAGGATGGCAAATAACTTTTATATAAATGTGAGTGGAGCCCCAGTTGAAATCAGCAAACTTGAGCTACAACTGGCAGGTTAAGTAAAGATGGACTTTTACCCCAAGGGATTTTATCTATGAGATGGCCAATGCTCAAAGGTGTGAATTCGGGCTGGAGGGAGTCCATTCTTTTGTTAAAAACACCTTAATGACAAGGAGAAAACCTGTGCTTGGGTTTTTCAGTGTTTCAGGGTTATTTGTATATTTGTACACAATGTACCATCTAAAAACCACCTAACACACTAGCTCATGAAAGTCTAGCTGGCTGATACAAAACAATCATGAAACAAGGATCTATACTATTCACATTAAGTTTTCAAGAGACTCAGGTCACGCTGCTGTAACATGGCTTTCTTCCCCTTTAAACTGAAATTTTTCAGCAATATTATTAGGGAAAGGCTTTGGAGCTCTCACCACTGAAGGCAGTGTCATGAAAAGCTTGTACACTGCCATGGCTGATAGTCTCCTGCTGTTGAAAGGTGTTTGTAGCTCCTGGCAGTCTCCTGATGACAGCAGCTGTCTAGTGACAGATGTCATTTAGCAAAATGTCCTGCTCTACTGATAGATACTGCAAAAATGCACAGCTGAACTCCCTTGTTTTTTCTCTTCTCTCATTAATGTTCTCGTACAGCTCTGAAATCACTATTGCTACATATTTTTTCCAGTTTGTGTTTTCTTGCAAGGAAAAGCTTACCTTTTCAATTATAAGCTGACTCTTTTCAACAATAATCACGTGACAAAAACTTGTACTGGAAAAGAGCAAAGAGTTAATTTTTGTTTTTCTGGCTGGCCCCAAGTGACCCTTTGTCCCCGCTGCTTTTGAAATTACTGGAGTTTGCTTAGCCTGAAAAATTACAGCTATAGGGAAAGTTATGCTTCACTGATCTATTTTAAAAAGGAACAGCAGAATTTTAAAAATAGAATCCCCCTATTTTTTTCTTCTAACTGTGGCATCTCCAGCCCAAGTATGTTGATGTAATTTCCAAAGAACTAAGAAATGTCTTAGGTCACATTGAAGTCAGGTCAGCCAAATCCAGGATCAGTGAAAAAATAAGTTGTTCATCTGGTCTGGAATGAGATCTTTCTTCCCATCATTCTTAGTTATAAAGATATCTTTTGTGTGGTTGAAGCTAAATTTAAGCCCAGGCTGAGTGTATTTGTGTACTAACTATGCATGTTTTATGCATCAGCAGCACACTGCATCAGTAGTCTGCACATACAATTAGGGCTTTATGATCTTTGAAGTCAGCTAATACAAGATTTATATATTTGCAGCAAAAAAAAAACCCTAGGAAGTAATAGGAACAGGTGTTTCTGAGAGCTACAGTCTGATTCTCCTTTGACTTGTGTTGGTTTGGCTCCATTATCTTCAGAGGAGTTAGTCCTTTCCCTGATTTGAGCACCAGAAGAACGGAAGAAAATCCATCCCTGAATGCATGCCTAGGGAGATCTGCTTTCATAGAGCCTGCTTGTGTTTCAGACCGTAGCCCTGCGGAGGGGAGAGCACCGAAAGAGAGCGCAGACCCTGCCACGGGCGTTAAACTTGCGGGGTTTCTTCTGCCCAAGGACTCCCAGCAGCTCCTGAAGACTGCGGCCGAGCCCGGCTCTGGTGAGCGATGCCGAAGGGGTGGACCTGACCCTGAGGTGCAGCTCCCGAGGGGGCCAGATTGCCGGGGGGGTTCCTGCCTGCCGCTGGCCATGCTCCGCTCCACTGGGCAGGCGGGAGGAGGTCACGCCTGGGTGCAGGACTGAAAGTCACGTTCAGAGAAGTATGGACTGAATGAAGGCCACGGTAGGGTGAGAACATACTGCTTTAATATATGCACTACTACTTTGCAAAGAACTGTCTTACAGGCTGCTTCTTTCTTTGTCAAAGCATTCAGCTACTGTAATAGGATTTAAATGTATAATGAGTTGAACTTTAACAGATCTATAGCAGCAGTTAACTAGCAAAGGAAAGTCCATGTCTAGCTATTTCCTGCTGCTACAATGTTTTGATAACAATGATACACAAAGACTTGTTTTGTTTAGCATGCGCCATATTATTGCATTTTAGACAAAGTCTTGATTCTCTTAGTCCAAGACAAAGTCTCAATTGTCTCCCTTTGAGACAAAATCTCAGGACAAAAAATATGTATTTGAAATGTCCCAAACTACAGAGGAGTAAGGAATCAGATTAGCATCAACTTCTGCTTCTAGCTACAATGCAAACAAAGATAAGGCAAATATGTATTTTCTAACTGCGGGGACATATTTAGGAAAGATTTTGTACCTCATCATTCCCTAATTATGAAAACAGAAAAATGAAAATATTCTTCCCATTCTCTGCACACACACCCCACCCCAGGCAGACCTGTTCTTACTGTGCCGAGATTTGTTTTCCTACAGCAGAGTTTCCCTCTGAGAGCTTACAGGCATGGAGAGCAGTTTTGTTTACCACCCGCGGGTGCGAACCTCGTTAACTAATGTTTATTTTTGTGTTTTCAGCTTTCAGCAATGAGGCAGGTTGATGGATAGTGAAGATGGTGGTGGTGGGGAGAATGGTAAGGAAAATTCAGGAGCTGGTTTTACATCTTTCAGTTGTGCAGGCTCAGAGGCAAAATGGCTATCAGCCGTTTAGCTATACCAAAAGAAGAAACCACAGCCCTTGGCAATCGTGACCCTTCTGCCTTGGTTTTGGTCTGGTTTTTTTCAGGATGGTGGGAAACAAACACAGCCAGCCTCCTGACTTTTTGCAAGTTATAAATGCTGTACGAAATTCTAGTTTCAACACCAGAAAATGTTTTCTCTGTTGTTCAGAGTGACTCCAGATGCTGGTGTACTTAGCACAAGTAACCCAACTGGAATGAAAAAGCAAGGTAATTGAGTTTATATTCATCTGTCAATATTCCTAAGGGACAGACTGTTCAGCCTGCCAAGTCTGCTCTGCTTATGCATGCAGGGCGTGAACTTAAACCAACTGGAGATTCCGACAGTAGATTCTCCCTGGTGAATAGGGGATCTCTTCTGCTGTAATGTGGTGGAGGTGAGGTGATTCCTTCTACCATAACCATTCCCCCATGTCTCAAAATATCAGGAGATAGGCTGAATGTTTGGCAGAAAAAGAAGGAAAAAAAATCATGGTAGAACTGAGTTTTTCTTCATCAAATGTTCACCTGACTCAAGACCTATTATCAGAGGAAAAACTGTCGGCGTCTTCCTAGGCTTTTCTATGCTTCTCACTATTAAAATATCTGGGAGATTCACACCTATTTCTTCATCTTTCTATTCTAGTGAAGTGAAGGATTGTCATCCTTCTATATGAAACAGAACATGGGGATCAAAGCAAAATGTTCCTTTTAACTTTGGGTGAGCAGTCTGGGACAGTTGTGAGCAAACATTTAGAATAAGAGAATCAAAGAAATTGGTGAGCTGGAAGGGACCCATAAGGATCATCGAGTCCAACTCCTGGTTCTACACAGGGCAAGCCCAAGAATCACACCATGTGCCTTAGACTGTTGTCCAAATGCTTCTTAAACCCTGGCAGTCTTGGTGCTGTGACCACTTCCATGTCTTCGTGCCTGTTCCAGTGCACAGCTACCCTTTGGGTGAAGAACCTTTTCCCAATATCCAGCCTAAACCTCCCTTTACACAGCTTCATGCCATTCCCTTGGATCCTGTCACTGGTCACAAGAGAAGATTGGAACTTGCCCCTCCACTTCCCCTCATGAGGATGTTGAAGACTGTGATGAGGTCTCCCCTCAGTCTCCTCTCCTCCAGGCAGAACAAACCAAGTGACCTCAGTCACTCCAGGTGCCCAAAACTGCCCCCAGCACTGGAGGTGAGGCCACCCCAGTGCAGAGCAGAGGGGACAATCCCCTCCCTTGCCCAGCTGGTGATGCTGTGCCTGATGCCCCCCAGGACAGGGTTGGCCCTCCTGGCTGCCAGGGCACTGCTGACTCAGATTCAACTTGCCATCAACCAGGACCCCCAGGTCCCTTTCTGCAGCGCTGCTTTCCAGCCTTTTGTTCCCCCCGTTTTCGAATAACTTGCCTTTTTTTACTTTACATGGCTTTGTATCTGACTAACTGTCATCCCTTATTTAAGACAGTTCGATAGGGGATCTCCACATAGCTAGACCATACAAAAAATAGCAGCCTCCATCTCAAACACAGGAGCAAGTCAATGCCTGTAGCAGAACAGATATACAAGACACATGTGAGAGAATAACCAACTATGGCCAACATTCAGTGCATGTTGGAAATATATGAAAGAAAAAGCAGAAAAGATGGGAGAATCTGTGAAACAAAGGAACAAAAGATTATTCGATCCTGTGGTCTGGGAAGAAACCAGGGAATGTGTCTCTGAGAAAAATTGAAATTAAGAGCTTCTTTAGCTGAGCTCTGTGTGGCAGGAGCTCGTAAGGACAAACAAAGGAACTGCCTTCTAATCTTTGTCTTCTGAGCCATCTGAGGAAACAGTCTCATAACCAACTCAAGGGAAAAGTGGATCCACCACAAATTTCTTCACACAGGAGAAGCAACCCTCAGCACATTGGCTCCAATGCCATGTTAAGGCACGAGTGCATAGACAATAGCCTCTGGCTCCCAATTGGAAAGGCAGGCCCCAACAGCAGCTGCCAGTGCACAGCAGGTTTGCTGGTATGTGGGTTGGATCCACTGTGTGCATACTATGTATCTGGCATAGACAGGTGCAGCAAATGTTAAATGTCAGATTTAAAAGTGGGAGGACTCAAAAAACACAAGTATGGGAAGCCAGGATGGTTTGTGCAGGCAGGTCAGAGTTACCTTCACACATGTGCCATGACGAGGGCTGCTTAGCTGGGCTCCCCCTCCTGAGCTTTCCTGTTCTTGTTGCCATGTGTCCCACTGACAAATCTGGCCTGGGCAGTGGCAAGCTGTAGTTTCCCTCATGGTCCACTGCGAGAACCTGGGCTTTCACCATGGATGGTGGTGTCTGTGATGAGTAAGTAACCTTACAGATATGCAGAAACCAGTCCTGAGGAACCAGCACTCAATCCACGTCACCAAGTGTAAGCAGAACTTGTTGGCCCGAGCCTCCTGGTCTTTCCTGCAAAGAAGACAGGCAAGACTGAAAAGAATTGTGGGCAAGCGGGAGAGGGCCAGACACCCAAAGAAAGCCAAGTCTGAATGCCAGCAGTTGAGACCCTGAGACTTTCTGAGCTCAGGCAGCTACAGGTCTAGTTGCTGAGCCTCTTTCTCCTGTGCTTTCCCATGAATGAAGGATAATTGTGCTGGCACCAGCACATCTCAGACCAGAAACCACAATTAGAGACCTCCCTCTTCATATCCGTAGGGATCCTCTGTTTGTATCTCAGAGCAGTGACAGGGTGGTGGTAAGAAGAGGATCATCTCCAGTTGTGCATAAGCATGCTGTGCAGTGGCACCTGGAAGGAAATACCAGAGTGCCCTAGTCACTGTGGGGTATGTGTATGAAGAATGTCAGACCATGCAGTGGCATCTCCCTGGGTGTAAGGGGCTTTGGGCAGGGTAACTGGGTCATGTAGTAAAAAGCAGATTCCCAAGGGTCCTGGGTATACTCTGTGGGGCTCGGTGTGCCCTTCCTGGTCTGACAGCCTTGCAGCCGAGGGATCTGCTGTTACTCCCATGCCTCAGGCAGCCGTCGCCTCCAGTGAGAAACAGGGAAATGGGAGAGGCAAATGAGTGAGAATGGGGTAAACAGTATTTTGCTCAAACTGAAGTGGGGAATGTCCTTGCTCAGCAGTTGTTCTCAGCTACCCCAGTGTCCCTGGGCAAGCTCCCTTCAGAAAAACAGAAACTGATCCGGGCCAACATCTTCTGTAAGAGAGAGCAAAGAGGAGACTAGGATGGGAGAGCAAACAAATTCACCCCTTTTCAGGCTGTGTACCTCAGATTTTGTTGCTCAGCCTCAGTTCAGCCCAAGGTAATAACCACCAATGGCACTTTCCTCACTTTATATAGTGCAGGAGAAACCTGGGTTTCAAGCCTTTGGCGATTCCTTAGAGGGTGGGTACACACTCTCCCAAAACAAGGGTTCTTCCTTCCTGGGAAAGCAAAGCCAGCAGTCCAAATTGGAGTTAGAGAAGCAAATATATTTACATAAAATACATAACACATTGTAATAATAAAATAAATAATGAATTAAATTTATGATTGGGTAAGTTATAGTAATAAAATATGAACTATTTATGCAAACCAAAATTCTTAACCTCCCAGAGGCAAGTATTCAGTGCATGCAGAAACTCTTTCAAGGTGCCCAGCAGCACTGACACCAAGCAGCAGCTCCATACTTTCCCCAGGAAGGTGTAAGAGCACAAAAAGGCCAGCAAACCTGGACGCACATAAAGTAATTTTCCCAGCTGTTGGTGTAGGTTACTGTGCCCTGGGTGTTATTGCCAGCTCCTGGCAGATTTGCTGGTCACCATGCCCCAATATGCAGGTTCCTGCTTCCAGTTTCTGTTGTGCTTTTCTGCTACAGTCACTTCACCTCCCACATGAATTGCCGTGAAGTAAGAAAAAAGGCAGCAGCCCAGAGGGACAAAATGAAAGGCAGCGAAGAGCCTTGTGGCCTACCTTCTTTCTTTTTCTTCCTTCTCCAAGCCAAAAAGTTCCTGAGCATGAGCAAGCCTAAATGTAACTTGGCACCAGTGCCACAGATAAATGTCAGTATTTCCCCTGGCAGTTAGAAACAAAACTGTCCAAGGAGAGTTTTCTCTTAGAGGATAGCCTCCCTGCTGTGTAGGTTTCTCACAGGCTATGCATCCCCCAGAGGGCAGGTGAGTGGGGTTTTCCTCCCTGTGCTTGCAGCAGGAGAGCCCTAAGAGCTGCCCTGGTGCTGGGGGTAAAGCTGCTCCCTGGTATGAGCTCCCCAAGAGGTGGTGAACACAGGAATGTATGTGCACATGGGGAAGAGCAGGCACAGCAGCATTGGCTGCCTGATAAAGCCACCCTGAGCTCTGTTATCACTATGGGGTATGCTTACAAAAAAGAGCAGGCTAATGTGATTTAGAGTAGTCAGAGAAGACAATTTACAGACCTGCCTCTTTTGAACGCTGTGGAAAGAAAGAAAAGCCTTATGGCAAGTTGGAGCAGCCTGTGAAGTGTAGCAGGGTAAATAACTCCTTGCAAGCTGCAGTCGAAACAAAAACAGGATCAACAGCTGCTCTACCCAGCTCACAACTCGTCCTGCCTACTCCAGGTTGAGCCCCAGGCTGATGGCAAGTTCTCTTTGGAAGAAAATGCTTAACAGTTTGATCAACTGAGATTGCTGGATAGCATCTCTTGCAGATACACAAGCATTTCAGGAACCAGTAGGAATTATAGAGTGCCCATAATATGGCTGTTATTCTCATCATCAATATGGATGTACAGAGCTTTGACGTACACACTATTTTTATGTATCTGGATGTATTCCTGATGAAGATTCAGCCTTCAGTCACTACAGTCCAGTAATTCTTCTGGTTTGATATCATTATTTTTCTCAACATTATTTATTGGTATTTGCCCTTACATTTGTTTCCAAGAACTCTGTCTAGGAATACTATAGCAAATATACCAGTTTCATCAGCAAATCAAGTAATTCATGTATTCCACCCTGGATCATTTTTTCTGTGTAGTTTTACACAGAGAGGAAACTGCAACAATCATGGTTATATGCTGTGGATAAACATTAACTACCAAACCTTTTTTCAGAAGAATATTAAAAGCAAATTAGGATTATTGCAGGAAAAGGACTTGACATTTTTTTACTGGTGCCCATGGGAAATGCTGATCACCTACAGTAATCCAGTTTCAGTAATCCAGCATATATGTGAAAGCTCTTAATTAATTCCAGTTATTCCCTCTGCAGTTTAATCTTCCTCAGCCAAAACCAGAATCCAAGCCCATGTGTACAATTTCCACAGTAACTGCTACAACAAATCAGACACTGTAACATTTGTTTCGAAGGATTCTTCTCCATCTGGTGGTAAGGGGAAAAATCAGAGAGAAAGGCCATATCGTTCACCAACTGGACAACAATTACTTGGCTGGTATGAGGCTAATGCTCCCTGCATGAGCAGCAGATCTACAATTACTGCAGTCAGAGTTTTCTTAATATCTGGGATTGAAATCCTAGTTATTAAAGTGAGAAAAATTTCTGTCATAAATGGAGAAGTATTTCTTCTCATTATGTACACTGCTCAGCACTGCAGTGATGAATAGCAGGCTTGCTTAACAGAAGTCAGATTAGGAGAATCTTTTGTGTTTAAAAATATTTTATTCACCATAATTCTTTTTAATGGGCTGTTGACTGACCTCTTTGCTTGAAAAAACAGTAAACAAAGTAGCCTGTCCATTTGCTGGTTCATATGTCTGGATATGAGAGGTGACAAATGACATCTTCCAACTTGCAATATGCCAGGTTTGCAACCTGCATTCTTCTATGGCAAAGACTGTGAAATGCAGCTTTAAGTTGTTTTACACAAGGACTTCAGTGTGGGACTGTCTCTAAGATACAACCCGACATTTCCAAAAGTGGAAAGAGCTATGCAAAATTACGTGCTCCCCTAGAGTCTGAGTTGATTTGAAGCCACAAAGTCAACCCTGGAGTTTTGTACTGACTCCACATAGTGAAGCTATGAAGTTACACTTCCTCTCTCTCCAGTAACCCTACCAGTAACTACTATTTGCAAGCAGAAGACATTTTCATTTAAAATCAGGGTTTCTCTCAATGCTACTCACTACTGCACATGCAACTAAGACAAGCAGTCTTTGCAGCTGTCATAACTTTCATTCCACAACGAAACTGAGGAGATGTTTGTTAAGTATCAAACTCCAGTCCTTGGGACAATTAACATCTTGGCAAGTCTCGTGCTGTGATATCTGGTGGACAGTCATCAGTACATCAAATGATGCATGCTTGCAATTTGATCTTGACCAACACAATTTCCTACCCCTCTTTAGGAATTCTTTCACTGCCTTTATGCCCAAGGGATAGATGGAAAAGATAACTGTACACAAACTGCTTCAGCTCTGAAGCTAATACTGAAAAGATAATTTTACTTCTGTTTATACTGCTGCTTTGCTCTCAAAAAATATCTTAACAATCTGTGAAATTCAGCATTAAAAAAAAACCTCACAGGAAAATGTATTTCCATTTATCCAAACTGGCTCTTTTGTAGTCTGTTATAGCCTATATAAGAGACAATGGCTTATCTATGGCAGAAAGGCAAAATTACACACACAGAGTTGTGATTTGTTGGAATTGTCATCCTATCACTTAATGCTTTTTAAGGATTTAAGAAAGCAGATTTGATTTAACTGACTACAGAAATTATCTTAAATGTACAAGCAATATCAAGAGGCAGGAGAACACAGACTGGTTTGCCTCTGCCACAAGTTACAGAGCACTTCAGAGTTCATATTACACAGGCCAGAGTAATCGTATTTAATAAAAAAAAAAAAGGAAACTTCTCATGAAGCAAATAAGAATGTCATTGTCAATTAAAACATTCTGGTTTACATTATTATTCATACATGTATGGTATCTGTAGAAATATTTTTTAGATATTTGTGAAATTTGACATCTTTTGGAAAGTTTAACATCTTTATTACTTTCAGCAGACCTTTGAAATTCAGTCATTCATCTCAGAGACAACATTTTTCCTGTGTTCTTTGAATTTCTGTGTGAGAGTCATTGAGATGGAAACTGTTGGGAACTACCACTGCTTTTCTCTCATTGGTTTCTCCAGGAAAGGTCGAGGCAGTCTGCCAGTATAGTAATTGGGCAACATCACTGTTTTAAAGACCCGAGTTCTTGCTGACACTGAAACAGTAACAGGAGATGAAGCATTAAGAGAAATTGTACAGCAAAAGCAGAATGAAATTTCTGGACTCAATTTAATAGAGATGAAGCTTGAGAAGGTTTAGTACAGTAGAGGAAACAACTTGATTTCTACTAAGTGGTCTTCAAGCTCCAGGGTCTGGACCAAATAACTCCTACTTATGCCTAACACTCCAAACCTGATTAATTAAATGTCTGCAATGACTCAATAAATGACAAGAGTCTGTGTTTCTGTGTACATGTCGCAGGGGACTTCCCTCCTCTAGCATTTTTCTCCCTTGAAAACAAGCTAGAGCATCCAATTCCCTATGCCCCAGTCATTAAATAGTGCCACTTAAGCTACAGTGTCAGTTCCTGATACATTAGAAAATGGCAGATTTAAGACTCTCTGGGCAATCTTTTTTTTGTCCCTCCCCATGTGCATATGTTTTCTTACAAACCCTTCCACAACACAGTCATATTTTAGACTTTCCCACAGGATGCATGCCTCATTCTGTACAACACAGGATAATCACACCCAGTGGCAGAAAGAAATTAGCATAGCAATCTTAATCTGGTATTTCCTAATTTTCCTAATTTCCTTATCCTTCAATGTTCGGCTGCACTAACCTAAACAATATTCTTTTAATGTAATTTTTTAATGTTATCCTTTAAATATATATGTATGCGCATTTGTGTATCTCTCCATCTATCTGGATCTGTTAATGTATTGGTAAACACAAAAGAAAAAGATAAAAGTTGTTTGTTTTTAATTCTTTCAGAACCGTTTGATCTCTCAGTGCTTGTTTTAGCAGCTGCCTGACTGTTTTTCCTCATATGTAAACTTCAAAGTCAATCAGAGGTCAAAACTCTGGACAAAGACAGAATAAGGAAAACAGTGGTGACTGGCATATGTGATGGGAAGAAACAGAGGAGCTGGGTTGTAGATTGTTCTGTGTTTCTGGACACAGCAGGGGGGGAAATTATCTACCTCTTGGACATAACATTTCCTGATCTGAATGTTTGATATAGTTGTCGAAGCCTTATACTTGCCTGGAAATGTATGTCACAGAGAAATGAAGGGTACAGCCATTCACAGAAGGACTTGACATTCACTGCTATTCTTGGTTCAAGCAGTCTGAAAATAGCTTAATAGATTACCGTAAAAATGCTGTAGAAAAACAGCTGGTTTCTGTTAAATGCAGAGGGTTTCAGGGGTGGGTATTGGTTTTGATTCCCAATTTGTTATTTGCTATTTCTGGTCACAGAAAAATCAAAGGAAATGCAAGTCCTGGAGAGGCAGTTTCTGTAGCACAGTAATGTGGAGCATTTTCTGCAGGCATGTGCAGTCGTAGTACAGGATGTGTCTTCAATTCATGCTTTTTTTTTTTCCTTCGGGAGAACATCTGCCTTTCCCTCCTTCATCTGCCTGTGGAATCAGGCCCCTGCTTGTGCAGAGCCCGGCAGAGGGCCATGAGCAAGAGAGAGTCCCTCCGGCTGGGGGTTGTAGTCTTGCAACTTGCCTGGCACCTGGTAAAACAGCCTGCAGAAATTGGGAACACCTTAGTGATTCACACATCCTCGAAGCAGCTCCTGCCAACAGAGTCGCTGGAGAGGCCCAGCAGAGGCAGAGGTGGATTCCTCCATATGTATTTGTGTGTGTGTGTTTGGATTGGAAGGGACCTTTACAAGTCCTCAGATTTTGTGTAGATTATGGGAATTTGTTTAAATGACCTACAGAATAATTTGTTCTTAAGAAAAAAAAATCGTCTCTACCAGATTAACCAACAGGAAAGATGGAAATGGGACCAGTGCCAATGCATCTCCCCGAGTCTTCTTCATTTTCCTAAGTTTTGCTTTTCCTACAGAAGGCTTAAAAATATGTGATTTGTAGCATATGGGCCAGAACCATGTATCCCTGAAGGCATCCCGGGAGGTAGGAGGCCCCTCAAGAGTGTAAAATCTCAGCAATATTATGGGGGGCTTGAAAATGCAAAAGCAAACCTGGTGATCCTTCTGCAAAATACTGGTGGCAAAAACTTGAGTTAACAATATAATTTTAATTGTTGTAATTATTAAGTTATTATTTCCCTCAAATATAATAGCTTGTATTTGTTGCTTCTTCTACTCCCACATTAAAAAAAAAAAAAAACAAACTCAAAAACCCAAACAAAAACATGCCCAGGTTCTAGTTAAGCTAAAAGTCAGGCTGTGAAGCCTGGGACTGTAAGCTGTGCTGAGCGACATTGTTTTAACAGACACAAGAAAGACACTTTTTAGCTCGGGGAAGCAGGCAAACTCTTCCCATCTGCAGGAATAGCAGGCAGAGGTGTAGCCTGCCACTGGGTGGGAAAGAGGCAGGGAATGGGCTTCCTTGCAGCTTGTGGGATGGTAAATGAGTAAGAGATCAACAGAAGGAAATGCTATGGGCCTGGCTGGTGCGAGGGGCAGAGCACACCCTTCTCCTACTGTGAGCTGCCCTGCAAGGTCTAAGGAGAGTTTCACCCTCCAAACTCCTTCTAATTCGAGGAATATAATTAATGTGTGGCTTACTGTCCCTTGTTAACATGACCAGAGGCAAAACGATTCTCTTTAGCTTCTCATTTCATGACCTTTTTCCCCATAGTTCAAGGCCATTGAACATCATGCTTTCCCTTAATTAGCTTTCTACCAGTTTTTGTTTTAGCTGAGTATTAATTTTCAGATTTGCTTCAATGAGTTATTCAAGGATTAAATTTTACTCACTGTTTATCATAAATCCACCATTTCTCTGCCATTAACACCAAAGTGAAGAAAAAAAAACCCAGCAAGAAGTCAGTGAGAGAAAAGGAAGAATAAGTGTGAAGCATCTCTGCAAAAAGCCATGTAGGAAAGGGACGTCAGTGGTGTAAAGAGCAGCTGAAGAGATGCAGGAGAGAGCAGCTGGGAAACAAAAGCAGAAAGGCTGCTGGAACAAAGTTGGCTGTAGGCGGCCCGGATGGGAGGAAGGGGAAGTGGGAGCAGAAATGGGAGCGGGGAGTTTGTGTTTGGTCTTAAAGCAGAGGGTGAGGAGCTTGCAGGGAGGAATTAAAAGACAGGAAGGAAGCCAGCGAAGGCAAATAAAGAGTGGAGATATAGTTTATGTAGTGAGAAAAGATTACTGTAGGGGTAGCATCGGGCATCGTGCTGGTGGACTGCATAACATGTAATCAGCTTGAAGCAGCAGTCGTGATTCTTCAGGAGACAACCTAGAAAAGAATACTGTGGCTTAATTTTAATCCTTTTTTAACCCAGGGTCTCTACATATAAAGGGTGAGCATTGTGTTGCCCTGAGCACTAAATGG
Organism: Daphoenositta chrysoptera; assembly: GCA_013397915.1. Taxonomy (NCBI): domain Eukaryota; kingdom Metazoa; phylum Chordata; class Aves; order Passeriformes; genus Daphoenositta; species Daphoenositta chrysoptera. The sequence continues at coordinate 833,023 of VZRO01002987.1, forward strand.
AGTGCGTTGTGTTTTGTGCCTTGTCATTGATTCTAAATGCCTTTTGTGTTTCAGGGCTCTGAAAACAAAGGTCAAGTACTAGCAAATTCTGTTTTCTGTGAGAGATTTAATTAAATCCTAAGGACAAAGGCAGAGTACTAGAAACAGCTATTGAGTGTGAAAGATGGGTAAATTTGCATTACCATTTCTCTATATCAGTTTGCACATAGCTTTGTAATTTGGGGGTTTTTGTTTGTTAGGTTGGTTGAGGGTTTTTTGTTTATTTGATCGACAGGAGACTAAATATTTTAAAAATCAAGGTAAGTCTTACAGATGTTATTTTTTGCATGTAAGTTGTCCAATACATGCTTGGAAAAGATGCAAGGAAACAGAGTGAGGAAGCACATAGAGTAGGATGGAACAATTTCTGAATATAGATTTGGCCTAGTAATTTAGTGAGTTTAAATTGTAGGGCTGGAAATGGACTGGGGACTGCCTAAGTGTTTTTTATCCTGTATGGACAATAGCAGCAAACCAGAAGGTTTCAGCAATTAATAGCATACTGCTAATCACAACTTACTCATGAATAACTGGAGTAAACTGCTCAGGTGCTGTAGAAGGCTCTGGAGCCAGAGGAGAAAATATTTTTCACTTGTTAAATATCAAGGCATTATTGTATTCATCTACTATGTTTTAGAGGGTCTGAATTTTGCCATGCCAACCTATTTTCTCTCATGTAAATAACAAAAAATGAATTAACATACTAAGAAAAGCCAAGTTATTGAAACTGAATGCAGCTAATTTACTGGCAGGCAAACCAAGAGATGCCTCACGGCTGCCCCAACTGATCCTTTGACTTAACGGGTGATAAGGAAGGAATTATTTTTCAGCTATTGATAAGGCCTCTGAAACAAAGAGTATTACCTTATAAATCTAGCCATGCTAGTGCATGAAGTTGGGAAGATAGACACGATGAAGTCATATGTCTATGGGAGTAACAAACCATCCCGTTTACCCACAATTTTGAAACTATGTATGAGTAATGCAGCTCCTTCTCCCAGAGTCAGATCTGATGTACAAGAAAAATCTCACAGACAGTGGGTCTAAAACCAGACAAATCAGAACATACCATAAGAAAGGACAAGTTGGGGACCTGGAGGTGCAGAGCTGAGCATGTTCCAGTGTCCCAAGTCCCGCTGGGGGATTACCCTTCCAGAGAAAAACTTCAATTCTCTGCAGATGCAAGATGGGATGTATTTCATAGGGGGCAGCCCCCATGGCAGTCAGGTCACAGTGAACCCCCTACCATTTACCTGGGAGTTAATGGATTGGATTGCCCCCTGGGGCACACCTGCTAGGCCCTCTCTGTTCCACTAAGGCATTCTCTCTAATAAATAAGCTTTTGTGCTGTGCCAGGGTGGTCTTCTCCCACGCTTCCTGCACAGCTCTGCACCTCTGTGCAGAGACATCCTGCAGACATCCCTGCCGGCAGACATGACTCATTTTGGGGAGTCTGCATGTGGGGTTTTGCAATAGTCTGATCAGGACATGAAAAAAGACATTAAAGAAATGTGTGTTCAGAAGTACAAGGCACCCCACCATGCTCACATACGTGCTATGAAGATGACTGCTGTGAAATGATCTGTTGGTTGCCCAGGGTGAGGTGGGGGGATTAAAACCTCCACCCAGCTGAGAAGAATGGTGGCTAATAGCTGATTGTCTCCCGCACTGCACGAGACATACATTTCTTTCCTCATTTTCCCATGGTGTGGCATTACCTCCAGTGCTTTGCAGGCGCTTCCCCTCAGATTCAATCCAGTCTACAGAAGCCCAAATGAAAGGCTGAATCTCATGGCTCATATGAAACAAAAGGGGGGGATTTCAACTTAAAAAGAGGCAGAGCACACACCCTTCTGGTAGGGAATGCTCTGGATGCAGTTTTGCAAAACTGATTTAAGGACAGTTGCAGTTATTGCTGTGTGAGTGATAAGTCTGTGATGTTTCAGTGCCTTTTAGGAGTGAGTCAAGAAGGAAATAGTAACAGCTAACCCAAAAAAATAATTTGGTCATCAAGTAGTAGAAATACTGGCCACAAGAAATTCTTGCCATAGTTGCCCACAGTGCAGATAACATCACTGACCACTGACTGCTATAACTGCATGATTTTTCATAATTGGATGGGTTCCTATATTCAAATAACTGCATACAAGTAAGTACTACAAGTTCTTACTACTATATCGAAACTATAACAGTGTTCAGGTTTCCTTCTGTGAAAAGGTCTTGTGTTTATCCAACTCCAAGTAGCTCCCAGCAGGCCCCTGTGGTGATGGTGCCATCATTTTCTACACATGTGAAGGTGGCAGCATTTTGCTCCCCGCACCATGGAATGTCCATAGGAATTCAGACCACCTGAATTGCTACACCGTGCTCAGCAGATGTGATGGGGTAGTCCAGCTGAGTGAGGAACAACTGCATGAAGCTGCTGCAACATGGGTTTTGGGCCCTGGGCAAGTAACATGATGGTCTGTGGAGGCTGATGATGTCACTGTAGGTGCCTCAGCTAGCTGGCTAGAAACTGGCTCAGGTAAGTCTGGAGGTATGGAGTTGTATGTCCCTTCTCTGCGTGTACATTGACAGGCAAAGGGATAAACTTCTGGTCTTATGACCTGGGGCTAGCAGGTAACTCATATTACTTGCTGTGACTTCAACCAGCTGGATTATACCATCACATCTGTCAGCATGGTGTGGATGTGGTCTAAGTTGCTGTGGATATTTTAGAGTGCAGGCAGTGTAACATTGCTACCTTCATAGAAATATAAAATGATGGCATGGCCACCACCAAGGAATGCTAGGAGCTACATAAAATCGGGTGAACAAAAGACATTTTCATTAAAACAAACTCAAATTCCGTAATTTGGATTTAGTACTTAACAGTTTCAATAATCTGTTTAAAAGAACTTACTCTGGTTCTGAATTATTCCATACTTTCACCAAAGCTTGGCACCAAAAAAGGAGTGATTGCAAAGGTGTAATGATGTAACTCTTTACAAATACTGCTTTGCATATGCATGTTCCCAGCTTTGTTTTCATTGTATGAGACTTCTGAGGGACAGCTTTGTTTGCCATGGTACCTTTTGTTTCTGTGGTAAAGGTTCTAGAACATCAGCCAGAGGCAATTTTGCAACTATTTGTATGGCCATGGGCCATGAATGAGTCAATCACCTTGTACTTTTTTTAATCCAGTGCTTTATAGAGCAGCCTCATCTATTCTTGTGGTGCAGAGGCAGCTAAGGACAATGGTGACATTCTCCAGTCCTGGTGGATGGGCTTTATTTGGCTCTGGAAGAATCAAATTGAGTTGGCCCTTTCTTCCCCTCTGCCTAAAAACTGTCGATGAAGAAGGTATTGCTTTGTGTCTACTACACTTTTGAAATAGCCTGTTCCTGGTCTTTAGTTTGTCCTTTCATCAGATTATTTTTGCTATCATCAAATTAGGAGTCTTTAGAATCATAGAATGGTTTCTGTTGGAAAAGACCTTTAAGATCAGTATGGCTAACCATTAACCCAGCACTGTCAAATCCACCATTAAACCATGTCCCCAAGTGCCACATCTGCACATATTTTAAATACCTCCAACGCTGGTAACTTAACCACTTCCTTGGGCAGCCTGTTCCAATGCTTGACAATCCTTTTGGTTTGTCAGGAAGAACTTTTTCCTAATATCTAATCTAAACCCTCCCTCATGCAACTTGGGGTCATTTGTTCTTGTCCTATCTCCCTTCTCCATTTCAAACAAGGCTGTTCTGGGGATTTGAAGTAACAATAATTATAATAAATAATAATTATAATAGTAAAGAAACAAAATAATGAGGTAAAACTGATATAAAATTGCCACCTTCTGAGTATCAAGAGTTGAATTACCCAACAGACTTGCATAGCATTTTACCACAGGAAGTAGGAGGTTTGGTGTCTTTTATCTTCATGAGGGGAGAAAGAGAAGAATAATAAGAAAAATATTAACTCTTCGATGAGAAAGAGCTTGCTCACACTTTCATACACATAGTTTTCTGTCTATGATCACACCTATAAAATTTTCATTTCTGGGGTTTGGGTTGTTATGGCCAAACGAAAACAGAATTATAATAAAAGTCAATATATATAAATCATCTCTGTTGTCTAAGACTAGACTCTCTCAAACCTTATAGATGTGTTCTAATAGTAACAGAGTTCTCCAAACAAAACAGCAGTGTTATAAAATAATGGTTAACTGATAGCTTAGTGGTGTGATATTAATAAAAGAATTGGAAAATATCCTGAATGTGAACAAAATCAGCTTCTGGGATTTAGTTATGAAAATTCACTAAAAATTACTAAGTTGACTCATTTATAATTCCTGCAGTTGCAGTGGATTTGAATTCTTCTCGGTGACTAAACTACTTTTTTTTAAAATATCCGTAAGGTAGTCATATGAAACACATGCATTTTTAAAAACTGCATATTTAATGGCATTTGAGTGCATTTAATTTAAGACAAGACATGTAGAATCTCATGAAGCTTCATGGTATAAAAGCAATTGTCTATAACTTGTATTGTGAATCTTCACACTGTGAGTGTCAGGGATGGCAACTTCTGCCATTCTGTCCTGAAAAGGATCATATGGACCCCTCTCTGTTTATACCAGCAAAGTTATGAGATGTGTCATTTAGAAGTTAATTATCTGTTAAGGCCTGAAACTGTTAGATATTTCCCAGGCCCAAGATAAAAACCACGACTTTTTATGGATTTGTCATAGTCTTCATCAGAGCAAAGCATTTACAGGGAGTGTAGATATTTAGGACAGCATACATAAAAACAAAGCCAGGGTAATCAAAGCTAGTTTACTTTTAAACTCAGCCCAGTTTACTTTTAACTTTTGTCTTCAGAAGAACTATTTAAGCAAGGACTGCAAAACTAATCCAGCCACAGGAAATGTGATATGTGTATGTCAGGGAAGTAGGAGTAAGGTGGGGTGGGAGAAATTTGTTCTAGGAGAGAGCACTTAGGGATATGAACTGGAGAAATAAGAAGAAAACTACTTAATCTCATAGGTGATTCACAGTTAACAAGATAATAGCAGTGTAGAAAATTGGATTCATGATAGCCTTTAAGAGGTCTAAAATGATGAGAATCACTCTACTTTTAATGGAAATATATATTTATTCATATTTCCATTTATACAATGGAAATATATAGACACAAAAGATGTATAATTTTGGCTTATATCCTGGTAGATGAGACCATCAGGAGATTACTTTTTAGCTCCAGCTTTAATATACTCCTACCTTTCTGAAACCTTAATTTTTTCAGGCAATTTTTTTCCACACTTTTTCTTTCACTTAGAGTTGAATTTGTTTGGCTTTTCAAAGATTTCCAACAAGAAATACTTGGGCCATTTTTAAGCCCTGGGACAGTGAAAATAAAAAAAGCTTTTTCCCAGGAAAAAAGAAGAATTTCTGGCATTTTGACATTTTCTGTATCCACCAAGTGGCTTTAATGGGAAAATAATATTTGCCACGGAAATGGTCCTTACTGAGGTACAAAGCTTTCAGCATTCCAGTGGAATTTTGATTTGATTTCAAATCAGTTTGTGAGCTTTTGCCATACGTTGGTTACAGGCTTTTTTCTGCACTTTTAAAGCATGAAAGCAGAGGGAGCCTGTGCTGTATATGTACTTGTGGCTGATGTTGGCCTGAGCCATATGGTGACCAGATATGGGGGTTGCTATCTATCTCTGGGTTCACAGCTCCCCTCCTTTCCAGACAGAGCAGAAGTTACTTTGGGAGTGTCTATGCTGTTTATACAATGATGCCCTTGTCTGCTGGCAGCAAACACATCTGTGTTTGCACTGGAACAGACAATGCCATCCAGCTTACTTCCTCCCTTGCAGCAGTTTGTTTTCAGACCGGATCCTCTCCATCAAACTGAGACATTAAGTTCCAAAGGGTGATGTTTCTCCCCCGCTATTTCTAGTTTGTTCAAGAACATGCAACAAAGATTCAGATTCAGGTGTCCCATTTCTTACTCATCACTCACCACTCGCAGGCAGCAGGAGCAGGTTCTCCTCAGGGTTCCAGCACTAGATGCAAGAGGAAGTACTGCAGTGCTTGAAAATGCACTGTAATAGGGAACAGCAGCAACCACCCTCTGTTGGGAAGCTGAGATACATTGGAACACACAAGACCATATGCCTGGAGCCTCACACCTTTATTAAATCTGGTGACATGCAGGAAAAACATTTTTATATACATATAGGTGTATGTTGCACTGTTTCAACATCAAACATGTTTGCCAAACAGATGTTTGAAAGATACTACTTTTGTTGAGTCTACCCATAAGAAATTCTCTTTTGATCTATTATGTGCAAAAGTGTCTTCTCGTGTAGCAGTTCTTACTGCCTAGGCCACTTCTATTCTATTCTACTCTATTTCTGTTATAGGTCCTATGTTTTGCCTGATCAAGAGCCAAGATGACTGTTCTCAGCACACTCAGTTATGACTAATATCTCTCTCATTTCTTTACTTTCTCTCTCCTATTCGTAGAGCATTTTAATGTGTTTGCTACTCAGAGCACTTTGCACCTCAAGCTTACAGTCTGTAATTCCTTGAGGAGTCTTTTCAGTGCACAGGTGAGCCCCCAAAGGAGTAGAGGGGGCTTCAGTGTAGTCACGACCACAACTGCAGCTTTAAATCAGCTACTTACAGCCACCAGCATTCAGTACCTAATGCAGCCTTTATGTTTCAGGCTTTGCAAGCACACTGAGGTCAATGCTCGTGTGACTTTATCATTACCTAAAGTCAGTTCTGATATGTCTGCTTGAGCATCCATCACACCTTTGCCTGAAGCAGGAAGCTCCTGCAAATGGCCTGTTGCACACATGGGCTTTAGCAATGGTAAAATATTTTGCCCAATGACTGGATTTGTTGACCAGTTTTCATTCCAGGTCTTCAAACCACATGGGCCTGTGCTATTAACTCTCTCTAGAACTAGAGCAGAGGGTAAACTGAGCCAGTTTTGCAGGGCAAAGAAGTAGAGAGGGTGGTGGACTGAAGGCAGGTTTAACATAATGTGATTTAACTGCTGAAGGTTTCATGCTGACTAAATCGGAAGCTGAATGTGAGGGGACCTCATGCATTACTAACGTGGCCTAATATGGAGAACAGGATATAGTCTCATTTCTGTCTTGTGCAACTCTTCTGAAGTCAGTAGCTACTTCAGGAACACGGGTCTCCCAGCCTTTCCTCGCATTCTGAGAGTGTATGCTTTTTAAAGATGCACACTCAGTGACCTGAAAAATGTAAATGGCCTTTGACTGTATTACAAGCTCTTTTGCTTAATTTTTCTTACCTTTTTCACAAGAGAATGGGAGTTACAGTACCTGCTCAGAGAGAGAGGGCTGAGCCAATACTTTGAGTATTCCACTGCTCTTGTGTTCTTGCTGTTTGCTGAATTTTCCTGAAATGGGCACTACTGAAACCTCTTACATGCACAGTTTTATTACTCGCATGTACAAGAATGTTATTTGCACAATAAACAGTATTACTTGTACTTTGTATTAGTATTTTATTATGGTTTAGAGGAAGCTAATGTAGTCATTCAACAGTTTATTGATATTCTGTACTTAATAAGAAACTTCAATCTCTGCCAAACAATCAGTTCTTAAGTCAGTGTCACTTTGTATCACACAAAAATCAGGAACATTTAAATATCTTATGAAACAGGCAAGACAATATGGATATAAAACTATGGTTTCGCTTTTGTTAGGATTACCAGTTTGTTTGTTTATTATGTATGGACATCAACTTACATAGAGACACTTTCAAGAATTAGAGACTATATGCTACTGAAGAGAGAAAAAATGATCTTTCAGGCTTGCATGCTTTATCAGCAGTGTTATCAGGTCATGCATACATTGAGTAATTCCTATTTCACTTACCAAAACCTAGCTTGTTTCCAAAATTTGTGACATAACAAATGCAACAAGAAGTAATTACCCATTTTTAGTTTATTTATCGGGAAGATAAAACAATTCAATGTTCAAGAGTTCAATGTACTGGTTGGTTATGTAGGATGGGGATTCATATGATTTATAAGTGGCCAGTGCTAGAAATATGCAAGTTCCTAATCATACAGATAGAAATAGTCTGACTGAAGTTTGTGAAAATGGGCTTCAAGATCCCAGCATGTGAATGACTGTTCTCAGGATTATTACATTACACTCTCAAGTTACAACATGAGTACTTTATCACACGAGACACTTAACCCATACCTGCTTTTGAAAATTAGAATCTATTATCCTTTTTGAGGCTAGTAGCCAAAGCCTCCCTTTTACAGTTTTGAAGCAGTGCTCAGAGTTTCCTAGACAGCTGCATGAGTACCTCCCACACAAATTCTATTCTATTTGAGACAGACAGACAAGCACTTTCAGTCCACCACAGCCGTGAGAAAAGCCCAGTCTGATAGATACGTTTGAAACACAGAGTCTGCACACAGCTGAACACAAACATGGCAGCTTTGCTCACCACAAACATTGGTAGAGGTTCTCAGGTGTACTGGTCCAGAGGCAAGATCCTTCACTAGCAAATAAACATGTGAGGCTGGGCCTGTCCGATGCCCAGCTCTTGTCTCTCTGTGAATTGTCCAAGTTGCCAAACAATGGGATGGTGCTTGTCTCCACTTACTGTGTGAATCTGGGCCACTGTGAAAAGAAACTGCAAAGAAGCAAAGGGCAAGTGGAGCAAGACCCATGTAGCTTTGTTGCAGGGAGATCTGGAGAGGATGCAAGGTGTTTTGCATTTCCAAGAGTACCTGTAAGTTTCCCCATAGACATTGGATAAAACACCTAAGTGGCACCTGCTGATCACAGTGGTGATCCTGCCCACTGAGCTGCACGTTCAGGCTTCCTCTTCCGTACTCTATTACAGGCTCATGAATTCTGCATTCTTTCCAGCTAGCTGCCTCAAATCACCCTGTTGAGGCCTGGCATCATCCCTGTGTATGTTTTAATGCCTAAACCAGGTGCCCAAGGGCACTGTGAATTAGCCGCTGTATCTCTAATGATGATTTTCATCTTGCTTTAGATGAAGACTGCAAGAAGCATTTTCTCTGTATTTTAGAAATTAGTTACTGCATCACATATGAAATGATCCCAAGCCTACACCCTGTAGCTTGTGGAAGTGTTCTCTTTGGACTGTGGTTGCTGAAATGGAATATCCGCATTTCCAAGAGCAACCAAAGCCTCTGAATCAAAGGGCTGTGGTAGTAGCCAGCACAAAACGAGAGCAAGAAATGTTGCTGTAGCCTGTATTTTTGCTTTAACTGTACATACTTCTCAGTAGAAAACAAAAACAAAGATGCAGGCAGCTGTGGATATGAAAAAGCAAAATGTAGAATGTAGTTTCTTTTTTTTTTTTCTGAATAAAGCAAGTTAGCAATTACTGACATCCAGGACTGAATAGCTCAAATGCCCTAACACTTTGCCATGAATTTGTTTCTTAACCATGACATGGAAAATAACTCATAATGCTAATGATTCAGGTTTGCTACTGGCAACTGTTCAGTGACCAGATATTAATGACTTGACAATCTCTAAGCAATTTATAGTGACCTTTGTAAAAATGCCATTGCCATTTATGGAACTGCAGTGGAAGTTGAAGAACTGAACCAGTACAGTGGCCTCTGTCCAGTAATATTTGAAATCATTACTTTGCTGGAGTCTCAAGCTGAGCCACAGGAGGATCTGGTTGGACATTAAGAGGAATTTCTTCACAGAAAGGGTCGTTAAACATTGGAATGGACTGCCCAGGGAGATGGTGGAGTCACTATTCCTGGAGGTGTTCAAGAAAAGACTAGACGTAGCACTTAGTGGCGTGGTCTAGTTGACATGCTGGTGGTTGGTAAAAGGTTGGCCTGGATGATCTCAGAGGCCTTTTCCAGCCTAACGAATTCTGTGATTGTTTCCTTATTTGAAGAAAAGGTCCCTGCTGTGGTCTGAGGGTAAGGTTTGAGTTGGAAACACCAACACAGGCTGCACAGGTTACATGTTTAGTGCTATTATCTATTCTTTCTGTGTTGGTGTTCTACCTTGCACATGGCTCTTGTCTGGACATAAACTGGAATGCTTTGAACTTCTGGCACTGCGGAAGCTGGCCTCTCCTTCCCTGGACACACAGGATGGCAGAGTGGCTGCGACTGAAATGGATCTCTGGAGGTCAACTTCTCCAGTCCCCCTGATCAGGCAGGACACAACCACAGAATCACACAATGGGTCAGGTTGGAAAGGTACTAGAGTGGGAAATCTGGTCCAATCTCCTTTCTCAAGCAGGATCATCTCAGAGCACATGGCACAGGATTGTGCCCATATGGTTCTTGAATATCTCCAGTGAGGGATCACCTAAGGACCACCCACAGCCGGCTGCCCGGGGCCTGGCTTTTGAAGACCCGCAAGGATGGAGCCCACAGGAGGTCGAGGGGCGACCGTCTCTGCCACCTGTCCCCCCATGCTCGTGCTGTGCCAAGGCGGCGGGAGCCACCAGCTCTGAGGCGCCTCCGGGGAGCCGGGGCGGAAACACGGCGACATCCCCCCATGGCACGGGGAGCTTGTGGGAAGGGGCGCCTTTCCCGGCGGGACGCTGCCCTTCGGCTCCGCGCAATTCCCGCCGGAACCGCCGGGCGGGGGCGGGCGCACAAAGACGGCGGCTCCCGGAAGACGGATCCCGGGCTGTCACACCCGCCCCGCCCGCACCGGCGCCGCGGCTGAAGCGAACGCGCTCCCTCCCGCCCGCTCCCGCCTCTCCCGCTCTTTCCTTCACCAGGGCAACGGAGCTGGTGAAGGGTCTGGAGCGCATGTCCCATCAGGAGCGGCTGAGGGAGCTGGGGGTGTTTGGCCTGGAGAAAAGGAGGCTCAGGGGTGACCTTACCACTCTCTACAACTCCCTGAAAGGAGGGTGTAGCCAGCTGGGGGTCGGCCTCTTCTCCCAGGCAACAAGTGATAGGACAAGAGGACATTGCCTTAAGCTGCGCCAGGAAAGGGTGATTAAACGCTGGAATGGACTGCCCAGGGAGGTGGTGGAGTCACGGTCCCTGGAGGTGTTTAAGGAAAGACTGGATGTGGCACTCAGTGCCCTGGTCTGGTTGAGATGGTGGTGTTCGGTCACAGGTTGGGCTGGATGGTCTCAGAGACCTTTCCCAACCTAATGGATTCTGTGACTGAGTCTGTGATCCCTTCCCAGGCGCGCGCCTGCGGCCGCCTCATGCGCGCGCCTCCGTCTCAGCGCGCGCAGCGCCGGCCCCCGTCCCGTCCCGGCCCCGCCCGTACCGGAGCCGTTCCCCCGCGCATGCGCCCCGTGCCCGTCCCGACTGTTCAAACAGGAAGGCGGACATGTTAGCTCTCGCAGGTTCCCTCGCAGCCGCCGGACCTCACGCTCTCCCCTCCCCTTAAGCCGCCTCTTTCCCTCCTCCACTCGTACGCCGCAACCTCGGGTCGGTCCTGAGGGTGTTCGGGCTGCCGTCCTGTCCGTGAGGCGGAGGAGCGGAGAAGGGGGGGGCTGAACCGGCGTTGGCAGCGGCGGGAGGCAACGAGGAGGAGGAGGAGAGAGGAAGAAAGATGCTGCTGCGGCCGCTCCGCCGGTGAGGTGACTCGTCCGCCGCCCGCGGGGGCACTCGCCCAGTGCCTTCCTCGCTTCCTCGCCCCGTGCCCACGGACGGACCGACCCCACGGCGCTGAGACACGCCGTCGAGAGGATTCCCCTAAGTTTTATTTTTCCATCCATTTCTGCCTTGTTGGTGTGCCTGCAGGCTTTTGTATTTTTTTCTTTTTCTTCCTTTTTTTTTTTTTCCCCTCTCCTGTTGTTTCCTCTGGTTCCCCGGAAAGAAAGCCGCGCTCCGGAACCTGGCACCGACCCGCCGGCGCTGCAGCAGCAGGGCGAGGAGGAGGGACCGCTACGCTGGATCCCAGGACGGCTTCCCCGGCTGGGAAAATGGGAATGCTGAGACGGTGGGGCCCGAGCCGAGGAGGGAGGGAGAGGAAACCTGCTGCGGCGGAGCTGTGAGCATCCCGGGAAGCTGCGTGCGTGCCTGGAGGAGCGGGGGGAGAAGCAGCCTCGTCCCCCGCCTGCCGCGGGCTCCCCTTGCATTCTCTGCCCCCTTGACGGGGACTTGCCCCAGAGACTTCTGTGATTGAAGTGATCTCGCAGGAGGCGCTTCCTCAGCCTGGTCCAGGCTGCGTGATTTCTCTTTTGTGGTCGCCTGTTCCTGGTTGGATTTTTTTTTTACACTTTTTCGTTGGTTTTTTTTTAACCTTACTTTGCTCTGGAATAAGGGAAACTTTTTATCTCCGGAAACATGTCGACGGGAGAAAGTTTTGAGTCTCGGTTTGAGAAAATCGACGTGACTTTGAAGGACCCCAAATCCGAAGTGAACGTGGACTGTTTGCTGGTGAGTAGGGAGCGCCGATGGGCCCCCGTCACGTCTCCCCGAATTCCTTACCCTGTGGGACCGAATCTCGCACTCCTGGCTGACTCACCGCCCTGCTCAGCTCCGCACTGGTGTTTTGTTTAGCCGGCGCTGGGCTGAGGGTGCGGGAATGTGTCTGTGCCGGGAGAGAGAGCGGCTCATGCCGGGGAGGCGCCTGCCCAGCCCTGCCTCTCACTTGTCATCTCTGGCTCCGCGCACCGCTCGGTGCCTCGCCGGCTGTCACAGGGGCGCTGGAGCCTTTCCACAGAGGCGGAATTCGTGAGTGCCGCTCCTCTGTGTGAGCACAGGACTTCTAATAGCTTTGATACCAATTCTCTCGCCAATAACTTTTTTAAAGACTGAGGTCCTGTTGTGCTGTGGTTAAGCACTGCGGCGCTGACAGTCGCATACAACACGATTAATAAGCCCTTACAGGTGGGCAGGGGCTTAAATGCATTTCAAACTGGTGGTTGTGGTAGGCCTGGGGTGGAGGGCTGCTCGCTTGGTGTTTCCCTAATTGGTCGTACCTAATCACTGGATCTCACCAGTGCTGTCAGTGTAATAAGTGCATCATAGGAAAGCAAACCATAACACTTCCTGATATAAAACCAACCAACGTCATATGGTAGCTGATTGACAGAATTGGATGATCTTTTAGTTCTCATTTAGTTCACTTAGTACCTCAGTAAAGTGCATGCCAAATCCACTGATTTGTTTGGGATACAGCTGGGTCCTTAAATATGCCTAGAGATGTCCTTAAATAGTACCAAAGTATAATTTGTGCTTTCACACTGAAGTAGAGGGCTTATTTTCTTTGGAGCAAGTGATAGAAGTTCTTTAGTGTATTTTTTTTTCCTGGCTTTCTGTTGTCAGAGGAACAAATAAATTGAATTTGTTCCTCATATGAACTCTGACATTTGGGTTTGGAAAGGAAGGGAGGTGTGGGGGTGGAGATAGCTCTTAACAGTCATTCTTCATTTTCTGCTGCATGGCTCTTGGCAGAAAGCTTGCTTGAGCATAGAGCAGTGGAGAGATTAAAAGAGTAATGCAAGAATCTGTACAAATTCACAATATTGTTTACTCTCTTTAGCTTATTACTGGTTTGTGAGCTTCTGAAGTGTTGGCAAGTCAAACCTACATCCCTAGATAAAAGCAGAGCCTTATGGATGCTGCTGTGACAAAGGAAAATAGCACTGCATCTTCTAGTTAACTTGCTTCTCTTGATCTGCTTTACATATCTGTCACCTTAGAACCAGAGCTAATGAGGAGACTCTGGTTCTTCGGTTATAGCATGTCAATTTTGATAAGTCGAGACTAATCAGACATTTTTACTCCCAGGTTCTATTGATAGGTGTCAAGAGTATAGAGTTAGCTAAGTCCAGAGTTTATATTAACCATGGGTCAATTTGCTACTGTGTGCTTTAGTGCTGGCTGTTCTATGGGGTCCTTCCTACAGTGGTAGGAAGGAATTGGCAGGTATCAGACATACAGTTGGTAGTATCTTTAACCGTATTCCTTAATCTTATAATCAGTTTAAGGATTTGCCCCATTTCAGTTACCTTAATTGTGATTAGGAGCTAAGCTGTAGTCAGTTTGGGAATGAACTTGTTGGGATGCTTCCTGTCATGCTTGTTGAAAGTTTTAGAACATGTGTTTGCATGACAGATATTCATGTCCTTTAAAGTAACAATTTTTAAGGAAATTTCTTTTAAACTAATACCAATTAAAGAAGAAAATGCTGCTTCTGAGGAGATCAGTTGGTAGGCTAACTTTGTGTGTGTTTGGTCAATGTATCAGTCTTCCTGCTGGCTGGACTTACACTTTGTTTCACTTGTCTTGGGGTTTTTTCGATGGAAGAGTTTTAAGTATCCTAACACTTCCTAAACAGCTTAAGTATTTTACACCAGTTCTTAATGTGATGATTCACACTACAAACATCATTCTGGGCCCAAAGTACTACTTATATATCAAATCCATTAAAATGTGTGTGGATATGCTTTTAAGGAAGAAATGCTTAGGTGTAGGTGTAATTGATCTGCATTTAAAACACCTTCTGAAATGAAATCCCCATTCCCCTCCCTGCAAATCTCAGTTAAAGAGGGAAATTTGACAGACTTTAGACGTGGTAGACTTAAAAAGAGAAGAAAATAATATTTTTCTGATCAGACTACGTACAAAATTCTTTTTAATAAAACTTTTAAAATGGAAGTTATTTTTACCTTCGATTAAGGTGTTCATTGATGTTCCTTATAACTGCTTTCACTTTTCCTAAGCAAAGGTGAAAGCTAACTGTGTATCTGAGTGGGAATACATCAACAGCTGATACACAGACACTTCAGCATCTGATATTCTATGTGTGTAGGCTTATAATGCTGGGGTTCATTTAGGTTCAGGAAACATTTTTTTGGCTGTATGAAGAAAAGTCTCAGCAATGCTCTTGGCTTCTCTTAGGATGGTTTTATCCTCTAACTTTGCTTCATTTTTCTTCTATTTCTATGTTTCTTCCCCATCAGTTTGTACCCCTTGTACACTAACAGGCAAGACATGGAATAACCTTTAAATCAGCTTTGTAGCCATTTTGGGATGTGTAAATGTCATAAGCTGTGTTCTGTATGGTAGAAAGATTCTAAATTTATATGTGAAGTAGTATGAGAACTCTAAGAAAAGAAGATGGGGGTGGGAGCTGATACAAAGGAAGATTTGTTACCGTTTCAGGAAGGTGTGGGAGAAGAGTGCTGACAACAGAGCAGAGCAGGCGGAAAAGGCACACTGAGGGCCTTATAACTTCAATTTACATGCTGCAGGAAGGAAGTTCATAAAGCTGAGGTGCAGGAGAGAGGTGTGTTTATTTTTCCTGTTTTCTCCTATGCAACTGTAATAAAAACAGAGTAAGAAAATTAATTTAAGTTGCGATTTTCTGTAACTAAATTTGTTTCTTTGGGGCTTCCATGCACTTGATTTAGTACCAGGTAGGGGAATCATAGGTAAACTGTCTTTTTTTTGATGAGGCATGAGGAGGCCCAAGCCTGAGTTAAGTGTAGACCAGGTGTCAGAGCATCATGTAGTGCATTTTCTCAAAATACTTGGTACTAGGAGTCCTATAGTCTCCAAAAGATCTGATAACGCTGTGAAGGCTGTGTTAGAGAGGTGGTCACACTCTAGGGTGTGCAGTGGTCAGATCCTGGTGAATTCCATGGGGGTGCTGAGTAGGCCCGAAGGCAGTGTAAGCAACTAACTGTTTACTTGAGCTAAGTGTCTAATTTATGAGCTTAAACACTGAAAAGCAGTATTTAGTGAGCATCATTCTACAACAATTTCTGGAATGAACCCGTGTTTTAGTAAATTCTTGGGGCTTATGGGCTTCCAGTTTTTGGAGAGTGGGCAGTTAAGGGGTGTAATAAGTGAGTAAATGTGGGACATTATGACCTGAAATTGCCTATGCTTTTGATTCTAAAATAACTACTAACTTTTTATGAAAAAGTATTTTGGTGCTCTCTGTTCAGGTAAGAACTCACAAAGAATGTTTTCATGGTGTATATAGGCACTTGGGTTATTATATATATTCTCTTTATATATATATATATATGCATATATATATATAAAACAATATAATATTATAATTGTTCAGGTACTTAGTCAATAATTTCCATAGTTGATTTTAAAAACTTCACACTTTTTGTGGTCCTAATCTTCAAAGATGTCAAATGTTTCATTTGTTGAGCAGTTTGTCTTCAAATTAACTGACAGCAGTGAACACTGCATATCACAAACTTGTTCTATCTACTCTCAAGAGATTACCGTTTTTGTTGCACCAAAAATACATAGCTATAGAGCTTGATTCACCTGTTTTTCCTAGGCCTGTTTCATCAGCTAGATTAAGTCACGTTCATCTGTCTTGCATTGGAAAAGGCAAGATGATCTTCTCATCTTTGAGATTTGGAGTTCTATATATATCTCTGTTACTAGACATATTTCCCTTCTGTTAAATGTGTTAGAAAGCACTTCTGAAGACCTTATGATTAGGGATTTGGGTAATAAATTTTTAAAAAGCAATAAATAAAAAGTATATAACTGGAAGTACCTTTACCTTAGAGGTATCTATCCAAATAGCTGTTGAAATCACCTTGAATGAACCACACTAACTCTGCTCTTAAAGTCTAGGTGATTAAATGGTAGAGAAATTTGGTATCTGAGAAGCTTCCTTGATTGCTAATGAAGCTTCTTGTACACAGAAGAAGCAGAACTTCATGAACATTTGCAGATTGTCAGCTTCAGAATTCTGTAAGTTGTCTGATGATAGTTCAAGGTAAGGGAAAGTGTTGTAAGTGACGAAATCTCCTTGGACATGTTTCTACCATTCTTTAGATCCAAGTTGAAGGTCCTGCAGTTGTCTTGGGGCAATCACCAGTATCACTACAGACTGGGTGTTGAATGGCTTGAGAGCAGCCCTGTAGAGAAAGACTTGGGGGTTTTATCTGAATTTCTGTCAGAGAGTGACCACTCCTCTGTCAGAGAGTGACAGGGTAGATTGGGCCTGTTAATATCTGGACAAGGGCTTTAAATTGAAAGAGGGTAGATTTAGATTGGACATGAGGAAGAAGATTTTTACTGGGAGGGTGGTGGGGCACTGGAACAGATTGCCCAGAGAAGTTGTGGCTATTCCATCCCTGGAAATGTTCAAGGCCAGATTGGATGGGGCTTTGAGCAACCCGGTCTAGTGCAAGGTGTCCTTGCCGATGACAGGGGAGTTGGTACTAGATGATCTTTAAGGGTCCCTTCCAACCCAAACCATTCTGTGATTTGGTAGTTATATTCAAAATAAGACTTCTGGCTGACCTAGAAATACAGTTCCAGTTCTTCAAGTTACTATATCTGAACTTTATATGCAAAAATTATTAATGGTAAATATTAATGTTAATTATTAATGTTAATGTTAATTAACAGTAACATTGTTATTTAACGTTAGTGTTAATGTTAATATTGTCTTCTCATCACCATGGATTATGAAATATAAAGGTTGATGTTAAATTAATAATAAAATGTGTATCTTGATATGTTAGTCAAAGGTAAAATGCAGCATTAAGTTGGCTTTGAGAATACAGTAACTTGATGAGTTCTTCTTTCAGCTTGCATCTCTTAAAATTTTTTTAATATTCCATTTGCCTTCAAAAAGTTAACAGTAGAGATGTGGAACTGTCAAAATGTTAGTTTTTGTTTCATGGTGTATGGTAGGTTTAACAGAGGAATTAATAGTTAACTTAGCCAATTCTTCTGCTTATAAAACTAGAGGCTGTGTAGGAATGTGATTATTTATTTTTCCTATAAAAAGTTTTAATGAGGAATGATAATAGAAAGTTGATGTTAAGACACGTTTCAACAAGAGGAATAAAACACCCAACCAAGCTATAAATGCTCTTACAAAGTAAAAATATTTGTAAACAATGTCCTTTTCCCTGGCAACTACAGAGTGGTTTTTTTGTTGCTTGAGGGAAGGAAGAGGGAAACACCTGGAATTTGTTTGTTGGACAAATTGAAAATCAACCTGTTGGTCTGTAAATCTTTGACTTTGAGGACAATGATAGCTTCAGGAGCCACTCACTGAGAACTTAACAAATAGTGAGAAGCCCTGTGAGCAGATAATGTTGGTAGCCTCACAGTTGCTGTTAGCAGAATTCCCTAGGTCATACTTTAGTTCTACATAAAAATAAAAAGCTTTTTTAGGTCTCTTACCAAAGAACACTGAGATGTTTTTCATAATACAGGATGTTTATCTTGAATTTAAGAGATCCCAAACCATGTAATTAAAAATCTTTTTTTGGTGGATGTTGCTTGATTTTATTTAGCAAAACTCCTTGGTCATGAAGAAATTGCAGTTCCAAATGGAAATACTGAAAAACGGAACTTATTTCTCTAAGAACAAAATTGGAGAATAGTTGAAAACTTTTCTGTCTTTGCCTTAATTTGTCCAGTCATTCCAGTAGTAATTAAGCCAGAAGGATGATGAGACAATATTGATAAAACTGCAGGCACTATGCAGGCAACACCCAGTTATAGCTCAGTTAAAGCAAATGCCAATAACACCATCTTTTAGCTTCCTCAGCAATCTGCTGAAATGAACACTCAAATTAACACCAAGGCACACAGCATGGACAGCAAACAGGAGGAGTGGGAAGCCACGTGCAGCAGGAAAACTGTGACACTGGAACACTGGCATTGGAACAGGCTGCCCAGGGCAGGGATGGAGTCCCCATCCCTGGAGGGACGTGTAGATGTGGCACATGGGGACACGGTTTAGTGACTGTCCTTGGCAGTGCTGGGGTCTTTTCCAACCTAAATGATTCTGTGGACAATGATTGAACAAGAGGTGGAACTGGATCTTTGAGAAGAGGAGAAGTGGTTTGGAGCTTCTCTTGTCCATGATGTTTTGCTGTGCTGAGATGGTTGGATTGCCTGTACTGCAGTCTCCAGTCAGCAGGGCAGAGATGTCTCTGTAGTGTGGTCAGCAGCAGCAGGGTGTAAGGTGCTGTGGTGCATCTTCAGTTACAGCTGTCTGGAGACTGTCTGGACGAGCAGGAGCTGCTTGGCCGGGTTGGCTGCTCGTGTTGCTAAGGGAGAACCGGCGCAGGATCAGCACCAGCTTCTGACTGGAGCACAGGTCAAAGTCTATTCTGATACTCAAAATCTTGTAAAGGATTGGCTTTCACTAACTGTAAGGTTGCCACTCCCTGTCAATATTTATACAGTGAAAACTGTCATGGGGACAGTATGTAAGATCTCTTTATTAGTAAGTCCTAATTGAAATCCAACTGCAGATTTCTTTATTTTAGCTGCTCTTATGTTTCTTATATGCATTCATTTTTCTGTTTCTTTCATAGAGTTCAGAAATATGTGAAGGTTTTCTTGTTTCCTGTCAGTTGCATGGTCTGAGATGATGCAAAGACCTAATGCTTGGAAACCTCTGTAGGAAACACTGCACACACTAAGACTTTATTTTGGACTCTAGATTGTAACTACCTAAAAGTGTTTCTAGCTTTTGTGTGTGTCTGGGCTGCAGAGCTTATAATTGAACTAGAAACACAAATGGAATACGTCCTTGTTTTTTCTTACAGATCTTCATGAGTCATAGTATTCACTTAGAAAAAATCCTTGAATTCTGATAGTTACGTAAATATTGACTAATTATGTCTTTATATTTTTTCTCTTAAAAGCAGCATAGTACTTAGTGCTGCATTATATTCAGATTTATTAAATGCTAAGGTATGAACATATTCGGAAGAAAATTTGATGTGAGCTATCTACGTAGAAAATGCATTAATAGAAGATGGCTGTTTTCCTATGTAGTCACTCACTGCTATGAAAATACTGTTTTTGTGGAGGCTGAGCTTAAGTTTTAGCAAATAAATAACAGCTAAAAAAACCCCTGACTACACAAAACTAAGTATGTCATCTGGAATGTGCTTTTTGAAGAAGAGGAAGCCAGAAGCTTCTCTTGACATCTGGAGATTTCAGCTAGGAAATTTTTTCCTGTTTTGTGGTTGGAGAAGTTACATTTTCAGCAGATGGTTAGTAAAACTTGTATTATAGCCACAGTGGTTATTTCCAGTGGGAAAGTGTGAAGGAATAATGGCTAGGGCATTCATCTCAAACTGGCTACTGTTTGATCATTTGTTTCTTTCGTCTAAATCAGTTGCTTTGGATGATGATTTGGAAGTCTGCCTTCTTAATGTTTAATACCATGTGCACAGAGAAAGTAGTATTTTGTTGAGTACAAATGATTGTTTTTTCACAGAATGATTGAGGCTGGAAGGAACCTATGGCAGTTCCTCATCCCCCTGCTGTGATAGAATGGCCTAGATCAGGTTGCCCAGGAAAGTTTTTGTGTATCTTAAAGGTGGTGAACTCCACAACTTCTCTGGGCAATGTGCAATTTTCTACTTCTCAGAAGAATACTTACTCTGTTGATGCTTCACACAGCAGAAAATAAAATTACCAAAAATAACAGAAAAGTAATCAGTATTCATTTGGCATTTATTTGCAGAGTTCTGGCCTTCTTGTTCAGTAAACCTATTTCTAGCCCAAATAATTTTTTGAAAGGTATCTGCCACAGAAGACCTGAGGAACTTACTTTGTGGAAGCATTTGTAAATTCGGATATTTTAAGCATAAAGGTTTGTATCTGAGGAGTCAGTTGCTGTGAATTCATAAGCTCGTGTTTAATTTGTGACTGTGGTTGAAAGAGATGTAGAATTTTTCTGCTGGAGCTTAGAAGGGAGTGAACGCATTGCTGTGATGTCCAGATTGCACTCCATGAGTGCCACTTCAGTTTTCATGATTATGTAGCCTTGTGTTCTCCGTATCCATGTACACACATCGTTTTCTTCCTGAGAGGCAGTGAGGGAGGCTGGGTAGGACTTCCTTATTGGCCTGGAAAGGTGAAAGACTTTTTGATAGTGATGGGACAGGGACTTGTCCCATAGAGACAGGTGAAGAGGAGAGATTGCCTGTGGAGTTCTCAGGCAGAGCCTTCAGAAGAGAGACTTCAGCTTCAGCCTTTGACTTCAGAGAAGCTGAAGTGTAAAGTGTCAGTACAACAGGCACCGTTTTCCTAGAGTATGGATGACAGCCCAGCATGTTAATTCCACCGCTGAGATCTGGGAGTTCATTTGACTGCAAGTGTGGAGTGACTCTGTTAAGTACTTAAGAGGGGAGGGAACCTCTCCTGCCAGGAGATAATCGAATAGGAGTGGGATGGGGAAGATTCTTCGGGGAGGAGCGAGGCTGAGGGTAGGACAATCAATGAGTTAATGCTGGTTATACTTAGCTTGTGCTTTTTTTGCAGATGCTGGGTTGTGCTAATAATACCAGGCAGGACATGAAGCTGTAGTTGAAAATAGAGGTAATACTGATGCCTCACAACTTTGTATTGATACTATGCACTGCTGTCAGTGTTAGAGCTAGAATCATAGAATTCCCTTCTTTGTTATGAAATCTGATTATACAAATGTATTTTTAAATTAATCTCTTCTTAGAAAGTAGCTTTGATTGTAGGCATGCAAAGAATCCTGTCAGTATTGAGCTGAGAGAATTTATTCTCCCCTTTCAAAGAGGGAAGGTAGTTCTGCCACTTCAGTGACCATTTGTTTATTGCTCTAATACATCTTCTGTGGGTAGCTGTCCTCCTCCTTCAACTTAATTTACTACGAAGTTCATTGGCAATTCAACAAACAATTGCCGGCATAACAATGATACAGTTTTTGGTGGTCTTGGGACCATTCAAACCTGCAGTTACATGCTATATGTACTCTTTTGTGGAAGTTGAAGGCCAAAAGTGGTGCCAGCCAAATGCTATGTAGACTCATTAGGAATTGAAGTTTTTGGTCTGCTAGTATTGGCAACAATCATCATGGCTTTTGAAAGAGGGGCTGTTGTTGTGAACATTTGTGGAGCAAAGATGGTGACGTAAATAAGAAAATGCCCATGAAGACCTGTGAGTGAAAGCTGAATTATTGATGTGATTGTGTATTTTATTGGGTTGCTTTTTGTTTGAGCAGTGGGTTTGTTGGTTGGTTGTTTTGTCTTTTTTTTTCAACACATTGAATTTATAATTGGACATGTCATTAAAGAGCTAGGCTTTCTCTGTAGAGAATAAATCAGTAGGCTTCCTGGAAGAGTTTTTATCTTCTGTCTTTTACTAAAATGTCCATGGCTATTTTTAATCTTTTTCATACCCCACAAACTGTTTTGTGGATATGGTTTTTGGAAGTAGCATGAACTTAAGGTTTTGGGAGATGGTTTTGACTTGCAAAATCAGGTGGTCAGAGAAATCATCAGAGCTAGTCACAATGTGGTTCTGAATCAAGCTATGAAGACTCTTGTTAGGAAAACCATATTTAGGAGAATTCTGGGTTGTTTGTCTAAAGAGTGAAGTTGTAATACAAAGAAGGTCTTGTATCACATAACTTGCACGCTCAGCTGTTCATTGATTCTCTGTGGCAGATTGGATTGGAGTAAGAAAAGGACTAAAAGTCTCTGTTGCTTTAAGTCTTGATGAATGTAAGGTCAGAGGAGTCTTTGAAGTGTTTTCCTTTTGTTTCTTTTCTGTCCTCAAATGCCTTCTGGCTTTGATAAGAAAGCTTTTGTCCTTCTGAATGCAATGCACACATAACACTGTTATCATCAGTAGCTTGGACTTGGGATATAAGCAAAGATACCATTTAGAGGTATAATTGGGGTGTTATGGTGCTGGTGCTGCTGGAGCTGCTTTGGTTCTGGGAGGGAAGTAACTGTAGACAACTCCTCTGTGACTTTCTGTCTTCTGTACAGTTGATTTTGGGTGGCATCAGGGAACAGTCGGGATGGCTGCATTGTTAAATTCTTTGGTCATGGCAATCTCCTCTTTGAGCCCCTGGCAAAGAAAGGAGTCAGATTAACTTCACCTTCATATAAAGAACAGTTTCTATCAGATAAAGAACAGTTTCTATCATAGTTCTTCGTAAGTTCATGGGTAAGAGGGGTCTGAGAACCATGAATTCTAGGGGAGAGAAAAAGGGATTTTTAAAAAAAAATTTTTTTTTTTTTTGGTGATATACCCTTTCTTGTTGCAGTTTGACAAACTCATAGATATGGTCAGGAATAAAAGATTGATTAAAACCATTTATTTGAAGGTTAGGGAGTTTCTTTCAAAGTTTCTAATGCCCTGTGAGTAGAAGCTTAATTTTTCAGTTTAAGTTTCAACCAGAATAGGCAGCTGAAGGTTTTCATTCAAATCTGGCTATCTTCTGAGAGATTGACTAACTCTACCAAAGCAGGATGCCTTTCACTTTTTCTCTTGTGTGTTTCAACATCAGCAAACTTATTTTACAGTGGTGCTGCATTACTCATATTTTGTGGGAGGAAATAACAGTATTCAGCAAAGGTGTATTGTAGAAAAAAGTTGAAATCCTAAGGTGTCTTCTGACTGATAATTCCTCCTATAGGCCCTTACATTTAATTTAAGAAAAAGTCTTCTGAGCTGATGGGTTAGCAAAAGTGAAAAAAAAAAAGAAATGGGGTGATGAGTTTTTTAAGAATTACTTTAAAAAATAATACAATGTTTTTACAATATAGGTTTTTTTGTTCAGAAGAGTTGGAATCAACATAACCTCTTTCATAACAATGGAAAAAGACACAATCTTTAACAAGTAACTTGCAACTTTGAGCTAAAGCTTATGTTTAAGATTAAATAATTCTCTGAAGATCATGCTTCCCTTGAATTTCATCATGAGAAACAAATGGCCTTCAGGTATAATGAAGTGCAGCTCACAGAAATGAGCTGGTTTATTTGTTAAGTTTCCTTTTTGCATCCAGAAGAAGGTGGAAGCAGTGTTACCCATTAGAGCACATGATTAAGTTGGGCAAGATACCTGTGTCCTCATCTCTGCAAAACAGAAGAATCACTTAGTTTTTAAATACAGAAGGGTGGTGTCTGTTATCATGATTTTATGTTCTCCACTCTTCAGGTAATTTGTTTCACTTTTGCAGTAGACGTAAAACCAGTAATCAAGTTCTGGTATAAAAAGGAGAAGCAACTAATGGGGCAATCTACAAAAATGCTTTTGTCAGTAATGCCAGTCCTGTCAATTTATGGTCTCGAGTTAATTCTTAAACTTGTGCAGTGGGTACTTGCCTACCATAAATTACTTAATTCTTGACAGTTATAGAAAATAACTTTATCCTTTTGATGTTGAGGTTGTGAAAAGTCAGTCATTCAATTTAAATGCTTCTTGTTTGAGTACCAGTCAAATCTGTCTTGAAAAGACAGGACTTGAAATGAAAATTGGTGTGCCATGTTATCCTCTTACCTTAGTAAATAAGGTATCAAAAAAAAGGAAACATCAGTGCAGTATCCTTGATACTGTGATACATCATTCTTTACTTTTGAATATTTTTAACAGTAGAACACAACAGATTACACTTATGGTGTGGCAGGGGTAGGGTACAAGAACAAAAAAAAATGCCCTTTGTGGAGAAGGAAGTCTTGTCTGTCTGAAAGATACATATACAAATACGAGGTTTGGAAAACAGGCAGAGAAATTCATAAGATGATAGATAAAGATGATTTTGGTGTTGTAATTGTTTGTTTGGCCTAATGTGCCTTAAGTTAGGGCTTCCTGATTTCTTCAGCCTTTTTGTGAGACTGTTTTGAATTTCTGTTTCCTGCATCTAAAATAAGGAAGTACTTCCCCCACCCCTCACAATTTGTGGGTTTGATGGTGTGGAGGCAAGCTACTTTTTGTACTCCTTTTAACGGGTAGGGAAATTTCACTGGTAATACCATCGGGTATTCGAAAAGTAGACATCAAGCTGCAAGGACATGAGTCAAACATGACTGGCCAACAAAAACCTCCACAGCAAGACTTAAAGTCAGAAGGCAGGTGTGAGTGTGTTAAACATTGCATCTTCATTGGTATGTTACAAACTGCTATTTTAATATAACCCACTGCTTTCAAATTTTTAAGTGTTTTCATAGAATCACAGAAACAGAGAGTTGGAATGGACCCACCAGGATTATCCTGACCTTGAACATTACAAACCCCAAGAATCCCACCTTAAGGTGTTGTTGGAATGCTTCTTGAACTCTGTCAGGGTTGGGGCTGTGGCCAGTTCCCTGGGGAGCCTGTTCCAGTGCCCGACCACCCTCTGGGTGAAGAACCTTTTCCCAATATCTAACCTAAACATCCCCTGACACAGCTTTGTGCCGTTCCCTTGGGTCCTGTCACTGGTCATGAGAGAGAAGAGATCAGCATCTGCTGCCCCTCTTCCCCTCGTGGGGATGTTGTAGGCTGCAGTGAGGTCTCCCCTCAGTCTCCTCCAGGCTCCAAGCCAAGTGATCTCAACCTCTCCTTGTAAAGCTCTTCACCACCTTTGTAGCCCTCCTTTGGACCCTCTCTAAAAGCTTTGTATCTTTCTTATATTGTGGCACCCAAAACTGCCCCCAGCACTGGAGGTGAGGCCACCCCAGTGCAGAGCAGAGCGGGACAATCCCCTCCCTTGCCCGGCTGGCGATGCTGTGCCTGATGCCCCCCAGGACAGGGTTGGCCCTCCTGGCTGCCAGGGCACTGCTGACTCAGATTCAACTTGCCATCAACCAGGACCCACAGATCCCTTTCTGCAGCGCTGCTTTCCAGCCTCTCTTTCCAGTCTGTATGTACATCCAGGGTTGCCCCATCTGAGGTGCAAAATCCAGCACTTGTCTTTGTTGTGGTTGGTCATATGGTTGGTCTATGTCATATGGTTGGTGGTTGCCCAGCCCTCAAATTTGTTGATGTCTCTCTGTGTCACTGGCAAACTTCTGAGGGCGTCAGCAGCTCCTCCCAGTTTAGTGTCACTGGCAAACTTCCTTAGTATTCCTTCCAGTCCTGCATCCAAGTCAGTTATGAAGATGCTGATGAGCACAAGGCCCTGTGGAGGGATGGAGCCCTGCAGAGCCCTGCCAGTGACAGGTCGGCAGTCTGATGTCACTGCATTCACTACAGCCCTTTGCGCCTGACCTGGGAGCCGGTTGCTCACCCATCCCATGGTGTGTTTATCCAGCTGAATGCCGGACATTTGGTCCAGTAGGACACTGTGTGAGACAGTATTGAAAGCTTTACTGAAATCCTGAAAGATTAGATCAGCTTCCTTTGATACCTAGGTGGGTTACCTTGTCATAAGAGGGAATTAAGTTTATTGAGCAGGACTTTCCTCTCAGGAACCCGTACCGATTGTGACTGATGACTGCATTGTCCTTCAGGTGTTTTTCAATACCTCCCCAAATAATCTTTTCTATAATAGTCATTGAAGTGACACCGACAGGCTTGTAGTTTCCAGGGTCATCCTTCTTGCCCTTCTTGAAAACTGGGACAATGTTTACCAGCTTCCAGTCAGCTGGAACCTCTCTAGATTCCCAAAACGGTTCAACAATCATTGAGAGGGTTATCCTTTTGACTTAGAGTTGTGTTTTTCTTAAGTTCCAGATGTTCCCACAGACGAGCAGGGAAAACTGATTTACGTGGACATGGGCTTATGACTGCAAAATATAATAAGTAAATTTTTACATTACATTAGCTTTTTTAGTAGCACGTTCTTAATGTTCATCAGTCTCTTTGCATTGAATGTGTGGTAGAGAATTAATTGGTTTTTTTAGGGGAAAAATTGTAAACAAAGAGGAGCTTCTTCATGAAATGTGGTGCTTTCAATAGAAAAATATAATTACTGGCTGTCTGAACTGTGTTGTGCCTGTATATGAAGCTGTTAAAATGAAGAAATATGCATTTTAAGTTGCAGTTAAACTGCTGTGTCCAATGCTCAGCTGATAATGCTCAGTAATATAACAGGAGACTGTTCCTGTTTGCCATAGTTTCCAGTAGTGTAATCACTGGAGGAAAGGGGGAAGATCACCAAAATGTTCCATTGACCTAAGCAGTTTGAGGGTTGTAATAAATAAAGTTCATTAGTTCTCCGAAATAATTCTCCTTCTTGTTAGCCTCACATATACTGAATAGGCAGTGGTTTTGTACCTTAATGAATTCGTATGCAGCTATTGTTTGGATTTTAAGTCTGAAGGCGTGCCTAACGGATTTCCAGGCAAGATTTTTTGTGAAAAACTTCATTAATCACTCAAGATCATCATTAAATAAATGAATTGGCTAAAAAGAAGAAGTTTATGCTCAGTACCTTCACAGACTTTTATATACATGTATACACACACTATATGAGATGAAAAATATGAAATCATTACGTTCATTTTCCTTAAAAATAAAAACAATCTGGAAATTTAGTGGAAGCACTCTAAGCTTCAGAAAAATGGATAGGAGGTTTTGTTTTCAGTACTGTGCAATTATAATTTTCTACTCTAGATTTTATTAGAAGGAAACTATGATGACAATATTTCTGTATACTGAGGGGTGACACCAAAATTGCACAAGGAATAATCTACCTAAAGCTTGCTAATACAGAGTCGAGTTAGACTTAATTTTTGTGGGACATAAAATATATACTATTTTAAAAATACATCAGGTCTTGTGGTGGTCAGTGGGTTTTACTCAGGCTTGCAGCCTGTCACAAGTGGGGTCTCCCAGGGATGGATGCTGGGCCTGATGCTGTCCAACATCTTCCTGCATGACCTGGGTGGTGGCATTGAAAAGACCCTCAGCAAGTTTGCTGATGGCACTGAACTGAGTAGTGAGGGGACTCTTCAGAAGGAAGAGACATCTTACAGAGCGACATGGACAGGCTGGAAGAGTGGACAAGCAAGAGCAGTGTGAAGTTTAACAAAGTCAAGTGCAGTGTCTTACATCTGGGCTGACATAAGCAAAGAACCAGCACAGGCTGGGGTCTGTGGGGCTGGGAGCTGCCGTGCTGACCTGGGGCCCTGTTGGACAGCAGGGTGAACAGGAGCCAGCAGAGCACGGCTGCAGCAGCAAACACAAACTGGATCCTGGCTGCATCCACAGAGGGGTTACTGGCAGAGTTGGGAGATGTGATCATTCCACTCGGTGCTGGTAAGCCCACAGCTGTAGGGAGGTGTCCAGTTCTTCTTCCTGCAATTCAAGGAGACTTCTAAAGGAGAGTCACAAAGGTGATCAAAGGGCTGGAGAATTTGCCTTGTGAGGGAAAAGTGAAGGTGTTTCCCTGGAGAAGGTGTGTGTGGGGGGGGTCCTAATCACAGTGTTCCAGTACTAAAAGGACAGCTACAAAGAAGATGATAGCTATCTTTTAGGAGGAGAAAACAAGGGCCAGCATGTACAAGTTGCACTGGGAGAGATTTGTGTCAGAAAGAAATTTTTTACTGTGACAAGTCAGTCACTGGAACAATGTCCCCAGGGATGTGGTAGAGTTCCCATGGTGGTGTGTTTCAAGACTCAGCAGGGTGCTAGGCAATCTCATCAAGGCTCGTTTTGCGTGAACAGTTGGACCAGGTGAACTTTTGAGGTAGCACCAACTCTAGACTGTTCTGTGATTCTCCAACTTTAGAGAAAACACCTCTACACTGTTTCACTGGTTGGTTTTCCTTTTGCCTTTTCCTAGCTTTGTTTCAGAGCCTCAGTGAAGCTCTTAAATTATGCAACAACATGTTTGCAGCAGTGCTAGTTAAACACAAAGTAATGATATGTGCAACATGTACAAATTGTTTTCTCAGCAGCAGCTATCAAGATCCCATTTTCTGAGGTGACACTGTACAGGATATATCTGTGCTGAGCAGCCCGATGTTCATTTCTCTTTTAACAGCAGATCTGCTCTGATGACAGTGAAAGAGACTTCAAGAGAAAAACCTTTAAAGCTAGTGGCCTGAAGACACAGAAGAAACTCAACCACAGAATGCATGCGCAACAAATCTAGTTTCTAAGTGGACAAAAATATAAACTGCTGTTATTTTCTTAAATATTTTTCACTCTAAATGGCAACTCTTAAGTAGCAATAGTACCTGAATTTAAAAAAGAAAGCAACAGGAAAAGCAGCTCCCACAGAGTTAATTTTTGTTCTCTTTGTGGCATTTAATACTCTAGAAGTTAAGATGAACTCTGTCTGGAAGGAGGAAAAAAATATTCTGAGGATTTAAACCAGCAAGTTCAAATTACCCATTTATATTGGAAAGATACCTCTGCTAAGCTAAGAGGAACTTGCAAAATGATCAGGAGCTAGTAGGATTTTTGTCTTACAATGGTTTCAGGTGAGAGGTTTCTTGATTAGTATATAACTCTCCAAATTAAGAATTAGCATGGAATGAAGTTTACAGTAAATAGAACGTCATTCTTGTGAGTATGGAAGTAATATAGGTAATTGGATATGAAAGATTGTTACCATATACAGTCAGATGTAGTCAAGCAACATGTAACTTTTACTACATGAAGATAAGCAGTTTATTTGGGCATAAAATCAAGGCTTCAAGTATGCTTTCAAAAAATAACTGAAGTAGTTGGTTGAATCTGTATTTCTGATAGAGCCCTAAGAATTATAAAGAAAAAAAGTTGCTTAAACTATGCTCTAACTTCAAGTGTGTTTTATTTCTCAGCAGATTACTGTTCTGTACTAAAACTTAAAAGTGCCGGGGATTTGTTTTAGTATTCCACTTCTACAATGAGACAGGTATTAGAGGGATCTGTAGCAAGAATCCTCAGGCCAGTCCATCAAGAGTGAGGCCACAGTTGTTCTGCAACAGCCTCTTGTGTCTGTTTTGTAAGCCTAAGCCAGTGACTATTACAGCTACTGCCCTGGTGCTGCATTCAGTAGCTGTAGTAGTTAGACACAGGCCTTTCAGAATTTACCTCCCTTTTACGTCTTGGGTTGTGAGGCAGGAGAACAACTACCATGATTCATAGCAGAAGGTGTATTAGATGAAGTAGGAATGTGTTGGAAGAACTCAGTGGAAAGAGCAAATCAAATTCCAGCTGTTGCGTACAGTCTTTTCCGGCTGCAGTCATGTGAGGCCATTGGCATTCCCCACTTCACTTTTGAAGAAACGAGATGCTCCAACATCTGCGGTGCCAAACAGACAAATTCAATCACTGTCACTGGCTTGTGGCAAGGAAAAGAGGTTAAATCAGGATGTCTTTTAGTCACCCCTTTACCATCAGTGTTCGTGTTATGTTTCTGCTGGTTCAGAATAGTTCAATGTGTTGGTTGTTGACTCTTGACAGAACAGAAGATCTAAGCCACATTTTCCTTTTAAGACACTGAAAGGTATGCTTCTCCCATTTTACAGAAAAAAGCATATTTGTTTTGAGGATTGATAAGGAATGTAAGCTGTATTATACTAATTTTGGTTTTGTCATGTTTAAGATCATATTGCTAGTAATTATTTTTTTTTTTAAATTTGGTAATGAAAAGTCAAAATATGTTTTTGGCATGCTCATGATATTGAACAGCATTTGGAAACATAGCAAGTCAGGCTTTAGGATATTCAGAAGATTTTCTGCTGTTAAGATTAACTTCTATGTAGAAATAGTATGTGAGAATTTATAACTACTCCAGTCAGCTTTTTTTCTGAATTTTCTTGCTCTTGTCTTCTGGACAGCCATGAACTTCTATATTGGTTTTCAGAAGGAATAGCTTATCTATTCATAGACTGGTTTTCTGCTGTGTTCTTATTTCTTTACAACAACGTGTACAAAAAGAGGTATTATTTCTACCTGTGTTCTTATTTATAAATAACTAAATCTATTAAACTGGACTAAGTGTCATCTTATCTTCAGAGAATAAACAGATTAAGAAGTTTTTCAATGAGGTGAGGTTAAATAAATTGGAAATTTGTCATGTCATAGTCGATAGGTAAAGGGACAAAATTATAAGAAACAACCAGTTCTCATACTTGTCCTTTAAATCTAGATTGGAAGTAAAGAAAGAGAGCTCTAAACACGTGAATGTGAGGTGATCTTACAGCTGATCTACAGCGGTTCAGAAAAGAGGAAATTCACTTATTTTCTGTTTGCTACAAGTTATACAAGGTGTTATCTTGACTGAAACAAGTAAGGGGGGTTTTGAATGTGCTTTACATGAGAGTATTAGATGAAATGCTGCATTGCTTGTCTTCTCTGAAGATTGCCTTAAGCATGTAGAGCTTTGCATCATGAACTACTTGTAATTTTACAACTGCCAAAGAGCTTGTGTCTCTGTTGAAGTTTTTGATACTTCTTGTTTCTCTTGCCAAGCAAACAGGTTATAAAATGTGAATCTGAATGAAAGTGGTAGATTACTTTTTAATTTTTTATTATTATTATTATTATTATTATTATTATTATTATTATTATTTAAAATGTTTGGTTGTTTGGAATATGTAAATCTGTGTATAAAGGATGTATGCACACACACACTTCCTGGTGTTAGACCGTTCCTAATGTCAAATGGTTGGATTTTTCCTTTTCTAAGTCAAATTGTTTATCTGTAGTTCAGAGTTTAGTTAAATTTAATGATAGTTTACTTCAATGCCAGTGCATTTGGTTTGAATACCACAAAGTATATAACTGCCTTCTTCATTTCCTCTTGAAGTCTCTGAGGCAAGGTAGGTTCATTTATAAAATGACCGTGGTTGGTAACAAGCATCTGTTTCGAAAATGACTGTTTCCATCCGTGTTTTATGTAGTTCTTGTAGTTCTTTGTGGTCCAGCAGACTGCTGGAAAGTGAAGTGCAGGATGTCTGACAAAAGTGTGACTCTAGATTCTTGGACTGATATTGCTGCTCTTTAATTACATTCCAGAATATCTCATGTTGATATTTTGTAGTATTTAGAAATTGGAAACCTGCTTTCCTCAGTGTTTTACAAACATAGAATTTATATGAATGGGAAGTAGCAGTATTGCCTGACTTCACTTGACATGGCTTTGAACAAATTGGTTTTTTATATTTTTAAACACACATGCAATGTGTCTCTAGTCTCCTAGTTAATGTAGATTTCCAAGAAAGCAGTGGTTTTTTTAATAACTTTTTCTTTAATTAGATACTGGAAAAATGTTTTCATAAAGTAAATGCTGGGGTAAAAATCATATAGAAGTTGGATGCAAGTAAAAAGTAGCCTTTCATTAACTTTTGGTTTATTTTGTAGAAAACATGTTTTCATTAGTTTTCCTCTCTGCTTAATGAGAAACTAAATGACAGCTACTCAAAATGGTCTGTGGGACGGAGGAACAGAAAGTGTCATGTTAGTGTGCTCTGATTTGTCTCATGGCAGGCTTTTATGGTGTGACAAAAATATTGCCTGCCCTCATCTCCTGTAGAGATTAACTTAATCAGCCCAAGCTCAGTCTTGCTCCCTTGTAAGGACAGGCAAGAGAGAGTTTGACAAGATTCCATGGTTGTGGCAATGGTCCAGACAGCCCTGGCTCTCTTTCCTCTTGGGCTAAGATTTGTTTTCTCCCGTGTTCTAAATCCAAAGGAAAATCATGCCTTTGGAGTACATGGATCAGTCTACTGTATCCTCTTTGGGAGTACATTGATCAGTCTACTGTATCCTCTTTGGGTGGGGAGGGGGATGGTTTCCTCAGGTTCTGAAGTGCTATGTAGGAAGAATGGTATTAGGGAAAAGTTGACTTATTCTTTCACTGTAGCTGGAAAAGTTGGTAGAAGAATTGCTTTTACAGTTATTTCTTAGCATTTTAGTATTTTTCATCCTTACGATTGCAGTATATATATGCAATATTGGTGGAAATACCCAATGTTGTAGAAGTTGAATATTACTGTTTTATGAAGTTCTGCTCCCTGTGTCTCATGCTTGAGCAAATGTATTAGAAGTGCATGTCTCATGCTTGAGCAGTGGAAATGTTGGGCAAAACTTCTTTCTTGGTATATGAAGTCAGTGGCTTTAGTTTTCCTCAAACTTCTGTCTCAAAGCTTGAAAACAAACATAGAAAAACTTACTTGCATGTCCCTAAGAAGCTTGTAAGCATAATAAACCACAACATCTTTGTACTTTCTTGAAATTAAAAGTGTTGGATCCTCTAATGGATTTCTAATACTTCTTCTCTTCCTCTAGTCTTGAAATAGCATACTTGAAAATCCCAGATAAACTGGCTTATATTGTTGCAATATTATATATGATAAAATCCTTACTGATTATCATGAGAGAGACTTGCAGTTTGTAAAACGCCAGCCTTAAGTTTTCATGGACAGCTTTGGTTCTCTTCTGTCATTTCACTGCTGGAATGTGGAAGCATGCTTTCATGTAGGTTTTTGATTTTGTAGTTACACCTCTCTTTTTTCACATGCAGTCCAAAGCTTTCAGGATTTTGGTCATTATTCTACCGTGATCTCAGAAAGGGTAGAAAGAATACTTAGAGGAGATTGGGTTTAAATCAGAGAACTGTAAAATGGTTTGGGTTGGAAGGGACATCTACTTCCAACCCCCCTGCTATGGACAGACACTTTCCACTAGACCAGCTTGCTAAAAGCCCTGTTCAACTTGGCCTTGGAGGTACTCGGGGATGGGACATCCACAACTTCTCTGAAAGCATCTGTTGCAGGAGTACTTTTTAGCTTGAAAGTAGTCACTGTTAGTGGCTTGAATATACACTTAAACATCCAGTATTAATTAAAAATTGTGTTACTAGTGGCATTGTCTGTATATGTTACCATTTTTTCTTCAGGTGGGTTTTGAAAGAGAGCTTGTCTCTTCACACTTTTTTTTTTTTTTAATTCCTTAAAGGTATTGGGCAAAAGCATAGTTTTTAGATTTATAAATTTGTAAATTCATTGGGTTCTGGACTCTGGAAACAATCTGTTAGAAGAACTGTTTTGTTCTACATTAGCAGTGAAAATCTCCAAAAAATGTGAAAACACTTGCTGTTTTGTTCCTGTTAGTTACAAAAGCCTATCAGTTCTGACGAATCTTAGTGGTTGGAAGTAGAAATAACTTGTCTATAGCTAAAATAATTCTCATGGAATTTTTATAACCTTTTTAAAAAATACCATTACTTGAAAGTCATTTTTGGGGGTATATTCATCATGGAAAAAAGAATAAATATAGCAAAACATTTGGTTTATGCATACAGACATCTTTTTTATTGAAAATGAAGTTTTTCTTTCGATCAATACATGAAAAAGAAGCCTATGGACTTTGCTAGGGTTTGCGATACAAAACTGCATAATGATGCACAAATTCTTAAATAGTGTTAAGTTCTTGTTTAGTTGCATATTTCAAATATCTGCTTGACGTGTGATTGCTTGTGCTGGAATGTTTATTGCAGAAATGTAGTGAGAGCTCTGACAGGAGATTGCGCAATCGAAGAAGCTTCTCAAAGTTGATTCTTTGCTTCATTTGTGCTCAACTTCCCATATTTTTCATTTTGCAGACTGGTTTGCATGTGACACTAAGGAAAGGCATATTGCTTTACCAATCACTAGTTCAGTTTCTACGGAGTTTTTTTAGTATATTTATTTCATAATCTTTGTTTCTGGACTTCTCTTCTGGCTATTCGCCTCTAACTGTAAAAATATTTTTACTTGTTCTAGAGTTTTAGGGAAGAATTTCCCTTTTGGTGGTGGGGAAGGGGAGATTTTGTACAGTGTTTCCAGACTGCTGGAAAAATTACCATGTTCTCGCTCTTCCTTGAAAAGTTATTCAATGAATTGTCTGTGCTCTGTTTAAAAAATTAAGTACTTTTGTTCTTAGTTTGCCTAGCTTCTGTTTCCAGTCCCTGGGTTATTTTTCTGTGGCGTGGATATTATTACTAGCAGAGGGTTTTTTTTTTCCTTTATACACCTTTTTACAATCTTTTCTAATGCATAATTATTGAACAAATATAATCTCCAGAGACCAAGTTGTCAAAGCTAAATAGAGAACTTGCCTTTTTATTGTTGTATAGTTTATTGTTTATATCTGTAGTTAGCACATAGTGATGTTTGCAGCAAACATAATCCAGTTCAGGTGACAACAGGTTCCGTATGGCTGCTAAGATATTGTTGTTTTACAGAAAAATTAGTTACCTTTCCACTAACTTATTATATTGCATACTTTGCTGGTAATGTTTTTTTGGTTCATTTTTCATAGCAGAGGTATCACTTTTCAGACAAAAGTATGGTGGGAGAGCTAGATGCAGCAATTTAAGCTGTTGATGGCAGAACTTACTCTAGTTTTACTGTAATGTAAAGCTAAGAGATCTAAAGTTGCTTTATGTATTTGACAGCTTTTACAAGAGTTAAAGCACTTTTATTTGTGTTGTTTGCAGTAACTCCTATGAACATGTTGGTGCCTTGCTAATTCACATCTTGTCCAAGTGACTAAAGCTTACTTTCTGAAGTCAGGTTTCATGGATACCTGCCTGGAAAAAAATCTGGGAGGCAGACAGCAATTTCCTAGGCAACAGATGTGGAGGGGTTTCTGTTTCCTTTGGTAAATACCAGTGTTTCGTAGTGGAGTTGTGCAGTTTCTTTCCTTTTGTTGAAGTCTTTACTCGATTTCTTGCAGGTTGCTGCAAAAGAAGCCTTAGACTTTTGAGCTGGGACTGGACCAGTTTGTCTTCATTCCTTCCTATCTCTGATCTGTCTTTATACCATTTTGTTGAAGGGAAGTTATGTACCAGGATTTGCATCCATAGTGCTAATTTTTATCCATGTTACTTTTGCTTTCTAATGAGCGTTCCTTAGAGTGTTGACTCCCATTGATCTAAATTGGTAGTTTTAAGTGTGTGTGTTTAAAATGAAAATGCTGGGACTTCGAAATCGGAATGGCAGATCTATGTGCTGCCTGTGGAAGAATCTGCCCTCACAGGATAACCAAGAAAGCTGTGGGGACCTCAAAGGGCATTTGCTTGTGTAATTTACAAGTAAGGTTTGGCTTTAAAAAAAAAAAAAAACAAACTATTTATTTTATATGTTAGGTTATGGAACAGGGCTTGCCTTTTATTTTTTGTTAATACCATAACTTTGAGAAGTGGAAAGGATGTGAAGTCACTTTTTTCCACCACGAGGTATTTGTGTGGATAGTGTTACCCTGCTGTGTGTCAGGTTGTCTGCTCATCTCCAGTTGCAGTTGTTACAGTAGCTGGGAACTCTAGACCTGTGAGGCATTTCCTAATGCCAAGTGCTGCAGTGGCTGTGGAATGCTGCTTCCATGGTGATAAACATCAGTCAGTTCTTTAACTACCAGCACTCCTACTTCTTCTAACACTATATAAATATATATGTTTTAGGTGTATGTGTGTTCACATCTAGTACAGTTTTCTTGAAGAGGGCACTTTTAACAAGCTGTACTTATGCTTTATTTAATTCTACTGTTAGTTAAACATGGTTTGATAAGTCATCTAAACCTAAAGTAGACTATCTGTTTTCTTATTTTCTACATATTAAAATATAAAGAATCTGTGTGGCCCTCCAGATAGTTCTACAACTGCTTTAGTCTTTTTATGTGTTCTGTTCATGGTAGAATGTGCCACATTTGGTATAGAAGCTTTGAAGTTTGTAAAACTTGCCCACAGAGCATATTAACCAATGCAAGTGAACCTTTTTTGAGAAAATGAAGCTGCAAATATCTAGAGGTCTCACTTGTTGTGAAATGAATCAGTATAATTTGACTTAATGGCAATCGTCTTTTACTCTGGTTTCACATCTTCCTGAACTATTTTTGAATTATTTTGGGCCTGTTTCTGCCTAGATTTCACTGAAATATATTCTTGGTGCTATCTTGGTCTATATTCTTCATCATCTTTGAAGACACTGCTCTCTCATCTAATAGTTGTTCCTAACGATGTAATGCTAAGTGGAATTAATTCTCATGCCAAATTAAAATAATAAAGCACTAATGTAATAAATTGAAGTTTGGATGTAAAGACTATTAACGACAATAAATTATGCTAGTCTAGAGAAATTATTGTTGTAATATGGTGTTAGAAGTTTGAGTCTGGTGGGGAAAAAAACTCCCCCTGAAATACAGTTTTTGGAATGCATCTTCAAACAATGTCAATTTTCCATAACTTTAGGCATAAAATAGTCTGATGAATAGGTGTGATTTAGAACAGATCTAGTGATTCAATATTTCTGCATCTAGTCAGTGGACAGAGAGGGGCTCTGATCTGAAGAATCTATGACTTGCCCTCAGTTTTAGCTAAAGACTGAGGTGTGTAAGTTCTCTGAATGATCCGTGTAGTGGGTGCTGGGAGTACTCCTGCAAGCTTACTGTATATGGGTTGATTTCTCAGATTTGCACTCCATTTTGTTTTATTTTAGGGGATGCTTCAGGTGGTAAGATCCATTGCTGGAGTGGAAAAACAGCAACACCCAAAAGTGCATGTGAAAAAACATTACTACTTGTATGTGTATCTGTAGACTTGTATCTGAGGTTTCCTTAAGTGCTAATATGGATGTAACAATATTGAGAGGTCTTTTAGCTCTGGTGTTAGTGACATATATTTTCATATATGTGTTTGTGTATCAATAGATATCGAGATATTTATATTGATTCACGATCTAGTGAGTCACGTAGTAAATGTATATTCTAGGAATTTGTCAGAGCAAATGTTGAGCAGCTATTGTTTGAACAGAAGGCAAGTAAATGTACTTACACATGTAACTACACAGAATGTGGGTGACGTTTGCAACTACACGTGGAAAAACCCTTTAGAAAGGTCAAAATGAAAGCAATAATCCATACTGCTTTCAATAATGCTGCCTTGAAGGTTCAAGGTCTCTTTATTCAGATGTTAAATATCTGCTGAGTCAAACTCTTAGCTCTTTATTGAGTTAACACCCCACCCCCCCAATATTTCTTTTTGAAAGGCTATCGAATTAACCAAATTAGCAAGAACTCTTATGAGTATTGCAAGATACTAGGAAGGAGGTCTGTAGAGTTGTATCGTGCTGGGTGATGAATCAAGGGTGTTTTACTCAGGCTCACGTGTCAGTTTGTGTACTTTGCCTGCTCTAACAATTTAATGAAAATTCTTAAGTGAAGTGCCTTAAGCCAGTCTGCATTGTCTTGTCCACTTTGAAGATGAAGTGTTACATTGCAGTTTTCTCTTATTTGGACAGAGAAATTAATGGGTGTGATTAACTTAAAACTTAGTGGGATCTTTTGTGTACTTGATTAGAGATAGATAAATGTAGCACTTATGCTTAGCAGAGAGATCACTTAAGTATGACAGGACATTATTAAGAATTATGATGAACACACACAAATCAAGGTCAGTCAGGTTTGTTGATTTGAGAGTACTGGGGGAAGCTCATAGTACTATAGAAATAAGAAAATGGCTACAATACAGGGAACTAAAATATGGATAGTTAAGGGTTGTAGATCTTAAGACTCAGTTTTGTCTCTCCAAAAAAGGAAGAGTGGAAAAGAGTTTAAACTTGGGTAACT
This sequence comes from Daphoenositta chrysoptera, assembly GCA_013397915.1. Taxonomy (NCBI): domain Eukaryota; kingdom Metazoa; phylum Chordata; class Aves; order Passeriformes; genus Daphoenositta; species Daphoenositta chrysoptera. Next base: position 871,292 of record VZRO01002987.1, read on the forward strand.
GCCAGTCTGTCCAAGGAATGCAAATTTTGTATGCTGGTAATACCCATTAAATATTCTTTTAGTTCTTTGAATGTTAAATAAATAGTAAAATAATCAAGTGTCTCAATAACAAAGTTTCAACTGAAATTCATACGTTTTTATTTATTATGTGCTAGATGAAACTACGTCATAATGAAATGTGTATGAAATAAAATTTCAAAATATAAAAATGCTATAGTTCTACCCTGACAATGTAGATCATGTGCTGCATTTTCTACTTTATATCACTTACGAATCATGAGATATGTTTTGCTAAATCGGAATTGGTTGATGGTGTGTATTTTGAAATATCCATATAAAATTGCATTAATATTAATTCATACGTCGGAATAAAACCAGTATTACATAATTGTAGTGAGTTTTGAAATTAAGGAATGTAGTTGAAGAGTGAAGAAGTCGAGTATAGTCATAGTAGGACTGGCAGTTTGATGCATTAAAACTTTGGAAATAGGTATAGACCAGCATCTGGGGAAAAATCCAACTAATGTGAGACTGCTTAGGTCAAACTGAAGAAAACCAGTCCATTTTAGATGAATCTAATGAAAGGAAGTTAGCATAACAATCTGAGAAATTCAGTGTTAATAGATTGTGTAGTGAATGTGTGTGTTAATGATAAGTATGTTCCAGCATTCTGTATTTTTAGAAAAACTGAAGGGAAAGTAATGGAAAAGGCTGTTGGGCTTGGCCTGTTGTATGCATAGACAAATGAATGGAAAGCTGGTTATCAGTCTATTCAAAACAGATTGGTAGTAGGGTTTAAGAGGTATATGGTATTTCACAGTCACAAGGGATCCAAAATGGTGAATAATGATTAATTATTGATGGTAGAGCAGTAAAAATTAAAGATCTAGCAAATCAAAGAAGAAATTAATACTTCGTGGTGCCTGGCTGATAATAAGTGGTAGGTAAAATTCATCACTGAATGTTAAGTGAGTGCATGGGAGAAAAACCTCTCATCTTTAAGTACTCATGTTGAACTAGCTTTGACTTGTAATGCCTAGTTTTGTGAAAGAATCAATCTAGTGCACAGTGACTATAAAAATTAACCAGATATTTCAGTGAATAACTGAAAATGTAATGAAGGACAGAACAGGAAATGTTATACTGCATCGTGTACTTACGGTGTGCTCACAACTTAAATACAATGTGGGGTTTCTCCACATATGCCCCTGCCCCATTTGAAAACTACATGGTAGAAATAACAAACCTCCAGAGGGTGCTGATGGTGGGAATAGAAACAGCTTTTATACAAGGATAATTGGAAGAGAGATAGCCCATGGTGAAATGCTGCAAGTGTGTAAAGCTGTGTCTTGGTGTGGTTGGGTAAAGAATCAGTGTCCCATTTTTGGCTGGAGAATGGTAAGCTCAAAACGAGGTACACTTTCACATAGCCTGTAGGTGGTGGAATTCACATCTGCACGGTGCTGTAAATGCAAGAAACTAAACCAGAGACAACATGTAGAAATGTTTCACAAAATCACTGAAGAAAATGTGGCCTAGAAAATCTTTGTAATAGTTAATTATGACAGTGCCATTTCTGGCTCACATGTACCACCTGAGCAGTACTACTGTGGGCTGGAATTGCTGGTATCCTCTTTCCTGGACATTCTTACTGTCATCTCCAGAGCCACTCTATGCATCTAGACAGACCTTTGATTTCATGCCATATAACTATTCCTTTTAAACTTTTACGTGTGGTGTAGTAATGAATGAAATTAAACCAACAGAATATGTGGAATTGTTGGTTTCATATGGAAGAACTCTGCATGTTGTAATGGCTGCCTAGAGTGCCTTGTTTTTAATTTCGGGATAAAATGAGGTATTTTAAATAGGTAATGAAACTATTGATGATTTCACTGAATGAATGTGGTATAGAAAAGGCTGTATCAGACCATGAAACTGACTGAAGACCATTAGAAAGGAATTTTTTCCCCTGTTCTTTCTAAATCACCTCTGAACTATTTTACCATGTAAGTGGAGGTATAAGCCAATTTATTTTAGTAATCTAATTTAATTGTTGGAAGGAAAATGTCTGTGCAGACCTCAAAGCTAAACAGGAAAATTGCTGTGTAATGACAGAATAAGGTGGAACTTAGTGTTAGCTGAAAATACCTCTAAGCCACAATATGTGTTTCTAAGAAGTATGGAATGTGCTGTATTTAAAGAAGATACATACTAAAAATACATGGAACCCATCCAAGTGAAGAAAAAATGATGCCTTGTCATTCTTTTTTTTTAAGAGGAGAAGAGCATGGCTGCTGTAGGTCTTGATGGAATGATGATGTTCCTTCCTTTCCGTGTTACCAAAAAAGTCAGATGACATATTAAAAGATCAAGCAAGATGAAATGAAGAAAGCGGAGAGATGAGTTATCTCTGCAGCCACTGACAATAATGATCGTGTCTCATTTGGCCTTTACCCTTTTTCTGCAAGCCATGATTTCTAAAACTCTGTTATATATTCCCGTCTCTCTGACCCACACCACTCCGAACCAGCAGCACTCACTTTGAGCTTGTGAGCTCCTCCCTGTTTGCTCACCAGTGATGCCACTTAAAAACAGCTGTGCTTCTGTGCTTCCCTTTGTGCTGGCACAGCTTGTAATGGTTGCAAGTCCTTCTGCTTCAGCTAATGTAAGTAAATAGGCTGTTTCATGTTTTGTGTTATATACTAGGTATCCCAAATATTTTGCTTCCATTATGATTCCATAAAATTACCTCAAGCTTAGTCTTGCATTTGCAGTCTGCCACTAAAATAATGCCAAGCTGATTTTTTTCTTTAGAAACTTACTTCAGTCGAAAAAAATAATTATTTTGAGAGTTAAGGATTTGCAAGTCTCTTAATTATTTTAGAATATCACCCATCCCTACTTTTTTTTAATGGAAGTTTTTAAAAAGAATAGTTTATTCTCTGGATACTGTAGTGAAGGGGAGCTGATTATTGAAGAGCCTTTTAAATAAGCCATTCTTGGCATGTACTTTCCTTAGATATTGTTTACATGATCTTGAAATATGATTTGAAATGAATGTGAAACTTGAATCTGTATTTCAGAGTTTTTTAGTCAAGTATTTTACTTGATAGATTTCATATCTAAGAACTGGAAGGTGAAGAACAGAACAGGAAACATTGTATATGGTGAATTCTAAATTAAACAAAATTGAAATTTATTTTTGCCTGTTAAAAGTGAATTTGTACACTTTTTCCCATCTCTAACTAAAACTTTAAAAAGTAACACAACAAAATACCTAACATGCCTGATAAATCAAGGAAACCATGACATTTTCTGTGCTTTATGCTTCTTTTGGCATGGGCTTATATTGTAGTATTTTGAAAGAAAAAGTAGGATACAAAACTATGATTGATGTAATAAATTTAAACATATTCCCATTTTTCCTATATTTTTGTATTCACTGTTTAAAACCTCCCTTCCTATAAAGAAAAAGACTGAATTTTGGCTTTTGAAGCAAGCCCTGAATTGAAGCAGGTAATTGCACAACTCCAGAGCCAACCAGGATTTGAGAATTTTGTGCTTCTGCTTGGCACGTGGAAGTTTTCTGTGTTAGCCATGAACAAATTGATTGACTCCACAGATGTGAAGGCTTCACATTAGACTGGACCCCAGATTTTGACAGTTCATTGCTATCTCTAATTTGCTTTTAGAAATCATTGGATGGGACCCAGCAGCCTCATAGCTGTTTTTTTCCTAGTGCTTTACACAGCATGGAGATAAATGAACAGAAGCTACTAGTGGACTTTGTACTTCTGTGCAAGCAGTTACCATGGTTTTCTGTTGAATTTACCAAATAATTGATTTTTTTCCTTGTATTTCCTGGATATTTGCCATGTATCTTTGGAAAAGGTGTCTTTTAGTAGTTTGCAAAGTATTTCTCACTAAGTTACACTTACCCTGTATAGCTTTATGTCTGCATCTGTCTTGAGTCCAAGTTGTTGTTGGCCTCTTACTCTCTTATTTCTACTACTGGCCTGTTAAATGCTGTTTCACTGCTATTTGCTTTCCCTTTTCTTTGTCAGTGTCAGTCCAAAAAGATGATACTTTAATACACAAGATGCAAAACCTGGCTTTATTTTAGAGAAGTGAAATACTGTGATGCTTCTCTTGATTTGTATAATTTTCATTTTAACATTTCTTAGTTCAAAATGAGCCACTGTATGGAGACATAACTTAAAACAGGAATGTTTTCATGAAATTGACAAGTTTAATAATATCCAGCCTTTAGACTAATTCTGATTATCCTTGCAGCTATGTGTTTTCAAATTCTAGCATTATTTTACTGCTTATTCTTATATCTGAAGTAAATAATTTCTATCTCACATACTTTAAAAGTGAGGACTGCAAGTCAAGAAATAATTTTGATTTTGATACCCCTTGGGATTTTTTATAGTTAAAAGTCAGTCCTAAAGACTGAGGCAAAAAATAGGTTTGAATTTTAAGTGGAAGATCAAAGATATTGATAATAATTGATAATATTTCAGTCTAAATCAAATGTGTTCTCAACTGTATCTTCCTGGAAAATGAGCTTTCAAAAAGTTTATACTCTAGCTTTTGTTCAGGCATAGTTACTTGATAATATTTAGCAAAGACTGATGGATCAGTTTTCAATCCTGAAAAAAGGATTGAAAAAATCCTTTTAAAAGCTGAAAGCAATCAAATTAGTTGTAGTCAGATCTGAACTGATCAGATCAAAGATATATCTGGTCTAATATCTTTCTCTAACCAGGTTAAAAATAGATAACATAGACACCTAGCTATGAACTGGACAAGTAAATAGCAGTACATCTGTGGCGTGCTTTGGTAACATCCATCAGCTTGTATTTTAAGACCTTCGTCTCTGTTTTTGCAGTTGTCACTTGCACAATACCTACCTGGGAGAGAGGACTCCCTAATGCTCTTTGATTCTTCGTTATGTAATTCCCTAGAAAACTTGATCATTTTTCAATAGAAACTGTATCTGTGGTTTTCAGCCTGAAGACTGGGTTTAGTTTTTCTCCAAGAAGATGCTATCCACTGAGGAATCATTTATACCCAGTGACAAACATAGACTTAAGGGTTAAGTCACAAAGTTCATGGCACTTAATGAGACCTTAAAGCAATCTCTTTCTTTGTCGTATTTTTCTCTTGGGTTTTTCTGATGATGTTTGGTTTGCTTTTGTTCATAGGGATTTATGCTGTGGTAGTAGTGCCAGATGGGCTTGTGGCTGTTTTTTTCTAGATTTAAGTTGGAATGTATAAAGCCAATACCTTGTTCATGAGAGTTCACACTGAATTCAATGGATAAAATGCAGGGACTTGACTCTGTGAGTATTAGATTACCATCATTGTCCTATTTGCCAGTTGCCATTTCATATTCATGTCCCTACTGTGTGATATGCTGTGACTTTTTGATATTAGTGAACTTCATTAGAATTGCTATTTGTTCTTCTTGTATCTGGAAAAAGTAATTTTTTTCATGTAATTAAGGTATTTTTTCATTAATTAAGGTAATTAATAATTCATAGAAGCATATAGAATTAAATTTTGATGAGTCCAATGGAAGGGAAGGAGTAACAGCTGTTTCATGTAACTGCTAACAGTTATTAAATAATGTGAATGATTTCATTTGCATGGAAAATTGATAGGGACAACTGGTTTTTTGTCTTGGCTCTTCAGTTAGCAGCATGTGTAATTATTTTTCCAAATACTTAATTTTGCTTGTTGTTTTGTTTGGTTTTTTTCAGGATGGATTAGATGCTTTGGTATATGACTTGGATTTCCCTGCCTTAAGAAAAAACAAGAACATTGACAACTTCTTAAACAGGTGTAAGTATTTAATGTTTAATTTCCTAATAATAGAAGTTTATCATATCAAAAAGAAAACACCTCTTCTAGCTCTTTAAAAGGCAGGTAGGGATTTGGGGTGCATTGAGTTTTTGGGTGCAGTTGTTTTAAGAGTCTTATTTATTTATTTCCCACTGAGAAGTGACAGCTGCCTATACAAATCTCATCTTCAGCAATTGAATGTCCAATCTGTTGCCTTGTCTGCAGTGACACAAAGCTTTTTAAGAGAAAGGCCTGTTGTCTTTGTTAAGGCGACTCCCTGGATTCCCATAACTTGTTTTTTAATTTCAAGTACTAAGATATCATAAGCAAATAACAGTAAAATGATATCATTATGTATACAGTGTCAAGAAATAGTACTAAATATTTGTTCACTAACAGATTGGAGCATGCATTTTGTAAGCTTTTGGATTTTTTTAGTATAAATGGTCTCTTTTCATGAAAACTTTATACTGCATAGCTGGTGCATTTACTTGTGTATGCAGCTGAGGTGTCTGCAGAATTCTCTGCATTTACTCTGTATTTGTCCACTACCAAATTTCCTGCACATTATACTCTATAATAACATTCTAAAGTAATAAAGTTGATTTTTAAAATAGAAATTATAGTTCTGTAATTTTCATAATTAAAAAAACCAAAACACAAACAAAAAAACCCCAAAAAGGTGTTTAAGAATCAAATCTTTTCTAAAGGCTGCCAAACTGACAAATTCTGAAGATCGTGGCAGAAATGTTTGCTGATTGAAGACTTGCTTCTGCCTGTGGACTAAATGGGTGAACCTTGAAATTAAGCTAATATAATTAGATTTTTATGGGCCTAAGCATCTCAGTTGAATTCTATAATAAATGTTTTTGTGGCAAATATAAAGTGATTTGACTGAAATAATTTTTGTCTTTCCTTCATTGAAATTTATGTGGCCTTTTTTCTGTTTCCAGCGTCTTTTCAAATGGTTTATTGAGTGCAACTGTAACCTATGATAGTGAATTTGTGGTGTTTATTTTACATGATTCTCCATTTGTGTGAATATATGAGTCCACTAGATCTATTTGATGGCTCACTTGCACATAACCTGGTTACTGAAAACCTAAGCTCAAGTGTTCTGTTTAACTTTTCACAGTTCAAACTATATTGATACCATATGCTGAGTTACATGCACATTTTGTATACTCAGTTATTTACTGAGAAGGTGTGGTGAAACTCTTGGAGAAAAGAGAAGTTGTATTAGGCAAAGGAAATACTCATTGCAACAGATAATTTGAATGTAATTTTTATGAGTAGTGAAATCATTAGAGAGTCTCAAAAAGCTTCACTTTTGCAATTGGGGCTGATTGAAAGAAAGCTTTTGCATTTACAGCCTTATAATGAGTATCTTTGAGGTATAAATTATATACTGTGTAAGATGTGACCTGAAGTAATCTGAAGGTGGAGAACAGAATATATTAGTTCCCTTCAAACTGTCTTTAGAACATTGACTTGCAGTGTTTGCTGAAATATGAAAGCAAACTGTGGATGTGCAAGTAGTGGCCTTAGAGGGAACTGTGAAGTGTAGTTTGCCTTGAATTTCTATAATGTCTTAAAAAGATATTTTCATGTTTATTTTAGTTTTATTAGAAGACTGTTTAAAGTATCTTTTTTTGCAGGATTAGCTGCCTGGTTTGCACCATTATTGCAGAAATCTAAAATAAATTTCTACATGGCAAATAAAATGGGAGTTGCTTCCTTTATTTTATAGACTGATTGCCTTATGAACCACTCCTTATCCCCTCTTTACTTATCTCTAATTTACATTGTATATTTGTGGAGCCTCCAAAATCCTCCTCTACTGGCTGAGGTTGTGAGGATGATTTTTGCAAATGTAGAACCTTAGTGATTTTCTACCATATAGAATTTAAAAAATAAAGAAATGAGTATTAAAGGTATCTGAGAGCCCTGCTTTGCAGTGGTGACTCAGTTTATTTCAAGGCAGCATCTAAGCCTGTAACCAAAGCTCAGGGCAAGGTGGAGAGGGTGATGATTTGCCATGGGAGCCACCCCAGCTGTTCATACGGCGTAAGCTGGCCAGGTCCTCCACTGATCCTGGGAGATAAGGAACTGCCTACTGAAGTATATTGCAGCCTGATAAACCTTGTATAACAGATGTTAGAATATGGAGGTCGAATTTCCAACACTGTTGTTACTGTAACATTGAAGATAACTTAGTGTTAGTAGGTATTTCAACCAGTAAATTTCAATTTGCAACTGATCACAATCTTGGTTTACATTATTTTAAAATCCTTAGCTTAGGTTGCTCTTCAGATGTATTTCCCTGAATTCTGCTTTGTTCGTAGGCAAGGCTTGTGATTGAATACCATGTAAAGGATTCATATTGTGCTTTCTTTTGCACCAGTGTCAGGTTTTTTCATTCAGAAGTGGTGAACCTCCTGCTGTGAGATTACTAGGCAGGAAGTTAACAGTAGCTAGAAAATTGCTGTCGTGAAAATTGCTGCATTTTAGTTCTGTGCAGTCTTGCTCCTCTACTGTAGGCCAGTTGTCACCAGGGCAAATAAGGCAATGCATTATTTTTTGGAATTACTGAATATTTTGATCCCTGTGGGAAAGAATTTGTCAGAATTTAGAATTTTGCTATAATTTACTGGAATCAGCCTGTGTTATGCTGCATTGTAAAGGGTTGGCTTTACATTAGATAGTAATGCCACAGAGTATTCATTCAAACAGAACTATGTTTGTTCCTCTTGCGGTAATAAAATCTTACTGAATTTTTATTGTACATAGGCTGCTTTTGTTTTAGATTGTGGCCTGTGTAGGCAGAAATCTAATGATAATTTTCTGTCAAGTGCCTCCCCATTGTTTAACATATGAACTTAAAATATTTTATTTCTCCTCGTTTTTTCTTCCTCTGTCCTTACTTCTCTCTAAATTTTGCTTTTAGGCCTAGAATATTATTTTTGAAAATAAAACATTGTTGCATAATTTATTTTATTAGAAGCATATCTGTTTTAGTAGAACTTCCTGGCTTTTAGAAATACTGAAGCATGAAGCTTTTCTACGTAGTCTCATGCCAGTGTTGACCCACATGGATTAAAATAGACTGTTTTAATCTTTTACCAAATTTGGAATTAGAATATCTGCCCACGGGGAGTTTGTAAATTATTCTAGTTTATAGAATGACAGGTTTATATAAATAATTGCAATGATTCCCACTACATGTTTTAAATTAAAATCGACTTTTTTTGAGTATTAGGAATCATGAAAGTACAGAAAAGCAAAACTTTTTTAAAAAAAATATTTTTTCAAGTGTCTTGTAGTGTATTTTCTGATATGCTTTCCCAGATGTGTTGCATATTTATTCAGAAATAATCTTATTATACTGATCAGCTTGCAAGCAGGTTCATGCTGGATATGAAATTTTTGCATAGCTTTTTTTTTTTTTTTTTTTTTTTTGGTAGGTAATTATTTTTAAAGAAATTCCTAAATTAAGATCTCCTGTAATACGATTGTGCAGTAGAGTCATTGCATTAGGTTATGTCAGGTTTTGGTTACTGTGGTCATGAGAATGAGGTCGTGCGTTCTGCAGAGAATTTTTCAATGGGAAGGTGGGTTCTTTGAGCAGCACTAAGAAAAACTGAAATTAGACTAATGGGTTTAATTAAGTTGACTATATATGAAATGTGGATTTTGTTCCATGTAGATAAAGACACAGTAAATAAAATGAGAGATCTGCGCATGAAAGCTGAAGATTATGAAGTGGTGAAGGTGATCGGTAGAGGGGCATTTGGGGAGGTTCAGTTGGTAAGTTAAGTTTCTATTTGTGCATTTGAATGTATTCTGTAGCATTTGCTCATGCATCTGTTTCTCAGTGCAGTGTTCCGAAGATGCAGTCTTAAGTATTAAAGCCTTTAGCTCAGTGAAATTTTATTCCTTTACATTTCATGGAAATGTTTTTGAAAATGTTGTATTTTGGTCCTGTCCAAGTGCACAAGTACTTGTTTTGCATTGTAGTCTTCTCTCTTAGAATAAAATTGAATGTGTATTGTTCATAATCAAGAAAATTAGCCTTTAACACTGTTTACATGGACACTTGAAGTCTTAAGGGCTAGAAGAGTTTCTGCCAGTTCAGGGACTACAACCAGATTTTTGTGGATATAGTTCTCACAGATGAGAGATGTGTGTTGTTTGTGATAGGTTAGCAGCCAGGCTTGTTCATCCTGCTTTATTTAATTGAGTGCTGATGAGAGAAACTGGAAATACAGCAGCAAGTATACACATCTGCTAATGAACTCTGGAAAATGCTCATAGTTTTAACTTTACAGTACTAAACAACACTAACTGCCAATATTTGTCCTTTTAAAGGCACATACGTGCAAATTATGTGACGCTTATGCCTCTGGACTTCTGAGTTGAATAGTTCTAGAAAGTATTTTAAAAGTAATGCATTGTCAGATGTAATTATTTTGTGGACCTACAGTATATAATCTTTTATAGTAATGTGAAGAGTTTTATAAAACGTATTAAATGGTAAAGCAGGAAAAGTAATGTTTTCAGTGATTTTCGTTATATGTTAATATGGCAATCTAATATGTTCCATATGTCACATTTGTCTTCACAGGTAAGGCATAAATCCTCAAGGAGAGTGTATGCTATGAAGCTTCTGAGCAAATTTGAGATGATAAAAAGATCAGATTCTGCATTCTTCTGGGAAGAAAGGGATATTATGGCTTTTGCTAATAGTCCCTGGGTTGTTCAGGTAAAGTGATATTACTTTTAAAATATTGGCATTATAGAACAGTTGGGTTGCAACACTGCATGACTTGGAATTACATGTTTTGAAGTCTCTTTTTTGGTTTTTTGGTCTGCTAGGGAATACATCACTAACATTGGGAATGCTGTACAAAAGCGCGGGTATCACACTTGCTTCAAACTGTGTTTTGTCACAACATATACAAGATAAAACTACTATTCTGTTTATTATTAAAACTGTTTGCCAGATATATGTTGGTGCATCTGCTCTGTAGCATTTATTTGAGGCATCCAGCATAGTAGAAAGACATACTTAAGACACAGCTTCTGTGTATTCTAATTTCTATGTGTATCTTTGATTGCAAATTATGCCCGCTCTGGCTGTTTTTTCCTTGTTTCAGTGTTGTCACTGACAGATTTTTGGGAGGTACTGCTGCCTTTGAAGTTCTAAGGAGCATGCCTGAACCAATCATCATCATTGTGTGTGCACATGTCAGCTTGTTAATTTAAACTGTTCTTACCCTTAAGCATATAAATTCTTCTGTTAGGTTGAAATTACACAAACTCATTCAAGATTTACCCAAGTCAAATCGGTAACTGCATTACTATCTGTCTGGATGTGATTGTTCAGAATTAAACTTAGGCATTTCATACAATTTTAACTAAAGAAAAATCTGCTTGCACTACTCATGTTGAACAGAGGGCTGGCAACTTTCAGGGAAATATTTTTACTGTTTAAAGTTTGGCCTCATTTTCTATATAATAAATAAACGTTGACAATAAAAAAATAAACATTTAGTAATAATAAAAATAGAATCATGCAGATGTTTGCAATAGAGTAGTTTCATGTTTGCATATGTGTCAACTAGCATCCCAGTGAGAAAAGAAGCATTTTGTCTTCTTAATGTAATGAGCATTCTTTGAAATTATCTCAAAATGTGTTGCACCGAATTCACTAATCTTGATTTGTGACCAGCACTCTACTTCTTCCAGGGTAATATAAAGGATGGTGGATCTGGCTAAAATTTTCTCTAGCGGTTACTTTCTTTTTAGGAAGTCTGCAGGATGATGAGTATTTCTGCAGTAATTGTAGCAATTCTGTTACTTTAGAAATCAGTTTGTGCAGAAATGCCTTTGATTGCCAACAAGAAAAATATTAAAGATAACTGGGATATTAAGTGGCTTATTTTTTGTTTTTGCGTTTTGCAGTTATTTTATGCATTCCAAGATGACCGTTACCTTTACATGGTGATGGAATACATGCCTGGAGGGGACCTTGTGAATTTAATGAGCAACTACGATGTTCCAGAGAAATGGGCAAGATTTTATACTGCTGAAGTTGTTCTTGCATTAGATGCAATTCACTCAATGGGTTTTATACACAGGTGAGAAAGAAAAAGATGTTACGTAGGATTATATATTTCCTGATGCTTCCAGAATTACTTAAGTATAGGCAGTTTTAAAATTCAAGATATTACTTCTTTATTGTTATTCCATAATTATTCCATCTTACAAATTGAAAAGTTGTTGCCATCAGAAACTGTAAGTCTGAGGTGATACAGTCAAAGTAGAAGTTTTCAGTGGGCAATGTTCCTCATTTTGGGGAGCAATAAAATTGTCCCACTTAACCAAGAGATAACAAGAACAAAAATGGTATGAGCATGTTGGCGATCACAGTAGTATCCACTGTTAGGAATTAATTCTCTGCCAGGCATTTGAAGCGTCAGTGACCCATTAAACAAGAATCTGTGAACAATGTGAGGAAAATCTCCCAGCCACATGTTTTCTTGTAAGGGGCAAGATGGAAAATTGAGATGCAGAGCAAAGGGAGTTGGATCAGTTTCATATTATGTACTTGCCCTAAAGAGGGTTGTAGTCACTTCTCAGATAGGTTGAGAAGTTTTCTTATTTATATTTGGACTTGTATCTTTTGCTAGCTTTTTAAAAATTGTATTAACTAGGAGCAGAAGAATAATTTTTTCAACAGAAAATACAGGAAGAATTTGAGTAGTGTGTAGTATACACTATAGTATATACATTTTCAATTTGTAATTTGGTCACAAGATCCGCATTAACATGTAAGCTTTTGCACAAAAGCACCCGCAAAGCAAAATAAACTACTAATCCATTGCTTGAGTAGGATCTAGAACATCATTAATTATGTAGCTATGCTGCATCTAATGTGTAAATTATCTGGCTGAATGAACCATTTGTACGTGTGTATTGCAAGCTTTAAAAAGCAGGCATTAGGAGATGCCAACAGCACAGTGAGGTTTTTTTTTGTGAAAATTTAGATTATTTTGACACCAGCCGATTTTTTGGAATTTGTTTTCCTCTGTAGTTAATCTGTTCAACTCTGATGAATGAAAATGAACGTATGAAAAAATGGGTCTACTGCTTAATGGGTCAGGGCCCGAGTGACAAAGGATGTGGGAATGGCTGAGGCTGCTGCCTTTGCCCCAGCCTTCATTGCTAAGTTCTGCTTTCAGGCCTCTTGGGTCCCTGTGCCCGGTGGCAGAGCTTGGGAGAGGGAAGCTTTCCTCTGGCAGAGGAAGATGAAGCTGAGTCCCAATTGTGCAAACTGGATATGTACATGTACGTGTCCAAGGCACAAGGTGGGACATGCCATGGGTGGTGAGGGAGCTGGCAAGAAGCCTTATGATACTGCTCTCTGTCACCTTGGAAGGTGTGTGGGAATTGGGAGATTCCTGGTGACTGGAAGGAAACAAATGGCACACCTGTCTTGCCCCAAGAAGGGCCAGGAGGAGAGAGTCAGAGGAGCTGAAGGCTAGCCAGCCTAAGGGCAGTTGAATTAAATTCTCAGGAAACCATTTCTGACCATGTGGATGGGAAAGTTATTGTAAACAGCCTGCATGGATTTATGAAGGGAAATGCATGCCTTTCCAAACCAGTTACCTTCTGTGTTGAGATGATGGGCTTCACTGGTGAGGCAGAGTATGTTTGTCTTGACTTTAGCAAGGTTGTAGATGTAGCTGGGTTAGAAAGGTACAGTTCTAACAGGTAGAACTGTGTAGATACTCTTTGAATAGACTGTGCTGTCCAGCAACAGTCAGCTACCAGCAGTTCCCCAGAGGTTTGATACTGGGATCAGCACTGTCTCTGTTCACAACATGAACAGTGCTCAGGCAAGACAGAAAGCATTGGTCACCAGCTTCCCAGCAGGACTTTACAAATAAGGTGAAGCCAGACTTGAAGTTGCATGCTGGAAAGATGAAAGGCAATGGATGACACAGGTTGCAGGAACTATCTAGCTCTTCATTAGGAGATGTTTTTTCCACTATGAGGGAGGTCAAACAGTACAAGAGAAAAGTTATGGAATCTCCATCCTCAATAAAATGAAAAAAAAAGAAAACTTGCCTGGATTTGACCTTGAGTAACCTAATGTAACTTTGAAGTTGAATCTGACTTTGTAGCTATACTTTGATCAGGCAGCTAACTGAGAGTCTTAGAAAAATCCCCCCCAACCAAAATTATTCTGTGAGTATACTGATACATTTGCACTGCATTTCATCTGATGGTTATGGCCAGAGTTCTCCTTTGAGGTCTCTGAAATGCACTTTCTCCTGAAATTTGTGTTGCGCTGTCTTGATAATTTTCTTACTACTATTCTGCTTCAGTATATTTGATTACATCAACATGCTGCACTTTACCAGTTACTTTATGAAAACTTCTATAGTGAAAGTACTTGCTGGAGAGGGGTGTAAGTTAATACTACTCCTCTTGAGTCATGGGAAGATAGTTGTTCACAATAATAGAATTTTGAAAATGTCATCCAGTTGTTCCCTTGAAATAGAAGTGGTACAGGAAAGAAGCTATGTTTTCAATGCCTTTTTGACATAACTAGTGAGTGTTTTATAGGAATTTGAGGTTCAAGATTAGTGTCCAGATCTATTACATTTGATGACTTAAAGTTGTGTTCTCATGTGTTCTACTTTGTAAAAATGTTGTAGTTCAGCAGTCTGTGATGGTCTTGATACTTAGAGAAAGCAGAAGAAAATGGAGGCAATAGTGGTGCTTTAGTGTTGCTGTTTTTCCATGCAATGTTGCATCTGAAAAGCAGTTCTGACTTCCATTGTTTTCGTAAGTTAAATTGATTTTTTTACTTTTTAAAATACGTATTTTTCTTCTTTCAGAGATGTGAAGCCTGATAATATGCTGCTAGATAAAGCTGGTCATTTAAAATTAGCAGATTTTGGTACTTGTATGAAGATGAACAAGGTAAACGTGTTTGTAATTTCACTTTCCTGTTTGTGAAAGGAAAACATACTTAAAAGTGAAGAGAAAAGATACTGAAAAGTTTTAAGCTAGATGAGAAGAGTGTAAAGTTCCACTCTGTTCCCTTACTGTTCTTCATGGTCTAGTGAAAGGAACTAGATGATCTTTAAGGTTCTTGCAACCCAAATCATTCTGTGATTCTGTGATTCATGCATCTTATTCAGTGACAATGTAAAGTACAGAAGTGGTTCTTCAAGTACTGTTTTCAAAAGAAACTTCCTGAAGTCAAGGCTTTTATTGTCTCTAGATGCTGTTATGTGTACAAATCCTAGTAATCTTGAGCCTTGGTTCCTTTAGTCTTTTGAAAGAGAAAGCTTACTCTATAGAAGAAAAGCTGCTCAGCACAGGAGCTTAATTTAGGATTTGCTGCATATGCAACACTAGATAGGCATCTATTTTATTTGCTTGGTTATATATTTTTGTGCAAGTTTTTCTACTGTTCAGTTTCTAGGAATGGCTTAGGATTATTTTAGAAGTGCCTGAGTGGCACGGGAAAAGGGTGTGTGGTTGCATCTTCAGCATTCTGGATGACAGCTCCAGAGTGACTGATCTCAGTTCTGCCAGCCCTTTTTCAGAGGTGTGAGGAACATCAGACGTTCTTCTCACCTGTTACCTGTTTTGAAGCCTCTCTACTTAGATTTTCAAAGCCTTATCTACCTTTAGTCTTCCTAGCATTCTGTATCTTGGGTCAGAGGCCAAAAACTTGCAGTTCACCTATCCGTGTTATCAAAATCCCTGATGTTGACCCATTTATGCTAACAGAGGAGCTTTCACTGTTTACAGTACATCCTGTCAGCAAATGACATGTTTATATTTATACTGGCATAAGTGGCTGTGTGGTGTGTGCAGGGCCTAGATGCAATTCTGATTACTTACTGGATACTAACTGAGGTTTTTAAAGTAACTTCCATTGTGTTTGACAGATCTAATGCTTTGTTCTGGCTTTAGCAGCTTAGACTTTAAAAAATACAAAAAATCCATTTAAAGAAGAATGTTTGTTGACAAAATTTGGTGTGGATCTGTTGATGTTGCTTAAGCTGCATAAACTCATGGAACTTACTGGCAATTTTGGATCTTATATTTGAGCCTGGCTGTTTTCCTCCTCTTTGTAGGAAGGAATGGTACGATGTGACACAGCAGTGGGAACACCTGACTACATCTCTCCTGAAGTGTTGAAGTCCCAGGGAGGGGATGGTTACTATGGGCGGGAATGTGACTGGTGGTCAGTTGGAGTCTTCTTGTATGAGATGCTTGTAGGTGAGTAGTAGGATCATCAAAACAGACTACATACAGTACTTAAGTAGACTCCCATGTTAAAATCACTCTTGTTTTTAACACTATTACTCTTCTGGCATAAGCTGTGGTTTACAGATCCTGGTATTTACAGAATATATTTTAGAAAAATTCTGGCACAGTTCTCAAACATTTGTCCTTGCCTTTTGTTTGTTTGGTTGCATATATTGTTGTATATGTAATTCAAATATTGCAAATCAAGTCTACAATAATTTCGACCTGCTTTTTAATGTTTGTGGTTCTGCTTTTTCAGGTGATACACCTTTTTATGCAGATTCTTTGGTTGGAACATACAGTAAGATTATGAACCATAAGAACTCCCTTACTTTCCCTGATGACAGTGACATTTCTAAAGAGGCAAAAAACCTTATTTGTGCCTTTTTAACTGATAGGTAAGATTTATATTTTACTCATAATGAAAGTAAGCCTTCATTAAGAGTATTTCTTATCATGTTGAAAGAAAATATTTGTAGAAAGTATTTGTTTTGTGTGCATTTTTAAACTGCTCAAGAGAAGTGAAATTCTTATTACCTGGGCAGGAATGCAGTGTAACAACTTGGCAATTGCCTGAACTGTCCATGATGGTGGAAATAGAAGCAGCAGGGCTTCTTATAGACAAAAGTTAAAACCAGAATCTATTCTGAAATGTAGCTGCTGTGCTCATATAGATACGTTCTTATGAAAACTTTTGAGTTATGTCTTTGTTTTAACAGAGCTTGAGATGTATTTTATTGTCTTTGTTGTTAGATTATGCCTTCAAATGAGTCTTTCCTTCAGAGTAATTTATGGAATCTCACATGTTTAACCAAAATACTCCTTAACAGGGAAGTGAGGCTAGGACGAAATGGCGTAGAAGAAATTAAACGGCATCTTTTCTTCAAAAATGATCAGTGGGCTTGGGAAACACTCAGAGACAGTAAGTATAGTACTTTTTTTCAGAAATGGTGGTCTGGCTTATGTATGTATCATATTAGCAAAAGGACTCTGGTGTTTGTTTAAAGGAGTTTAAAGTTTTATTTACTCTACCAAGCAAAAACTTTTCAGTGACTTGAGTAATACAATCATTATGATCATAATATTTTGCATTTTTCTAGCTGTAGCACCAGTTGTGCCTGACTTAAGTAGTGACATTGACACTAGTAATTTTGATGATCTGGAAGAAGACAAAGGAGAGGAAGAAACATTTCCAATACCAAAAGCATTTGTGGGCAACCAGCTTCCTTTTGTAGGATTTACCTACTACAGCAACCGTCGGTACGTATGCAGAAAGCAATTTAATGGTGTATTCTTTTGTTGGCACTGTTTCTGACTCTTACCAACCAATACTGAGATTTCAGTCTATTCAGATACTTACTAATCATTCAGAATACTAAAAATTACACTCTTTTAATACTTCAACAATGATAACCATTACTGCTAGGCATCATTACCTTAAAATATCACATTGTGTTGTTGAATGTCCTATTCTGCATTGAAAATATTTTCTAGTGATGCTGCAGAAGCTAAGCAAGAAAATTCCACTGTTGCTACTACTAGGCAGAGCTGCCTGCAGAGCACTGAGCTGTGTGTGTAGAGTCATGAATCAGGGTTTGAAAGTCCATTTGTGTTACTGCAAATTACTGTCCCTGAGCTATATGAAGTTTCCATACTTTGCATCAGTGTTTTAGTGTGTGGTAAATTAAACCTTGGCTTACCAGAAATATTTCCTACTTGCCTGCTTTCTGCTTCATAATTTTTCTTTTTTTTTTAAGTACACATCCACTGCAGAGTGAGGTTGTGATGCTTTACAGTTTTCACTATTGCTTAAAAGACTTCTAAATTACATAAGTTAAAACTGTATTAATTCATGCTTTCAATAGTGATTATTATTGTAGGCCCTATGGATAGCTATATCTACATTCAAAAATCTCAGTAACTTTTTATTACTTGGAAAGCTGCTTTTAATTGTGGTGTCAGTCAGGCTTAAAATGGGCTAAAACTTCTAGTAGAACTGTCAGATAGAGACTGTTAGTTTTAATAGCATTTCTGGATAGGAAAATCTTAAAGGAAATAAATCTGGTTTTCGTCCTTGCGTAGAAGAGGAAACACTTTTCCAAGCCTGTGGTGAAATTCTTTCCATCCCTGCAAAGAGTTGGATTTGTTGTTACTTTTTGCCATGGTAAGGCGTAGAAGGACTTGCAGGCTTTCCATACACTTTGGATGAGTTCAGCAGTTCAAGAGTTTCACCTACTGTTCTCACTTTAGTCTTTGTAACTTTGAAAAGTTTTAATTTTTGCCTTGCAGGAAGATTTTGGAATATATTGTCAAGAAGTAGCATATTAGGACCTTGTTAATAACAGAAGTTCTTCCTTCCCTGTCTTCCTTTTTAGGGGACAGTATTAGGAATTTAGAGAGCTAAGTGGCTGTGTTCTTGCTGTCATTGAAAAGCTCTGCTGCTCTCTGCTACTACCATAACTTTGTAGGCTTACTAGAACTATAATGCTGGCCTAGAATTGGATTTTGTCCTGTAATATTCTGCTGGTGTGATGGTCTTGAAAAATCTGAAATGACTATTCATGCTTGCTAAACCTGTAATCCTAACTTTTGTTTTCTTTTTGTACTGAAAACAGTTCAAGTATTAAAAGAAAAATAAATCTGTATTTGGACATTTTAACATAGGTTTTGGAATACCAGCTGAGAACGCTTTGTAGCCCTATCTGGCTTGTGAGTTCTCTTCTAAATTTGATGGAGCTGGTGCTGTGCCCAAGTATCACATTCTCACAGCTCAACAACCCTGGTGTGTAAAATATGCTGGTTTCTTGTACTCCAAACAGTAAGCCTGTTTCTATAGGAAACTGCTTCATTTCCACTTTGTCATTTGATTGTCTGAAAGCTGGCTTGATGTTTAATTTGACCACAGTTTGGAGATGCCTTTGATTTTACCCTTCTCGATCTTTTGGAGAGGTTTTTTTGTATCTGAAAATATCCATGTGAAAGAAAAAGAGGATGTGTCCGTCTTTCTCAGTTCATGTGTTGGAGAGTTACTCCTTACATAATCTGATGCCCTTAATAGATGCTTTCTGTCTCTTTAGATCAGTTATCAGGCTAAGGATATCACATCAAATACCAAAGGAATTTGAAAGTAGTGATTTGTATTTATTTACCTGACTCTTCAGAATTATCACAACTAGAAATTCATGGTATTTTTAGAAAACATTTACGTAAAATAAGAACATTGGCTTCAGAGCAAACTTTTTGTGTGTGGAACTCTTAGTAACTTTGTTGAAAGTTACACAATCTCTACAGACTTTGCTTCATTACTGCTACTTGCTGCATAAGTGCCTGAGTAAATATTTATGGGATGGAAGCCAATGAGAGTGTTGTAACCAAGGGAAGCAAAGGTTTTTTTAATGGTTATTAAAAAAAAGAAAAGTGGTTGTATTAGTATTTGGCAGAAATCCTTTTTTTCTGGAAGCCTTCTGTTTCAGATTTCTACTTTAACCTTTATAATAAATTGAATTTTTCAATTAAATTTGCTTAAATCTGATGATGTTACTGTTTGATAATCCATATTTTGGAGCAATAAATCTGGGAGTTATATTTTAGGATGTCTGTATTATCTTAATCTTTTTTTCATAATCCTGCCTTTAAACAGCTCTTCAAATATAACTTTAAAAATGTTTTTCAGGTATTTAGGTGTCCCTGCAGAAAATTCCAATGACAACAGAACAGGTTCCAGTGTGGACAAAAGTGTGGTATGTCTTCATACTTATTGTATCCTAATAAAGAGTCTACTGCATATATAGGCATGAACTGTTTGAGTTAGAAATGTCTCAAGTTATCTTAGTGTTTGCGATATGAGAAATCAAAGCATAAGTTTTAGCTCTTTAGTATGGCCTCCCTAATAAAGTTATTGGAAAAGCAGAATTTCACTTCTTAATATAACATTAATTTTCCTGAATTGAATAAAATGGCCAAAACATTTTGTGGAAAAGGATTTACAGTTTTTATCTTTAGAAATATCAAAGTGCTTGTGCGGTGTTTTTAGAGTGCTTCATCAATCCTGGGTGGCTTTGTGGCAACCATGGAGTCTGGACTTCCAGTGAACTAAGTGGGAGGTGGAAGATAATGTACCAAGCTTGGGCATTCTGCTCCTTTGCAAGCCTTCCTCACAAGCTGTTGGGAGTTGGGGCACTGAGGATCTGCATTTCTAGAGCAGTTCACCTAGCAAGAAATGGTCAGGAATTCTATCTTGGGAGTACTGACTCCCAAGCATCTTGGCAGTCAGGTTTTGTCTTGGTTTGAAAGACNAGGTGTTTGAGACTTGGTTGAATGCTTGGATTCTATGTAAGTTCTGATATAAATCAAGCTATTCCCTGAGAATGGTTTGATATTTTACAAATTAAATTCTTTCCAGAAGAAAACATGGTCAAAAAATTGATAATTGACTCTAAAAGAAATCTTGGCTTTGACTAAGATTTACTTTGTTAGTATTTTTTCTATTTTCTGTTGAGAGTAGAAAAGATATTGATCTGTGTTCCCTTTTCTCTTAAACTGGCACTAAAAAGGTTTAACGACACATGGCACTACCCAGAGAAAATTTGTACAGGGCAGGGGAACTGATTATGTCCCTTATTGGGCAACTGAATTTATTTGTTGAAATGTCTTTATTCTTTATGTATATTGATGTGTTTGATATACTTTCTTTTCCTCATCAGCATTTGACTATTGATATAATAAAATTTAAAAACAGAGCCAGACTTTCAAATATTTGAAAGTACTTAAAACTGTGTGCTGGCTTTGGGTTGACTTTGAAGAGAGTTGCGGAATGGACTTGGCGTACTCAGTGGAATGCTACCAGTCTGTAGTTAAAGAACCCTCACTAGTCCTGTCCATATTGTCAGACATACTTCAATGTCTTGTAATTCTAGCAGTTTTGAGAGGTGAAGGTCTGGAAGAATTTAAGTGTAGGAAGGTTTAAATAAATGTTGAGTCTCTACTACAAGGTATTTTTACCCCACAGTTCTTTCTCAGCTGTTTTTCTTTCATTACATGCTGCAATGAAAACGGTAATATTGACACATGGTTAGCAAATTAATTAGTTCTGGAAATATAACACAGGATGTTACCTGGTCTCTCTGCATTTTGACATACTGAATGTCTTCTGGGAGAGACATGAGCACCACAAATTTCCAAGAAATTAATTGTTTTTCAAGTGTGTAAAACTTCACAGAATTAGGCCATGATGTTGTGCAAAAACGGAATTCAATGTCCTTTTATAGAGTATCAAACCTCTTTGAAGATCTGGTTGCTTACTTTGGTTTAGTGCTGCCATAACCACTTGTAAACAGTTAGATTTTCAAAAAAAGAAGATTAACAGATTCTTTTGCACTGGATCTTAAGTTTTCCTCATTGCTCAGGGTACAGAACCAGACTCACTATGCTGTAGTGATTAAGAAAAAGTGTGACAGTTTTGTAAGAGGGACTTTTCTTGACTTCTCCACTGCAGACAGGCTTTTCTATAGTCCTTTCCTCCCCTGCTTCCTACTCAAAATGGAAACCGAGAACAAACTAAAACTTAAAGTACAAAAGCACTGAGTTAATTGTAACTCAGGATTTTCTCGAGGTATTCTGTAGTCTATTGATAGCAGATTGTGCAGAGCTTTGTCCGGAAGCCTGTTGTCTCTACTGATATAATTAGACTGCTCAGCAAGCTCAGATGGGTCCCCTGGGGTACAGCCTGATGTGAGAACATCCAGAGACACAGAGACGCAAGAGGATGTGATAGCAGTCCAAGCTAGTAGGAGTCAGTACAGAAATGCCTCAGTTGCCAGATGGCTTTTTCGACCTGTTTCTCATCTATCCCATTTAGTTCCTCTGTGCACCCTGTCTGGAAGGGCTATAACATGAGTAAAAAGAAATGGAAGAGCAATTACATTGAAACTTTGTTATCCTTTTTTGGGGCGTTTGCTGTGGTTCTTTCCTACTATAGTGAGAGCTTTTAAATAGTCTTGCTTCTTGCTTTATTTCTCAGTGGTTCATACCAGAGATAAATGCGTTGTGTGCTGGTCCTTCCTTTTTCCTCAAAGTTTAGATTTAGAGGCCATCCCTTGTTTTTAACTACAACCATTGTCTGATCCACAGTGTTATGTTCTATGTCACACCAGTAATTTATTTTCCAGAGCTGAAATGTCTAATTTTTTGAAGTTTTTTTAGATTTTGGAGTTAAAACAGGAAACAAGAAACCGAAGGATCAGAACCACTTAGATATGTTCTTTGAAGAGAGTCTATATTAGGAAGGTAGTGCTTCTCTATGCAGTTCCAAGAGCATTGAGGGAAATGTGGAAACACTAAATAGGCTGAAATCCTGACAATATCAGTAGAAAGGTGAATGAATCAACACAAGGCTGACTTAATGAGCTGCCTCAAAGCTGACACCATCATGTTAACTGAGGATTTTGATGTTGGAATGGGATTATTGTGCCTAGATATTCAGTAGAAAGTAGATATTGTGAGACTACATGAAAAGAATGAATTTCTGAGTTTATCCTGCTGGCAAACAGTACATGCTATGCATGAATGTGCTGTATTAACATCTGAAGTGTGTAACTATTTTTCAAACCTTGGTACAGTTCTAGCTGTAAAAATGATCTCTGACTAAACAGATGGTAAGAGCACTTTCTTCCCATTGCCAGTAACTGACAGGCCTGGTTCTGCTTCCTGAACTTGTTGGGAGCTTGAAGATGCATTGCAAAATACATGTGGTGGTTCATGCTAGAAGAAATTTTGAGACTAATGAAAGTGCTTTCTTATCTTTGCAGTAATATCTTTAGTCAGATTCTGAAGAAATTTAAAACAAGGAGGAATTGATTTAGCTTAGTCCTGTGAATTTTGAAGATACCCGAAAATTTCATGTGCATGGAAATGAAAAAACAGTGTTATTTCTTGTAATTAAATTTTGGGGTGGGGGGGCTGGGAGGGATCACCTGCATCACATTTTAATAAGGTAAAATGTCTTATTTTGGTAGAAGAAAGTAAGCTGTGATACAATGTAAGCAGAACTGAATATTATTAAATACTTATTTAAAGTTTCTGAATTTAATGCATGTTCTTTCATGTACAAATATATACTTAAAGCTGGAAAATATGCAGAAGATGATCTATGAGTTAGAAGAACAGCTACATAATGAAATGCAGTTGAAAGATGAAATGGAGCAAAAGTGCAGGTGAGACTTTGAACTGTAATTGTTTACAAAATTTAAATACATCTTACACTTGAGTTTTGTGTTACTGCTTTAGGGATTACCAGGATAACACTAAGAATAGTATTGTAGTTCTCCAAGGGAGTTCCAGGCACAGTTTTAAGTAATTCTAAAATTTTCTTGAGTATAGTATAAAGAAAATGGTTTTATTTTTCATTGACACCCATGTAACACATGTTCTTTCAGAACACTTAAGTGTTTGAGTTTACCTGATATCTCTGTATTCAGACGTTTTATTGAACTGAGGTACACGCTCACCATGCTGTTTTCATTGAAAATGTGAGATTATGTATATATGGCTTGTACTCAGTTATTAAAATTAATTAGCTGTTTTCTAAATACACGGTACTTGTTGGAAAACCACTTTTTTTTTCTATGACTGACTTATAGGAACAGCTATTTGCTTTCTAAAGTCCTGTTTCTACCATGTTGAAGAAGGAGCTGTGTGAGAGTTTGCTTTTTTCTTTCAGCTACACTTATGAACAAACAGTAGAGATTATTCTTTTCTGATAATCAGACATTTTTACTCAGAGTCATGCAAACCAAATTCCCCTTCAGTTAGCTTCTCCTCTTGAAGTCTTTTCCTGAAGGATCAAATAATACCAGGAGGCAACACTAGGTATAGGATACAGGAAGAATCTAGACTTGTGAATTAGAAGCATATTGTGTAGCTGTACAAGCTCCTTAGGTGTAAACTGGTAACCAAAGTGGTCTGGTGGGAATTTAGGCTGTGTGACACTGTTGCACTGTTGGCACATTCTGGTTGCTCTCCACAAGCAGGACATACATTCTTGTAGGATATTCAGTAGCTGTCTTCCTGCAGTACTGCTGAAGTTGTCAGAGCACAACTGTGTCTTCTGGTATGTTGTACCATTCACTGCAGAGTTAGTAGACAGGAGATAATGCTAACTATTGTAACTGCCTCTTTTTGTAGCCTTGTCTGGGTCCTTTTGTTGCCTCTTTGAAGAGGGATAGCTGCCTACAAAAATGCAATGGATGTCTCAATGTTATTGCCAGTTAAATAAAGTTTTACTTTGCGTTTCTCCTCACTCTCTCTATTGTCCGATGTTCTAATACATTGCTTCAACAGAGAGACTTCCAAATAATATTATTCATACACCTTTACCTGTAGTAGGGAGTTGTCTGCTGTGGAATTAATGAACTATTTTAGATATTTGGAAGTCACAACTAGAGGAAGTTTTAGCACCTTACCAGGGTATTCTAATCTTAAGGATAATCTGTTGTGTACATACACTGTTTTTGCAGATTAAGGGATAAAGTGTGTCACCTAAAGTTTTGCATATTTAATCTGCAGCAAAGCTGGTAAATACTTAGTGATACATTTTACAAATTATTTGCAGTGATTGATTGTCTTCTTCAGTTTTAAATGTTCATTACAAAATAACATTAGTGAAAATATAAATGTTCACTTTAGTAATAGCCACAAATCATTTCACTAGAAAAACAGTATGTATAATGTATCTGTTAAATGATCATGTGTTATTTTTTAGGTCTTCAAACATAAAGCTAGACAAGATAATGAAAGAACTGGATGAAGAGGTAATTTTCCTCCCTGAACCTGCCTTAATTGGGTAAAGAGTGGAGTTAGGAATAGTACTTTTATGATTCTAAGATATTTTTTCTGTGACTAAAAAAATTGTTCTGTGTTCAAGTTTGAGACCTAACTATCATGTTTCAATAGATAGCATTGAGAGATTATATTTTTATTTGTACACATTTTCAAAAACTTTTCTTTCTGTAACTCATGCTGATTTCTGTTTACTCTGCTAAATTTTTTACTGAATCTTGCTCATTGCAATTTTTCTGGAGTTTATCAAAATCAATTTCTACAAAAATACAGATTATTTTCTATTGAGTCCTTCTCTTGTCTCTTGATAATAATTTTAGTAGTTACTTTAGATATAATCGAAATATATATAACATATACATATATATATGTTATATAAATATAACAGTTTTTCTAGTAATTGTATAAATTTGTCATGTAGAAGTTAAAAAAGCCATATTTTCTGAAAACCTTTCCAAGGAAGTCAGAAGTTCATTCATTGGAAACAATGCATCAATTTCCTTGTTTAAGCAGTTGCCGAGATACTGGTTTAGGGATCATTCCTTACAATGTAATTATAAAATACCAATTCTTTGGATTCTAGGGAAATCAAAGAAAGAACTTGGAAACAACAGTGTCTCAGATTGAGAAGGAAAAGATGGTATTACAGCATAAGATAAATGAGTACCAAAGAAAATTTGAACAAGAGAATGAAAAAAGACGTAATGTGGAAAATGAAGGTATGCAATATTGTCCAAACATTGACACTAATGAGGTATATGATGTGTTTTGGAGAACAGTTTAGTATAATAGTATCTTAAGTGCTATGCAACTTTAAAGAAAAGAGATCTTTTCAAATAATGAACACAGATTTTGAATTTATTTTTATTTGAACACAAATTTTTTGTTCTTATTTTCACATTCTGCTCTCTGCACTGTGCACTGTTGGTCTGCAAGCACAAAATTTGACATAAGTTACATATAAGAAGCAAAAAGTCAACAGAAGGCCTATTAATGCAAAAAGTATTTTTGAGCATGTTTGTGTAAAACAACAGGAACAAAACCCTTATGTTTTTTTAATATGCTGTATTAATTATGAAATTTCTCTTTAGTGTCCACACTAAAAGATCAGATGGAAGACTTGAAAAAAATCAGCCAGCATTCACAAATTTCAAATGAGAAGATAACACAGTTACAAAAACAAGTATGTTGTTTGTGTTCCTTGTCTTCATTATTTCTTAAATTTGAGCATTCAAATACAGCAAAACTGGTTCCATGATCCTTGTATTTGAGAATCTTGTCTGGTTTATTTTAACAGCTAGAAGAAGCAAATGATTTGCTGAGGACAGAATCTGACACAGCTGCAAGACTGAGAAAGGGTAACACAGAAATGAGCAAGTCATTGAGTCAGGTAGAATCACTGAACAGAGAACTGCAGGAAAGGTGCAGAGTTCTGGAAAGCACAAAACTGCAGGTGGAGAAAGATTATTACCAACTACAAGCAGCTTTGGAGTCAGAACGAAGGGACAGAAGTCATGGATCTGAAATGATTGGAGAACTGCAGGGTAATTATTCTGAATTTATACTTTACCAAAAAAAGTTGTGATAACCCTACTTAAGTGAAGTACAGTTTGATAATGGGAGGGAAGCCAACCTGCAAACAAAGTTGACTGAACAATTGCTGAAGATTGGATCTGGCTTCCTGATCCATGTTGAGCGGCTCTTGGGAGGGAGAGAGAATACCAAAATCAAAGAGTGTCAAACACTGATTATGAGTCTGGGGCTGCCCTGACTAAAAGTCTGAGTCCAGTGGTGCAAACATATGAAGAGCTGATACAGTGCTAGAGATGATGCAGCACTGTCTTAATGCCTTGTGCAGTAGCCAAGTTGATATATCCTGCATTTTCTCTTCTTTCTTTTGTGGAGAAAGCTTTTTTTAAAATTAAATTGCATTTTTCTTTATTATGATTCCACATTACTCTATAAGCAAGGTTAAGAGCACAATAAGGGATGCAGATGTGGAATCCCTTTTTTCAGGATGCTTGAAACTTCTTACTCTTTGTACTGATTCTTCATACTAGAAACTATTCAGATGCATTAGTTCAAGACTGTGCTTGTGCTAATGGACCCTGACTCTTAACTTGCCATTTTGATCTGTCTGCAATATGGAGTTTCCATGAGGCACAGGTTTTTGATGAGGACTCTCCTTTCCCTGCTAAAAGCGAGCTTATAAGACAGAGACTTTTTACCAGGGCCTGTAGTGACAGGACAAGGGGCAATGGTTTTAAATTGAAAGAGAGTAGATTTACATTAGATATAGAAAGAAATTTTTTACAGTAAGGGTGATGACACCCTGGGACAGGTTTCCCAGAGAAACTGTTGTTGCCTTGTCCCTGGAAGTGTCTCAGGCTAGGTTGGATGGGACTTTGAGCAATGTGGTCTAGTTGTCCCTAGGTGTCTAGGTGTCCCTGCATGTGGCAGGGGGGTTGGACTAGATGGTTTTCAGAGGTCTCTTCCAAACCAAGTGATTATACTTAGTGTTTTGTATAAACTTCTTATGCCACACAAGGGTCGATGCTGTGGGGTTTGAGGAATAGTTCCATTTTCCATGTCATAGCACTTAAAGTCATATAGGATGGTTTCGGTTGGAAAAGACCTCTAAGATCTTTGAGTCCAACTATTGACCCAGAACTGCCAAATCCACCACTGGACTATGTCCCCAGGTACCACATTTACACATCTTTTGAACACTTCCAGGATGGTGATTCCACCACTTCCATGGGGGGCCCATTCCAGTGCCTGACTTCCCTGTGGTTTGAGTCACAGTTAGGTGAATACATGTTGTGTTAGTACCCATATATCTGTTTGAGACTGATGTTCTGTGTAATGTTTCTTATCTACACAGTAGTGAAGTTAGCATCAGGAAACGTACTTGTTCCATAGCATAGCAGAGCTTGGGTTGATAAAAAAAATTTTGAATATTAGATATTGGAAGTGATGGAAGGCAGGAACCATTTGCATGGTTGGTTTTTGTGAGTTGTTCCTGATGACGTGCATAAAGAGTGTCTAAAAAGATCAGTTCCCTCTACAATGTACAGCCTTTGCATGGCTGAAAAGTTTGAAGTATTTGAAATATTTTATGGGCCCAGAAATCACTAAAAGTTGCAAAGCCAATTGATCTAAGTACAGTAACTAATATTGAGTGGTATTTAATTTCTTTGTGGCAGTTCGGATTACAACTTTACAAGAAGAAGTAAAAAACATTAAAAACAATCTTGAAAGAGTGGAAGCAGAAAGAAAACAAGCACAGGATATGCTTAATCATTCAGAAAAGGTATGGTGAAATGATGTTGAGGCTGATGCTCTTTGTCAGCTTTTGACTATATTTTCAAATATTATTTATTGTTCTAAATCAGTCTTGTGTTTAGATTATTAACTAAGAACTGCTAGTTTACAGTCTCATCAGGATGGTCTCAAGTCCTCAGGTAGTTCTTACTTGTAGCATTCGGCATAAAAATTGTGTGTGTCATTCACTATCACTGATTCAGGGATCCAGTCCTACTGCCAGTAGCAAGGAATTTTTTTCTGCCTGCCTAACTATGACTGTAATGACTTGCCTCTGAAAATCTATGAACTTCTTAAAAATCAGAATTTTTTTTCTGCCATTACTGCATTGTAACTTGACTGGATCAGTGCCAGGCAGGTCTTTTGATCAACTTTGATGCGGAACATTTTCCTGTCCTTCTGTCGTTCCTTCTGAGAACGTCTCCCTAACATCTCTGCTCTCCTCCATAAGATGAAGAAACAAGAAGAGTAAAAGGAAATCTTGCACCCTTTCTCCAGACAGACAGCAGAGTTAACTCTCTCTAGTGAGGTCAGGTTAAGACTTGCTGTGCTGTGTGGTCTATGCAAATAAACCAGAGATATGACTGCCTGTGAGGGAAGGGGCAAGCAATTCTAAGTTGTTGTTATGTGAAGCAGCTGTTCAAAGGCGAGTCTATGTCTCTCAAAGCACATCTCCAGTGCTTGTTTGATGAATTACTGTTAATGCCTGGCAATCCTAGCAATGAAATATCATGATTCCATCCAGGTAACAATAATTCAGATTCCTCTGTGCTCTGGGGTGTCAGTTCATTAGTTGTATGTTTCCAATTGAGGTGACTACTGATTATTCAAACTGAGAAGTTTCCATTATCTTAGAAATTGATAGACTACTGAAAAAAAGTTAATTAATTTTTTTCCAGAGCACTGGGTACAGTTTTGGTCTGTTACTGTTTTTTACTAAGCATGGAAAATAACATTTATAATCTCTTGAAAACAAAAAGTTAATACCAAAAAAAGGGAATAAAAACGTTATTCCCACAGGAATGTGGTAACTTTTTCCATATCTTTAGGAAAAGAATAATTTAGAGATTGATTTGAACTACAAGCTGAAATCCTTACAAGACCGGTTAGAACAGGAAGTCAATGAGCACAAAGTGACTAAAGCACGGTTAACTGACAAACACCAGTCAATAGAGGAGGCACGATCAGTTGCGATGTGTGGTAAGTGTTTCCTGCAAGTTTCAGGTACATACCTCATAAAACGGGTTTTGATTATGGTGTTTTAATACCCATTGTCTTACAACGTAGTACTCTTGCACAAATATTTGATCCCTTGTGTAAAGAAAATGCATATTGAAACCTTAAAACATGAAAACTACACATTTAAAATTATTTTTCCTAACATGCTATTTCATAATTGTATTGTTTATTAATGTTTTACATACCTTACTTCAAAGCCTTCCTTGGCTTCTAAAATGCTATTGAATCTTGAAATTCTGGCTAGTGCTAAACAGGATTGAAGGAATGCATTATCAAGAGAGATGTCTTAGAGCATTCATTCCTGTGTAACTGCATTAGAAATACCAGAGTTGTATTAAGCTTGTCTGAAGTGAAGTATATAGATGTATATCCGTGAATCAAAGGTGTGTCTTGATCACATAATTGAATATGTCAGGTTTTCTCTGTGAAGGTCATCAGTACCTAAATGTGGTTTATAGAGTTAAAGTAAATGGTAGTGTTTTTTTCTTTTGCTACTATCCATTCATGGAAATGAAACTTTGCTTTACTTCATAATGATTACTTCAAGAATCTGCATTTTTTATTTCTTTCATTATTTATCTTTCAGTTGTCATGATGATATTCCAGTGCTTTGAATGCAGATTGGAGTTACATTTCTTTTTTGGTGGTCCTTGTAATAATGCCAGGATCTTTTTACTTAGTAATCAGTCGATCAAACAGCAGATGAGCTTAGATAGCTGAACAAAAGGGTCTGAAAAATATTAGTGTATTTAAGACTGTTTTTACGAAAGCATGCTTGCAGATGCTACGTATTAATTTTTGTTGTTTTTCTTTCCTTACTATTTTTTAGAAATGGAAAAAAAGATAAGGGAAGAACGGGCAGCAAGAGAAAAGGCAGAAAATCGAATAGTTCAAGCTGAAAAACAGTGTTCCATGTTGGACTTTGACCTGAAGCAATCTCAGCAGAAACTAGAACATCTTCTTCAGCAAAAGGAGAGACTGGAAGATGAAGTAAGCAAAATGTTCATCACTAATAATTTTCTATATAAATAAGAAACTAGAGTTGCAGTGAGAAATAGAAAATTAATTTCACTGACACTCAGCTCCTTATATAATACACCTCTCAGTAGAATTGAAGATGGTTGTTGGCCTAAGTAGGTTTAGGTAATTTCTGCTTGTTTCTTAACTCTTACATGCCTTACATTTTTAAACCTCAATTCAATATAACTTTTTCTTGAGTTTTCTCTTTTTCAAAAGAAAAGAATTTGTTTGTGAATTTGACTGTGCAGTCTGATTGATGTGGATGATTTACAGGCCTAAGTTTGTGTTGTCTAGTTTGCATTCTTTCCTTTTGTTCGAGGAAATGCAATTAAAATATTGAGTGTGAAAACTAGGTACTAAGAATAATAGCTTCATCCTTACATTTTCTTTACAGGACAGTGGGAATGAAGTTTATAACACCATTCTTAGGGGTAAATTAGTTTTTATGTAGTTGGTAAGCTGCATTTTTTTCCTAGGATGAGAGGTTTTTAAGATCTGAAATCCATGGAGAGGTTTGCAGACAATTCGGGTTTCTTCAATTGCTGTCTTTCAGATAAGTTAAAACAAATCGGGGATTTTGAAATAAACTAAAAATTGGAAAGTTTTATCATCCTGCAGCATCATAGCCATAGGTTCTGTAAGGGCAGCAGCTTTGTGTGAGATTATTGCACTGAAGTGTTGGGAGATTCAGGAATATTTTGACATATGGTACTTGGAGTAGCATCTAGTCAGTGGTGTTTAATACAAAATAATCCATATATGAAACCTCTTCAGCCACATGCAATTGGTTATTTAGCAAAGGCTCCTAAATTGAAATATTTCTCATTTAGGTAAGGAATCTGACACTTAAGCTAGAACAAGAGACGAATAAGCGAGTAATGGCACAGAATGAATTAAAGGCACAAGCTTTTGAAGCTGATAACTTGAAGGGTTCTGAGAAGCAGATGAAACAGGAAATCAATACGTTGTTGGAAGCAAAGAGATTACTGGAATTTGAATTGGCTCAACTTGCAAAGTAAGTAAAAATCTGAGGTAAAATGGAAAATATTGCTTAATTATGCATGTACTATTTTGCCTGTTCCTGCTAGTGAATAAAGTTCTCTGGTGCATAGGCATTTTTTCCTAAACTAAAAGAGTATTTCTAGCTGTGTGTTGCGATTCCTATGTAGCTGCATGTTATGATTTCTATGTAGCCTTTGGTGTTGGAATATTTTTGTTATGAGCTATGATTCAGAACAGTTCTTGGCTCATCATTCTATGTTAACGCACACACACATATACATACACATATATGTGTGTGTGTATATATATTGATATAAATATATATATTTATGCCTGTTTTATTTGAGTGACTTCTTTATGGATTGACTCTGATGCTACTTACTAAATCATATGGGACTTTTTAGTACATGGGAGTCAATAGTTCCCTTTAATTGCCTGATTGATTTTCTTAATGTTTCTTAAACTGACTAAAAATGAAGACATTTTTCATTAATTAGACTTCTATCATATATTCCTTCAGCTGACTTAATGTTTCTCGATTTAAAGTACTTCTCAGCTTCTAAATTACATACTGAAACCATTGTCATTTTAGAATAAGAACTGTATTAAATCATAATTTTCAGATGCAGCAGACTGTTGCTCTTTGTGAAATAATATTTATGCAAATGGAAGATCGTCATCGTAGTATACTGTTCTGGTTAGAAATTGTCTTTGTCTTTTGTTAGTACCTGACTTTGAAAATGTTTCCCTTTTTTATTCCTTCAAAGACAGTACAGAGGAAATGAAGGTCAGATGCGTGAGCTTCAGGATCAGCTTGAAGCTGAGCAGTATTTTTCGGTAAGACTTGTAAGGAATTGTGTTTGCTACATTTTGACATAAAATCATTTAACAGTGAATAGTTGAAACTAAAATTGTTTTAAAGTAAGTAACAGCCTGGCATAAATCAGGAATTCAGAAAATCCTGCTTGAAGTACAAACAAGGAATAAAATACTAGAAAACATTAGATGGTGTATCTAAAATGTTGCTTTTTTGTTTGTCAAAACTTACATTACAGTGAGTAACTCTTACCTGATTTATTCATCAGTTGTTCCTATCTTAAGGTTGGAAAGGAGATATTTTTCTGACAGAATTGCAAACTTTGTAGAGAGTTCAAAATCTCCAAACTTACTGGAAAATATTCCATGCTATTGATCTACTATACATACATTTAAGAACCATAGATTCAGTAGCATCCTGCATGTATTCCTTATTCTAAAAAGATGCCTTCTCTGCACTTGAATCCCTGAAGAGCCTTACTGGGTACTCCAGGTAGCCAAAATGTGTATTTCATAGATGTAGTTTGATGTGTTTTGTCTCTGTGAAAAGAAACAATAGTGTGAGATTCTCTGTAACAGCTGAACTTCAAATACATTTGTGAATATGGACAGACTCATTTCACTTTGGGAAATACTTTTAAATTTGTTTTTTCCTGGGAGAGGCAATAAAATTTTTCATGTTTACTAAACTGCATATGATTGTAATTTCATTATCTGTTACAGGGGCTTTTTGTGCATTTTTCCATTTCCATACTGCTAATAAGAAGATGCAGAGCATTGTGTTTCTCAGTTTTTTCTTTTTTCACTAACTTGTGGTTTAAAGAAGACATTCATAATTCAGTCTGAATATTTAGCAAAAGTGGTTTACTGTAAAAGATCAAATTTTAACTTTCAGAATTACAGGTCGTGTTAATAACAATATAGTAATTAAAACCAGAAGAAATTCACATAAATCAGGCCTCAGCTGAATCACTTATTAAGAGAAAGCTTGTACAGAGAAAACCAAGATTCTAACAGAAGAGGTACATGGACACAAAGAGAATGCAACAGGTGAAAGCACAGAATGGTGTTAGGCTTGTTGGACAAACATTTTGAGACCGTGATAGTTCAAGAGAATGCAGTTTTGTCCTGTTGTGTCCAGGAGCCCTGCTCTGCAGTGTCACAGTGCCTACTTTCTCTTTTGCAGCACGTGTAGTTGTGCAGCTGTGTAGGAAAACAGACTAGAAAATTGAAAAGTAATTTGGTCATATCAGTTCCCTACCCAGCAGAAATTGGAAAGAAGCATCTGGGAGAGGCAGGAAGGAGGAAATTTAATTAATGACAGTATTGGCTTGTGTTGGGGTTTGACAAATTCAAACTACTTAGTCTGAAAACAAGGAAGAATTTCAGTATGGAATTTGAGTCATGATTTTTTTTTTATGCTTTCTTTTACAGACACTTTACAAAACTCAGGTTAAGGAACTGAAAGAGGAGATTGATGAAAAGAATAAAGAGACACAAAGAAAAATGCAAGACTTGCAAAATGAAAAGTATGCCCATTATGTTTCTCACATATACCTAAGTTTTTCCATGTAATATTGTCTCAGTCATGAATACTTTGGATCAGATTTAAGAAGTTTTAATTCCTTCAGAAAAAGGCCTCAAAAGTGTTCTGTAGCACCTTGTAAATGGCAGATACATAGGATGTTACCTATACTGACTCACAAAGCCAAATATGGTTATTCATATTTGTTGTGGACATGTAAAGTCTGTAAGAAGAATAATGACTTCTCTGAGAATTTAGTGAGATTCAAAAACTTGAAAAAACATTCCAATTTGTGGTAATCATCTCACATACCAACTTTTCTTATTTTATTATATTATCCTGTTAATTACTTTATATATTTCTATACTCAATATATTTCTCAAAATAATTTGAGAAAAGGGTAATGAAAAGTCTTTGAATTTAAAATTTAGTATACTTCTGATTACAGCAAAACTAGTTATTATAACAATCATTAATTGTGATGTACTGTTTTCTAAGTTATCAAGTAAGAAATTTTTTTAAGCTTGTTTTTCCAATTTCTTAATTTATTTCATATTCTGAAGAAAGAGACTGTAGCCTTATGCATGAAGTACAGTTTCTTCTAAAGTCTGTCTCTTCTTCTGCTTGAGCATCAGCATTGAAAAACAATCTGAAGAGCGGAGGTTATGTACACTGTTCATTTTGTACAGCATTTTGGTGGGCTAAGAAAGGGAGAAAGAAAAGATACTGTGCTAATAAATATGGTGCAGGAGGAAAGTACATGCGTCTCTGAAAAGTTCAGGATGGTAACCAACATAAAGAAATGGGGAGGGAGGAGAAGGTGGGCAAGACTTCTCTTATTCTTCTTGGGGTTATTTATTTCTTTTCTTACTTTTTATAGATTCTTTGTATTCTATTCCCTCACTGTTCTCTGCAATCTTATGTTCATCTTAAACATTTCTCACTTAGATATAGGAATTGGGATAATGGGCGAATGTGGGTTAAGTATCTTTTAATGGACCACTCTGTACATGTAATTTAATTTTATTTTCTGTTCCTCAAAGGCAGGAGAATATGTCTTGGTGTTTCATGGATGACTGAAAATGTTAATGAAATCACAGTAAGCTTGCTGCTGTAGCTTGTGTGGACCATCAAAAGATACAAGTGTACAGAATGCAGTTTTGTAACTCTTGCTTTTCTTAAGAAACTAAGATAATGACCATTAGCTGAGTGGTATAATTTGGGTTTGATAGTCTTCCTGAAAATTTGGAGTGTTTTGCATAGGAAAAGGAAGTCTTAATGTCCTTTTTACAGAGAAGCACTTGCTACCCAGTTGGATTTAGCTGAAACCAAAGCTGAGTCGGAACGGTTGGCACGGGCACTCGCTGAAGAACAGTATTATGAACTGAATCAGGAAAGCAAAAAAGCTGCATCAAGGCACAGGCAAGAACTGAATGATAAGGACATCATCATAAGAAGGGTAAATTAACTGTTATCAATACCTGTATAAGTACCTTCCAACTGGAAACAGAAGTTCATGGTTTTAATTTATGAAGTCTTGTTGTGATCGTAAGTGATAACTAATGAAGCATCTTAAGTTTTGGGATCACTTGAAACCCTAAACATTTAATTTCATCATGTGACCTCCCTAAAAACCAGAATTCATGCATCCGAGGTGAAGTCAGACTGAAAATCAAGTGAATGTCCATAATTCAGTTATTAAGCCTTTTGTACCTACTTCTTGTCATTGCCAAGCATATTACTTAAATTTTGTAAATTTGTGGAGCAGTGTATTAGAGA
The DNA here is from genome assembly GCA_013397915.1 of Daphoenositta chrysoptera. Classification (NCBI taxonomy): domain Eukaryota; kingdom Metazoa; phylum Chordata; class Aves; order Passeriformes; genus Daphoenositta; species Daphoenositta chrysoptera. Next base: position 907,023 of record VZRO01002987.1, read on the forward strand.
CTCTTATTGCAAAGTAATTTAATCTTAAAAAAAAAACAAAAAAACCCACTAGAGAGTCACAAAAACCCACATCCCAAACCTGAAACTGTAATTTTTGAAGACACTTTACAACATAACTTCTGGGTGTTAGTATGAGCTTGATAAATGTCTTTAACTGAGAAGTCTCAAATAGCAAGCCATATGTAGCATAGTTATTTTATCATTGTTGTTTTTTCCCATTTAGCATCAGCTATGAATGTTTTCTTAAAAATCCTGGGGGTGTAAAACTCCAGGTGTAACTGAACTTGGCTCAGTTGCTCAAAGCTTTCTGTTAGTGCATCCATGGATATTCCATTCCTGTGTAAAGATAGTGCAAACAGTGTTTGTTTCATGAATTTGCTTTTATAAGCTTGAGATCTCCAGAATACCACCATTTCTTAAGCAGCATTTAGAAGACTATCTCTGTGGCTTCAAAGGAATACCTTCTTGCCAATATATTTTTTGGTTTCATATATTCTTATAATTTTGTCTGATAGCTTGATACACAATCATTTGTGTAGGCTTCAAACAAAAACTTTATTCGGGAATATGATTATGTCTGGTTTTTCATGTATATTTGTTAAGTGATCCTGGCTGTGGCAGCGAACATACATATTTAGTGTCATGGTTTTCCTTTCCAGCTTTTTTGGTTTTTTTGCAAGCTCTGTACATATTTACCTATGTCTGCTTTGTCTTAGACCACATTTAGTGTTATTTTTATCCTGATTTTCATGATTTATAACAATTATTTAGCAGTAAGTGCCTTGTATCTACTCCAGCATTTAATGCTGGAGTTCTACCATCTGTCAGCTACTTTTCTGTTTGGATTCAAGGTATCAGGCCTCTACATACGAGTGTTTCCAAAGCACAGCAAATTAAGTGAAAATTGCCACATTCCATAATTGAAAATCTAACTTTGCTTAAGTTGATTTTTAATTATATACTACAGTGTTGTCAGTTCTGCAATGATAATTTTTATTTTCTAGGACAGGTGTATTTTGAGTCTTCTGGTAAATCAAAACAACACAGAAGAATATAGTAGCATTTTTTAAAAGTTGACATAGGCAGAAGGTGTTCTGAGTAAATGGCTGTTATAGAATTTAAGGGTATTTAAAATAATAGTATTATAAATATGTTTAGAATTTATATCAAGTTCTTTATTTTAAAGTGTGTTTCTTTTCATGTAGCTGGAAGAAACTAATAACACTTTAACCAAAGATGTTGATTTAATAACAAAGGAAAACACAGAGATCAGTGAAAAATTTAAGAAACAAGAAGAAGGTATGTCATGTTTGGAGTTTTAATTGATCTGTTCTGAGGCACGATTGAATTTGAAGCATATGTGGAGAAATGGGAAGTGGAAGAAGACATTGCTATTTATCTTCCATATTATTTTGGACTTGATGTTGGCTTTAGTATTTCATCTTTGTGCCTTTCTGATATATCCTTCTGGTAATTCTCTGTCATTGTAGTGGCATTAAACTGGTAACCTTAGTCCTTGCAAACTGTATTGTGCTCAAAAACAGAAATAACAGGAAAACAGAATGGAAAAAAAGATGCATTTACAGAAGTAATTAAGTTTAAAAATATTTACCTTGTACTAAAATGCCTCAAAATTGAATATTATTTTTCAGATTACAAAATGAAAAAAGAGGAGGAAATCAATAATATTAGAATGCATTATGAGAAGAGCATAAACACTGAAAAAACTCTGAAGACACAGGTACAACTTTTTATGCAGTTTAATAGCAATAATTACTTTGCATTAACAGAAGTACTTCAGTTTTATTGCCTTAGTGAACTAACTCTTAGTTCCTTTGAAATTAGGTTTGTATTAGCCATGATGTACAATATGCATTGTTAAATTTGGAAAGAATAAGTTTTGATGCTGTGTACTTTTCAGTATTGCTTTGATTGTGAGGGCCATTTATGTTGGTGAAGGGTTTTTTTTTAATCAAATCCCGTAACTAGAGGAACTGAGAAGGTTTATGTGCAACATGCTGCATATATAATTTTTCTTACTGGTTCTCCTTTTTCTTAACAGGCTGTCAACAAACTGGCTGAGATAATGAATCGGAAAGATTTTAAAATAGACAGAAAGAAAGCTAACATGCAAGATTTGAGGAAGAAGGAGAAGGAAAACCGAAAGCTCCAATTAGAACTTAATCAAGAAAAAGAGAAATTCAATCAGATGGTAGTGAAATACCAAAAGGAGCTCAATGAAATGCAAGCGGTAAAATAATTTCGTTTTATTATCACATTGTGGAATCGTCTCCAAAGGAAAAATGTTTAACTCCTAGTGTACTTGGAAACAAATTCGTTTTCACGTGTTCTAGGCTATAGGAGTTTAGTGAAGCAGTTGACAAGTGTGCAACTGTGCTTGTTCTCATTCATTTCCCCTAAATTCTTGACTGTGGAACTTACTGATATATTACAAAGATTAAAAACCTGAATACTATGTAACATGCTAACAGGTAGGAAACTGTCAGTTCATTTCATTGGTAGATGGTCTCCTTTTCATAACAAATGGTGATCTAATAAATGAATCAGACTGTCTCATGCATGAATACATCACTGGATCTTTGATATTTAACTTTTTTCTTTCCAAAGCTGAACAAAAATTTCTACTGTAATAGTTTATTTCAATTCTATCAAAAGTACCTGCATGTATTTAAAAAATAGTAATGAGTTTCGTTTTCAAAATATTTTGCTGCCATATTTTTGTTAACACAGTAACTATGTGTGTGTATATAAATACAGCAACTAGCAGAAGAATCTACATACAGGAACGAGCTCCAGATGCAGCTGGATAGTAAAGAGAGTGACATAGAACAGCTGCGAAGGAAAATTATGGACCTCCAGCAAGGAATGGATTCTACCAGTGTTGCCAGTCTTCCAACAGATGAAACAGATGGAAATCTTTCAGGTAAGAGAAAAACATACTTGAACTACTTGGCCCTGTCGCGTACACATAGTTTTGGAAGGTATTGTTTCAAACAAGTTACTGCTTCTTAAAATCTTCTGGCTATCTAATTCTGTATCACATTTCCACTTCCTTTCTTTGTTTGTTTTTTTTTTTATTTCAGACCTAAGTTGCTTATATTTAAGTCTTAATTTTTTCTCACATCACACTTGCCACTGTTTGGCTTGGCATTAGCATAGTTTCTATGCACGTTTATGAAAAGAGTATCTTTACGTCTCTTGTTTTTCAAATACAGTGAATACAATGTGCAGTATTTGGTGAATAGAAGACAGGGCCAACGCTTCAACATCACAATTGTGTTTTATATCTTGAATGCAAAATTGCCTTGATCTTGTCTCTTCTTACTCAGTCATCTACCAGTGAGGCAATGATTGCTGATGTGAAAAATAATTGTAGGAATTCCCATAATGAATTTATGTTTGTATGGTACTCTGATTTAGCAGATGAAAATAACAAATAATACAGTGCAGCCATCCATTTCCATGTTTCAGTACCAGGCACTGTACTTTGAGACCCACTGTTAGACTAATTAGTTATTTAACTCTCTCCTTCCCCTGTATTTGAAAAGTGTAATCAGTTAGTACTTTCACATGATCCACTTCTGTATCTCTCAGTACAGGAAAAAAAAATGCTCAGTGGTAATCAGGTGTGCCTGAAAATTTCCATACATCATAGATAGTTATATATTTTTTAATATAGTTAAGTAATTTCTATAATTAATTGTGAAATTTTAAATAAATTTTTGGTAAGTCTGAATTTTATTGTAGAAAAATATTTTTAAACATACAAAACCAGAATACTGCTTTGGGTATTATATGACTTCAGTGGATGAGTAGTCAGATAAAAGGAAATAGAATAATTTTAGATGTCTCTTTTCCTGTTAATGCACTTCATGCTGCTCAAATTGCCACAATCTAGAGTTTTTCCAGGAGTCTTAGAGTGATTGAAATTTCAGGTAGGTTATCAGTCTTAGTACATGTTTTGATGTAGTTACTCCTTTCTGTGTCTGTTTTTGTTTCCTACCTTCCCCTAGTGTATTTTTAGATCTTTTTTTTTAGTTAATACTTAAATGAATTTCATTTTAGAATAGACTTTTTTCCAGATAATGGTATAGTCTTTTCCTTCACAACTTCCATTTTGTTCAAGAAGCCTTTTGGACTCTGGAGTTTGATCTGTAAATTGCCATCTTGTAAAGATGTTGTCTTTTGACAACATCTTCAAGGCAAAGTTTGGAAATTCTTAGAACTATTAGACTGGTTAAGGAACATTTATTTTCTTAGCTGTCACCCGCTAGGAACTCCTTCTGGTATTTCTGAAGTATCAGTATTTTTTAGGAGTTTTTCTCTTAGATAGTCATTCTCAGTGTATCCCATTTAACAGGGATAAAAAAGAAATCAGAAGGGTTTTGCTTATTAAAGTGGTTTTTTTCTTCCCTCAAATTACCATTTGGAATCAAGCCTTATGTTTTTAAGTGTCTCCTAATTGAAGAAGAGTGTCGTTCGTAATTTTGGTAGAAAATTTCTGAACTCTTTTAAATTGAGAGCTGTAGGGGTTTTTTCTACAACAAAACAGATCAGATTTATTCTCCTCAAAAGAGTAGTTTTGAACTTCCTCGCTTTCCTTGTCAGCCATTTTCATTTAATGGCTCTTGTGTATTACATGGAAAACACAAATGCTTCTATCAGGGCATAGATACCGTCCCTATTTTTTTCTTAAGGGCAACAGTGTGTCAATATGACCCTGTTGTGTCTCAGATCTTGGAAGGACTGTAGGAAAAAGCTCTTTCTTTGTCTGTCTCATTAAGGAAGGTTATTTTCAGTTTCAACTCTAGAGATGTGTGTAGTCAGGCTTTTGGCTGCATGACCTGTTGCTTCAGTTTTGAGGCAGAAATTTCAGTCTGTACAAGATCTTTTAAAGTCAGCTGTTAATTTCCATTGTTAATTAGAACACCACAGTTACTGGAAGTTCTGGTGTTCTTGGGTGAGGTGTCTACTCATTATCCCTCAACTATTTCCTTTTTGCAAGCCTTTCATTTCTCTTCTCTTTTTTGCCCTTTTCTCTACACATGCCTCTGATTTTTACTGCAGTTGTGCTGCTGGTTTTACTGTGTGATACAGGTAGGACCTCTAATACATATTATTAGGACTTCTCTAGATTTAGATCATGTCCCTACTTGCTGCCTTTTTTTTTTTTTTGAATGAGTTTCTGATCAGAATCTGAGTAAGAAGCAGTTTTTTAATCAAAAGAGATTAAGTGACATTAGTATAGTCAGATTCACATACTTGTCAAAGAGCCAAGCAGAGGGCAAAAAAGGAGTGCAGTAGCATTATAAAGACAAAAAAAAGTCAGACTTCAGAGTAGAAATAGTCCATGCCACAGAAAGAGGAAATTATCCAGCACATCCAGCACAAAGTTACTTTCCTGCAAACCATGTAATTAGTCTACAAAACAGGAGGTGACATATTACAGCAGCTCATTTGCTACAGTTTTGTTTTATGATGTTAATTGTCTTCAACTGTGTGCCAAGTTCCCATCAATTTCATAGCCCAAACTTGGCCATTCTTTCAGAGCACCTTAAATAGAATCTTGTTTAAGAGCTGGATGTGAGGAGTAGTCAGTAGGATTCTCTAGCTGGTGTATCAGTTCTTAAGGCAAAGACACTCCTTAAAAAATTTTAAGCAAATAAATGGTTGAATTTTATAATAAATAATTAGAGTATGATTCATTTTCCTGTCACAATAAAAACATCACCAGGGAAAGAAATGAAGATACAAAATAATATAAGCATGTGTAAAAGAATGATTCCATGGTCACAGATCTGGCAATAGGCAGTCTCTGATTTAATTGAGAAAAAAATCAGTTAAATTAAATTTTTATACTCATAAAATTTTAAGGGAAAAAATTCTCTATATAGAGGTAGACACAGAGAACTCATATGGTAGCACACTTTAAAGCTGCATTTCACTTGGAGGTGTTTTCTGTTCTGTCATTGACCAAAACACTCCCTCAAATTCTGATAGCTCCTAGGGCAACTTACACTCTCCCAAGGTGGGGGTTGGCCCCTTTAGACAATCCGGGCTATTCTCAGGCTTTTGCTTACTTACATGGGAAAGATCATTATGTGGATGAAGGTTTTGCCTTGTATTCAATTCTAGGCGTGTTTTGTAACTCTCACTCCCGATTATTGGTTCAGATAGCAGCTCATATCTCAGCTGGTGTCCCCAGTGTTAACAGAGTCCTTGCTGAAACAGCTGAGATACTTTTTAATGATGCCATTGGAATGCCTCTTCCTCCTGGCTGGACTTAGGGAGTTTTTATACTTGCATGATTGTAAACAGAATTCTTCTTTGCCAAGACAGAACATAATTGGGAACTTGAGGGTTTTTTTCTCGTAATTGTAACAGGGCACTTAACCTGTTGTGAATTGCTTTTTTTAATCTGATTGGCAGGATCATTTAAGCAATTGAGCTGTCCTACAGGTTTAACTGCAGCACATAATGCTGTACAGCATACATTGTAAATCATGTTTTGCACAAAGGTAGGATGGAATAATAAATGTGGAGCATTTAAGCCAGCAGTTTTATTGGACTCAGATAGGACTTCCTAAAGTACCTGCAAGTAGCCTGAATAAACCTGTATAAACCCCAAATCAAGATCCAGTCAGAAATCCTTGGTGAAATCCACATGAAATTATAGTAAGACAGTCTTAAGAAGGAAATAATCAAGTTGGAAAACTGGAAAGAGTTAGCAAGGTAGTATCTCCAGGTTTTTCGTTGCTATGGAAGACTCTTAGGAGTAGGAATTCTTGAACATTAGAAAGAGATGCTGTGCTATTCAGGAAAGCGCCCATATTACTTAGCTCCAGAACAACAAAAAGTCTCATAAATCAGTACAGTCATGGTTGTCTTGTATGATTGAAGTCTTACTGTTAGAACTCTTATCATACTGAATCCCTATGAATCCTGGTAGTGTGGATACTAGCCATGAAGACGTTTAGAATGCAAATCTACATTTAAAATATATTCAGAGAACTCTAAGATCTGTAGCCTTTATGGAATTCTTTCTTCATATCCTATTCAGATCCAGCTAGCCATCAGATATTTTTGAGGGCTATCTTGGATTTTCTGGATTGCAAATATGAGATATCAATTCTGGGATTCTTTCCAAAATACAGGAAGTTGCAGGCAATAGTTTCGAGCCTATGTTTAAATACAGGAATGGAAGATTCTTTTTCATAGTCTAGATAGCCCATATTTTCTTAATTACTTAATCAGAACACTCATAAATATTATTCTTCTGGATCAAATATTTGTGAAATAGCCAGATGAGCATTTGCAGTTGTGCTATCTAACTCTGTCAGGGGAAATTAAACTGCACTATAAATATTACTTGAGAGGAACCTTTGTGGCAAGGTTGGAATGAAAGAACTCATCTACCCTTTCAAGAGTACATTTGGTTCCAGACGAATTTTGGCTTTGTTGAAAACGAGTACATTCGGAAACTGTTACTTTCAACTGCAAGATTTTATTCACAGCTCAGAAATCGTCTCTCATTCAAATAGAATTTGCTCCCTAAAATAGATTTGTAGTAGACAGAAAAGAATGTCAACTGATTCATTTGAAATATCTCATTTACTTCCTACTTCTTTTGAAATTGTTTTCAGAACGTGCCGAAATAGAAGGGAACCTAGAAAAATTCCTACTGTCCCTATAAGCATCTTTTAAAATTTATCATCATTGTATCTTTCCAGATTTTCAAATGCCACTATTTCAACAGATGCATATTTCTTTTTTTTTGAACAATTCATCCTTCTGTATTCCTTTTGAACTGCAGTCGTCTATACTTTGTTCTTTATTAGCAATTCATCACTTTGTTTTGAAATGGAAACTTGAGTTTTAGGATGTTTCTATAATTTCTAAAAATGGAAGAATCTTCTCTTAATGTAAAAATTAATCAAAGTATTCAAAACAAGGTAAGCATTATCTGTGAGGCCTGTAGACATGGAGGAAATAGGTTTTCTTTTCCAAAGCTACTGAGTATCAAGAATTTAGGAGAGTCTGGGGTGGGAGGGTGGGGACCCCTACCCCCCAGTCCCCACAGTTATTACGCAGATGTGAGAAGGCAGGGAGGTACGATTTTCCTTCATTTTTCTGGGAAGTTTTCTTATTGGAATGACTTCTGCTAACATGCTTTTCTTCCAGTTGATTTCAGTAGTTCAGTGGTCCCCCAGTATTTCGAATCTATTCCATGTGGAGAAATGTTAGGAAATTATTCCATATTTCTAAGTGTAGTCCACTTCTAAATACTGTATGCTGTAAGGCTAATGTGGGAAGAGCTTTCACGTGCCCAATTTTATTGACTTAGTAAAGTCATTGTAATTGTCATTGTAATTCTGCACAGCAAAGTATATGGACAATAACTTTTACACATTTGAATGCGCTTCAGAGCTTGCTGAGATACACCTCACATGGAGTTATTCCTGAAGGACAAAAGGAACCACTAGCTCCTTAGGACATAAATAGTTGTGGAGAATGTTTCAAAAAATTTTAACTGAATGTCTTTGAAGTTTTCAGTGCTACTATTATCTGGCTTCATAATTTTAAATTTTAGAAACCACTCTCAGTTAGCTGGAAGGGCTTTTTAAATCAACAGTCCCCATTAGGCAGAATGCTAATTTTCTTGTGGCCGTTCTTTGTGTCATGCTAAATTATTTCAGTAGTTCCATGGTGGGAAAATATGATATTACATTTCTCTTTGGAGAATTTTTCACTGAAAATTTGAGTAAAACACTTGTCTCTTATTCTTTATATCTAGTTGATTCTTCCTGCATTCCTTATTTAATTATCTCCTATGCTTATCCTCTGTGAGTAATGGGACACCCATGTAGCTTTGCTTGCTCTTGTGCTCTCTCTCCTTTTTTTGTTTCCTGTGAAAAATGTGGATCTGATTTGTTTTACTTCCTGCATCTTCCTGCTGAGTATTTTCATACAGCCCCTCTGAATGTTAAATTATGTTTATATTGAAATCTCTTAATTTAAACTGTAACATATTTTCAAAGCAAAGTCTTTCCTGCCTGGCTCTTTGCAAACTATTTACATACAGTGTTAGATGCTGGCATCAAGGAAAACAGCTTTACTTTTATTGTGCAGTTACTGTGTAATCAGATGTTGGCTTGTGATGCAGCATGAATTAAATGCTTATATCTTCATTTTATTCAGCTGTGCTTTTTATTCTGCTTTGCTGAATAGGTAATTGCCCATTACTGCATGTAGTACATCTTCCTTTCTAGTAGTAGTTTGCTTTTGTGCTATTCTGCTGTATTATTATAAATACAGAAAGTTATTAAATATGCATTTTTTTAAACCAGAATCAAGACTTGAAGGTTGGCTTTCAGTACCAAACAAAGGAAATATAAGGCGGCTTGGCTGGAAGAAACAGGTACAAACAGGTCTTTTTTTCTTTCTTCCTCAATTTCCCTGGAAAGGTTTTTTTAGGCATGTGGTAAATTGGTTTTACAACTTGTATTTAAGAAACAAACAAAATAATCAAGAGTAATTTAGTGTACGTACATTACTGAAGGGAAAAAACCCAAGAAAATTCAAGTTCAGTATGAAATCTTGAGTAATGACACTGTGCAAATTTACAACAGGGGAGGAAATGCTTTACAATGGGCATCTTGGAACCATTAAAAATCACATTTCTTCTTTGCGTAAGCTTCTTTATAATTCTGTTACTGAAAAAGAACCTCTTTGTGCAACTTGGCAGCAGAGAGTAGGGAACACCACACTAAAATGTTCTGAAGGTCGTGAAAGAGTGCATCACACTGTAACTTGCCACACATGATTTCCAAGGATGTTTCTGTCTCCCTTACCTTTAAAATGATCGGTTTCTCTTGAAAAGAACTGGCTAACTCTCAGAAACTGGATCTCGGTGCTGGAACTCCCACTCCAAACAAAGCAGTATTGTTTTGCCTCTGCAGTGGTTATGATCTAGTTCTTTGAAACATCCAGTGTTCAAATTGAGATTCTTAGAACCAGTTTCTGATTATCTTTTCTGGCCTTTCAGTTCCCCCCTTTGAACATCTTTTACTACGACTAAATACAAAAGTGAACATGGTCTCTAGAATTTTTTAAATTTGAAAAGCCATTTGTATGAAACAGTTTATTTTCCTGCTTCTTCCCTGTATTCAAAGACTGCTACTGGGAATTACTGAGTTATTCATGACACTCTTGAAGTAACTTTCTGAGTCCTGTTGAAAGGTATTTCTTAAATGCTCCTGTTTACATTCACATTTTGCAACAGTTAGAAGTGGTTCCTATAAAATTTAAGGGAGAAGGGATTCATTCCTGTCAAAGAAGCACTAAAATGTTTTTGGGCCTTTAGCTGCTAAACTCCTTCTGTGAAGTACTGCTATTTTCAGTGGGCTTACATGGCCTTTATACACTCCAGGTGTTTAGAGTTCCAGACCTGCCTATTTTTATGTCAGTATCAGACCTTGGTGATTTGTCTGTAAGTTAAAACCACCACCTATTCTGGCTTGCTGGAAGTGAGTGCTAAGTTTTGCCCTATTCCAACTAATGGCCAGTAACCTTCCCCCTCCCCTTTGGATAAGGGAAGAACAAAAGCAGAATTTATGGGTTGAGTTAACAATTTACTGAAAGCACAAAGCAAGACTAAGACAAACACAATAAAACGGGCAATATTAATAGCAAAAGTATACAGAAAGAGCAGGTGTTTTACCCACAAAAAAGGTGTTCACCACCAGGAACAAAACCAAATAGCCAATACTTCCTGCAGATCTGTTTGATAGCTAAGGCTTCTTGACTCCTCTTGTTATAGAATTGACCATGTCTGGGCACAAATCATGTAGATTTGTTCTGTTCTGGATTATGTAAAATACATCATAATTTTCCTGTCAGAATACTTCCAGCAGCCTTTTATGGTTCTTTTAAAAGTGGAGATTATTTTTGCATTCTCTGACAATTGAAATTTTAAACTCCTGATAAATGCAGCTTCTCCAGTGAAAGACTGTCAGAATTTCTTCAGGCATGCCCAGCATAGGTATATTTACTTACCTCAAGATATTTTAGGCAGTTAATCCATTCACACTTTCCTAGTTTGAATATGCTCATACTTTGGAGGAATTTGAGCTGCAGATGGATGGCTCAGTCATGAAATAAATTGTGCTGATAAGGTTCCTTAATTAGCTGTGGTTCATATCAGTGAGACACGGTAGTGAGGGACCATGTTCACTCATATGTGCATTTTGTTGGCTGAACTGTACAGCAGCTGAAACAGGCTGGCAGGTAGTCAGTGCTTCTCTTCCAAATTTTCCTGCACTTTCAGTTTGGGATGGTGGGAGGTACACAACCTCAAATACAGGCATGCCCAGATTAACTTAAAGGAAAAGCAAAATTACATTAGCAGTGCAATTGGATTGGTGCCTGAGTTGTTACAACTTGAGCTGCTGCATTTCTGATTCAAATGTCAGTAGCAGTGATGTTTTTGCCCCATGCCCTCTTGAATTATTTAGTTTAAGTTAGAAAGGGGTGAGTGTGGAAAACTTATTTGAGAATAAACACTTCAGTTATACCTAAAGCTAACACTAAGATGGGTTAGCCATATTTTTATCTGGAGCTTCATTTCATCCCAAGTGAAGATGATAAAATATCCTTCAAAAACCACTGTAGAACAGAACTACTGTCAGAATATATGTTCACAACAGGATCTTGAGGCTGTTGTACTTAAATTTTTTTGGTGAGGTTAGGTTGTTCTTTCACCAAGGCTTATATACAGTGTGATAATTTAAATCCTTTGCAGTCAGAATTTGCATTTGAGATAGTTTAAGGTCTTAAACCTTACTTAACGTCTTTCTCTTATCTCTGAAAGGCAGAGATGCACACTTCAAAGATGAAAAAGGCATTAGCTTTCTATTGGAGCAGATAAAGGAATTGAAGCACAGTCTTTTTCTTCAATGGGAAAAATCACAGGAGGCTCACTCTATTACAACTTATTACTTGATCAAGTTGATCAGGCTTTCTAGTAAGGAATTGTGACAAAATGCCCTTTTGTGGCTTTTTTTTGGATGCATTTCAGTAATGCAGATTTACAACTGTAGCTTACACCTTGTGCAGCACATTTTAAAAACGCTGTTGTATAAACTTAAGATGACTTTCATACTCAGGTTTTGAGGTCAGCTTCAAGTCCTGTGTAAAATGGGGTTGAAACCTCCCCTTGTAGAAGGAGTAAACATTGATTCAAATTATCAGCATCTGCCTTGTGCAGAAACTCATCCAGTTACCTGCCAGTACTTGGAATTCAAGATGAATATTGGTGCATTCACTCTAATGCTTTTCTGTCCTTTCCTTCTGGGTTATATTACATGTGAATCTGGAGATGAGTATAGACAGAGCTGTCAGTTTACCTCCTTTTAATGCTCTTTAGTGCCTCATACCTTTCAGTTCCTTCTAAAACCTTTGAAACTGCAGGGGAGGGAACAGCCACATCTGTCATTGAGCTTATGCTTGTGGACAGTTCCAGCAAAGATGTTGTACTAGCAACTCCCAGTGAAGAGCAGCAGGCAGTGAATTCCAGTGTTGAACGTACTGGGAAGTGCTTAGGTTAGAGGTGTTTGATCTTAACTCTCTCCGTGTATTCCTAGGTACCAGACCTCTGTTTCTGCTGGTTCATTTTGGCTCTTTCAATGTAATGGACTGGTAAAATAAAGTGTAGGAAATAGCAGGAGCCACAGGACTCTCTTTTAGCCTACCCACAGTTTGGTGTGAAGTACCAATGAGTCCTGCAGGCCTGGAGAACCTGAGAAGTTGTTTACAACATTATCAAGAAGTGATAACTTTTGCACTGTGTCACTCTCAGTGATACAGTAAGTTTCATAGTAACCTGCCAGTAGCAACTGAAATTTGTGAGTTTGTGTACAGATGGACGTGCGGAGTCATCGCAAGTATTTTAGAGTGATCCAGTGACAATACACAGTCACTGCAACTGTAGCATTGTGGTGCTGGAAGGGACCTTAAAGCCTGCAGGATGATTTAAATATCTCCTGATGTTAATTTGAAACCTTTCATTTATTCAGGCTTTTTATGTGCATGTGGGAATACATTAGGATAAATAATTGCTGTTTAAAATGCAATTTCAACTGTTTTACCCTTTCTTTCAACAGTATGTTGTGGTGAGCAGTAAAAAGATACTGTTCTACAATGATGAAAAGGACAAGGACCAGTCTAATCCATCTATGGTACTAGATATAGAGTAAGTAAAGTTACTGTTAATTTTGGATATAAATTGACAAGTGTTGTGTGTGAAATAACAGCAAATCCAGAAGCTTGAATTAAAATTCCATAAATAATTTTGATTTCCCATACTACTTGGAAAATGTCTGTCTACCTGTGTTGCAATGTACCATTAACAAAAGATACTACTTTTTCGTCCTACGATTGCTAAAAGTTAGAGCAAAAGGGAAGGGATCATTGCTGTTCTAGTCCAAAGCATTTCTAACTTTTCCAGCTGGTTTCTGTTTAAAGTGATAAAATATATTAATTGTGATCCCTTTCCAGTGGTAATACATGAGAAAAACTGTGTCAGATATCACTGAAGCCAATCTCTGGTACATGACTGTGATGTTTGAACAACTGATTGACATTATGGGATCTTATAGAGCAGTAATTGAAAAAACATTTTAGAATTCATGAATAGAGGTATCAGTGACTAACAAATACAGTGGTCTGGAAGGAATCTCAAACTCAGGAAGTGCTTAAGCTGGCAATTGCTCATAACCAGGAAAAGAGTTATTTTCTCTTTGAACTGTTTCTTATTCTCTTTTCATAAACATCTGCTACAGCTACTGTTGAAAACAGGATGTTGGGAGAGATGGACTTGGAGTCTTGACCCACTATAAGATGATATTTGTTCCAATTTTAATAGTATTTTCGACAGCTGGTGCCCCACATTTCCTTTTTGTGGTGTTTTGGCATTGCTTGTTTATCAACTCATAATATGATTTAGTAAAAAAACTACTGGATAGTATTCTACTTAATATGGTTACTTCCATCCAGGTTTTCACTAAACTTTTCTAGCAATAATGTTAGACTTCCTGGTGTTCTGAGGAAGTATTTGAAAGCCTTTATGTTAAGTAAATTTACCATGATGAATCTTGAGTCCATTGTAAGATAACCCTCTTTCCATGCTGTGAAGTATTTTGGTCTTACCTGGGTAGACAAAATCTATATGGTTTATGAATTAGTTCCTAAAATCATATTTCAGCCTTGAAGTAGGTCGTGTTGGTTGCATAATTTCTAAGAACGTCAAAGCAGTTTGATAATTGTTCTGAAACATGCATAGCCTTTTAGCATTTTCTGATTCATGTATCTTCTAATCCAGTAAGCTGTTTCATGTCCGGCCTGTAACTCAAGGAGATGTATATAGAGCTGAAACTGAAGAAATTCCTAAAATATTCCAGGTAAAAAGAAGTATATTTATATAAATATTTTATATTTAACTCTCTTGAAAGAGTGGTGGCTTCTTTGAAAAGTGTATAAAAGTGCTTAGTGCTTCAACAATAACACTGCAGTATTCTTTTTCAGATTCTCTATGCTAATGAGGGGGAATGCAGGAAGGATTTGGAGGTAGAACCAGTACAGCCGGCAGAGAAGACAAATTTTCTAAATCACAAAGGCCATGAATTTATTCCCACGTTATACCACTTTCCAGCCAACTGTGAGGCCTGTGCCAAACCTCTCTGGCATGTATTTAAACCCCCTGCTGCCCTAGAATGTCGAAGATGCCATGTGAAGTGCCACAGAGACCACTTGGATAAAAAGGAGGAATTAATTGCACCATGCAAAGGTATACTCATGGGTTTTTGTGTTCTGTATTCTCTGGGTGGTTAAGCCACACCTGCTAAACTATTGGAGGTGAATAAAAGCACTTTAGTTTAAAATGAATCCTAAAACTAAAGTTCCATGATTTTAGATGTGAAAGTTGCTATTAAAGCAATAGGCTGTTACACTGCTTATGAGCAGTGTGGCAAACCTCTGCAGGGAGCCTTTGGTGGTGTAACTGATGGGGCTCTGCTGAGGGCCCTGAGAGCATAAGGTTGTTCCCTACAGGTTTGTGCCCAAGTACTGGGCAGCTCCTTGGTGCCCAGACCATTCCCTCTGCACTTATACCTGACCCGTGCTAGGGACAATTGCAGTGGCTGCATCAGCAAGTTCTGCTAAGACCTTGCAGAGTGGTTCTTCAGCCACATCACAGATTGGAGTAAAGGTTTCTTCTCTGTGCTTCTGTGAAGTGGAGCATTCAGGGTATGTACTCTGGAACTTGGCCATAAGGCACATAGACAACCTTCCAGCATATTAAAATTGTAATTAGTATAAGTTTCTCATTTCTTGAATATTCATATTAGGCTCAAGAATCTTAATGCAGAATGACAAATCGTGAAAAACATTACGTTCATAATCTCCCCTGCTCTTTGTTGTCTTCCAAAAAATATATAAACACATCCAGTACAAGAGTGTATCTAGGTGCCATTGTTCCTTCCAGTGGCACAGTTGGTGTCATAACTCTTTGATAAGGAGCCCTGGTTTTCACTGAATCATCTTCCTCCTTTTCATTGTAGTGAGTTACGATGTAACTTCAGCAAGAGATATGCTCTTGTTGGCATCCTGTCAAGATGAACAGAAGAAGTGGGTGACTCATTTAGTAAAGAAGATCCCTAAGACACCACCATCTACTTTTGTTCGTGCTTCTCCTAGAACTTTGTCTACAAGATCCTCAGCAAACCAGTCATTCCGAAAAGTTGTTAAAAATACTTCTGGAAAAACTAGGTGAGAAATAAGATACAAAAAGTATGGCTCTTCTTGACCAAAAAAAAATCTCAGCTTATAAATCTTATTTCATGTGAAATTGTGAAATAATTCCATAGTTATGGCTGTTGAACTGCTGATCTAAATCTTTGCTCAAATCCCAAAGGAGCAGGATTCTCCTGTTATGGTAAATTTATTCACATTTGGAAAGGTACTGTGGAGGTGGTACCTGGCCTTCCAATGCTGGGGAGGGAGCTGGTTGCCTTTTTTTTTTTTCCTGTTAAAAGGCAAGGCTCAGTAGATATGTCAGTAATGGCATCTAGCAGCAAGGATGATCTACAGTCATCTCATCCATGGATTGACTCAGAGCTTGCATAATCTAGAAGTCATCTGCAAATGGAGCTGAAATGAGAAATTTACAGATCTGTCTGTTGTTGGGCTTTTTCTTTTGTTGTGAGGCCACTTAAGTATTAATTTCATTCTTTCTCCCTGCTTATTTGTTCCCTGTTGTCTTCTATTCCAACAGTTGTTTTTGTAAGCTATTTGTGACCCTATGCATTAACCAAGACCAAGATGTTAAATACATGTTTTTAATGCTTAGGTTACTGTAATCTGATTTTAACCTGCATTATAACCTCCATTATACCTGATAGAGTATGTGTGTTGTTTTCTCCCCAAATAACTGATTGAATCGACAGTATGGAGTGAAAATTAGTGTCTCACTAAGGAAAGAGTCTTCCTAGGTTGGCAGGGCTACCAAACATTCCTGGCATGAAATGCAATAAAACCAAACTTTTGCATGTAAAGAGATAGTGGGTGTATCATGAAACATCCTCCTTGAAGGGAACAGTAGAGAAAAAATACAAAAGACACAAAGGGTGTTGATTTTCTTGTCCCCAGGACTTCCATCCTGAAACATAAGTGATCACAGAATGGTTTGGGTTGGAAGGGACCTTAAAGATCATCTAGTTCCAACCCACTCTGCCAGGGTGGATCAGGTTGCTCAGGGCCTCATCCAGCCTGGCCTTGAACATTCCCAGGGATCATAGTTTTGAGACAGCAATACATTCAGTGAAGGCCCTTAAGAGAATCTCTTCCAGGAAAATTACTTTAGGTCTCAAATACAAAGCTGTCAGTATAAACATCAGTGATGTTGTGGGCAGTTTGGTGTTAGAGATAATGCAACAGCATGAGGAGAAGGACATAAAGAGAAAGCTGTGACTAGCAGTTAAGAACTTGTAGCTGTGCCAGAGTCCTTGGGAGAGAAGCCATAGTCACAAACACTGAACAAAGTCTCAATTTACCAGTTACAGTTCAAATGGTAGGAATGCAACAGAATCATGGTGTAATTTTACATTTTTCAACACCAGCACTTAATCAAGCTGGAGTTCTGAAATACAGAAACACTTCTGATTTGTGGGGAGATTTCCTGGGAAATGAGCAGTTTTTCCTTGCAGTCTTCACTGTAAAAGTCTGTGGAAAACAAGGGTGAGTGCAGTGGAAAAGCACACAGTGATAAACCTGAGTTTAAAAGACTGTAAAATCAGGGATTGCTTACTAAATAGTAGCATCTTCAGCATTGTACCAAATAAAGACAAATTGGTAATTGTTACTTTCGGGGGGGGTTCAGCCATGTTGGTTATGTACTTACTTGGTGTGTACTTACTTGTACAACAGAATCTTGTCAAACTATTTGCCTTGTCTGAAAAATGTCCATTTCTCCCAACTTCCAGAAGGTTTTATAAAGCTTTGTGGTGTTTCCAAACTTAATTTTTCCTTCAGTCCAAGGAAATGTTCCAAGACTGACTGAAAAATGTTAGACCCTTCCATAGGCTTTAGCCAGATTCTTTAGGACTTCTAGAAATAAATTACATCTGCTAGATTTAAAATATGCATAACTAATAGCTGTTGTTTGCCATTGTCTTTATTTACAGTAGGACTGTTGAAGAAATACTGTTTTATGGCTGGAAAAAAAATGAAGTGCTATACATATTGTATGATACATTTATTTCAATGACAATCAGGATTTTAAAAACTAGTTACTAAAGGCAGACAAGGATAGCAGAACTGGTTAAAGAGCTCCATGACTCATTAGTAAGATTTTTCAGTGAGTCTTGGACCACTTAAGACTGAAAGAAAAAGTATATAATGCTGCTACTTAAAAGGATTGGGTAGAAAAAGCTTCAGAACTGATGATGTAAAAATCATTAACACAGTTTTAAAAGAGTTTTAAAAATTTGACACTGCACAATGTTATTCAACGTTGCTTACCAAAAGAGGTGCTAAATTAAGAATCTTTTGATGAGGGAGTATTCTTGGACAGTAAAAAAAAAAACCAAAATAAACAGAACAGTTAATTCCTCCCAAACCAACCAACCAACTAGCCAGTGGGGTTGGAAAGAATTATTTTAATATGTCATTTACTTGCATCATTAAGATGTGTTAATTGGATAATCTATAACAATACTTGGAAGCTACTGATCGCAGATTTTAAAAATCATCCTCTGTTCTTGAGTGTACAGATTCTTTCCTCCTCCCTGCTGATCCTTGCCTTGGTAAGGATAGTGCATACTTCCTTATTTCACATTTAGATGTTTAGAGTTGTAGACTTTCTCTCCCAAAAGACTCTTTGAATTGCATTCTGAGTATGCTTTCCTTTCCATTTATCCTTATGGTATCCTCTGGTAGCTGTAATAACTAGCTTTCATCCATACTCTTTTATGGGAGAAAAATCAATTTTCTTAAATCAATTAATTGATTCTTTTTCACTCTGTCTTAATAGAAATGCTCGTTTGGAGTTGCCTTTAGCAAGGACAAGTGTGCAGCTAATCTGTTATAGAAGGAACAGATTTGCATATTAAAGGAATGGGTCTGTTTGGGAACATCAGTTATCCAGACTATTTATGTTATTAATCCTATTAGCATTGTCCTGTGAGAGTGTTACAGAATCACAGAAATACACAAGTAGGGAATGGAACTTTTTTAAGAAAATGAGAAACACCATTGTTAAAGCTCTGTTTTTAAGATCCTAAAGATACAATGAGTCTAATAGCTCACCAGCACCAGAAGGAGGACAGCTGCACATTCCTGAGCTTTATCTTGTGTCAGTTCATGCTTCACAGATTGCCAAAGTGAACTGATCTATTTTTCTGCAGAAAATTAATTCAGGAATGTTTTGACTAAAGAAAAGCCAAAAAACCCAAAGCATGACAACAAAAAGAATCCAACCCTAACCCCACAAAAGAAAAGCTTGTGATTTTCTGTTGGGTTCAGAAATTGCAGTGGTTTTGGGGAGAGCCTCAAAAATGAAAGGAGGAAGGGGGAAGGTGGTGGTCTTGCATGAGTGAATGTCAGATCAGATCAGCTGTTCCAAATACTACAGCCTTGCGTTTTCTCCATCTGCCCTGGTGTGCAACCTCTGCTCACACCTTTCTCAGTCACTCAAGGAGATCTTGTAAGTTCTTGGAAAGAAATAAAGCTCTTAGGTTTTCTGTCAATTCAGAAGTTAATACCTACGTGTTATCTTAACTCTTTAGCTTCTTGAATTTATCTGACAAACTGTGACATGAATCAGACAGTTAACATTTACATTACTCTTCTAGACTGACCCGAAATCCGTCAGTGAACTTGATGACATAACTGATATCTTGCTTCTTGATGATGTCAAATACTGACAGAGCTTCTTAGAACATGTAATTAATTACAGGAAACTCTGTTTTAGTGCTGCATATTGTAGTCACTGACGGTGGAGAAGAGAGTCCTATTGAGCGTAAGCCATTTAGAGAGGCACAGCACTTGAGCAGCAGGAGTGCTGGGCGTGTGTGTGCTCCCGCCTGTCACACTGCCTGGAGATGTGTGCAGGAGGCAGGTGAGGGCCCCTGCACCTCCCTGATGCTCGAGGAGCTCCTTGGGTGGCTTGGTGACACACACTGTCTGTCCCCATCAGACAGCTGCCACCAGGTTAACTGGAGTGTAGTGGGGCCTGCATGGCACCAGCAAATGGGAGCAAACGGTGAGAAGATTCAGAGTTACGCTGAGCAAAGAAGCGTTTGAAAAAAGCCTGGTTGGAATTTTTCATTCTAGCTATCCTACTGTGGACATATTTGTGGCTTTCTCAGACACTTCTTTTTTAAAGTTGTATCTATGAACTAGACAAGTACTGCTGTGATGGACTATGCCCAGCCTGTGCCCTGATACCACTACATATTCCGTCCTGCGTTATTAAAAAGAAAAGGCAATGGATTTATTTTAGGAAAATTCACTTCTGAGGTACCAATGGTTAAATGTAGCTTATTAAATAAATTCACAGTGCATCTTATGTACTGAAAACTTAACTGGTAGCTCAGCACAGTAGCTAAGCTAATCTGACAGCCTGTTGCTACTTAAAGGGGAGGATTTTCCCTCTCTGTCTTTCCCTTCTTTTCTATCCTTGGATCCTAGGTAAGTGCTGGAAATGATCCATTTTGGACCCTTCCATCAAGGTCCACAATTCAGTTTCCTGACTGTCAAAAAAATGTAGACTTACTGTGCCAAGCTAGTTGAGTGGATCAGTGCACTAAGTGCAGTAATTGCCAAAACTGAGGACAGGTAAGTAGGAGGAGACTCTCCTGGCGTCAGGAAGGTGATAAAGCGGCGGAACAGCAGGCTCTTTTCCTCTCAGGAGGCCGTCAGTTGTTAGATCGGCCTCTGTGAACTCAAGATGCTGCATCCTGCAGTTCTCCTCCTCCCTCACGTATTTACCTAGGTGTGGGAGTAAGAGAAGCAGCAATGATTTTTGTGGGTTATACATGTCTAGCTTTTACTAAGTATCTGAAAATTGTTCTCTTGTCAGACAGTATAGCAGAACTTGCTCTCGGTGATGGAGTCCTACCATGTAAGCAGGCATTAACTGTTTTGTTGAATGGATAGAGACTTGAACACATGCTTGAAGACATTTCAGTACATTTCATTCAGGGTCTGACCCACCTTTCTTTGTAGTTGGTAGGCAGTGCTTCCTTGACTTCATGGAGAGGTGTCTCAGACCCATTGAAAGGAGCTTCACATATAAAAGTTCATCTTAAGTTCTATTCCTCATTTTAATAACTTATCACTAATGAATATGAATGAGAACTTCATGATGAACTCGCTGGCATTTGCAGTACTGCTTTGAGATCAGAACCTGCACTTCATAGCTTTCAGTGTGCTGGTTTATTCACGTGGTATTAGCACAGCTGAGGGGTTTTGTTTTAATATAGTTGGACTTGGGCACTTGGTCAAGTTAATGCATGTTTAAAGAGGAAAACAACCAATCAGCCAAAATTCCTGTGCATCAGATGAGCTCTGCAACTGCATGTGCGTGCTCTTAGCCTAGAGAGCCTTTTGTTGTCCTGCAAGTGAAAGAGGGTCACCTTGCATTTGCCATGAATACACCCATGATTATTGACTCCTAATTGCTTACTTGTAAAGCTGCAGCAATATTATCAGCTGTCTGATCTCTGTGTTTGCTTATGTTGTTTGAAACTGAGAACAGTTTGTGGAAAACGATATAGGTATAATGTTAGTATTGTACCTTGTCAATTGAAAAATATTCTGTTAAAATAAAGTATTTTCTTCACTGAAGCTCTCGGCAAACAGGCACTAGTGTTACTGAACTAATTTTTGTATTTGTTATTAATCGTCTGTTTTCTTCTTTGTTCCAGCTAACCACATGTACAGTGCTTAATGGAACCTCATGGGATGCAGTCAGAGAAACAGGGCTTTTTTTAACCACACAGAGCAGTACAGATGGGCTGTTGTTCCTTTCAACATAACTATCACAGGCTTCAGGGTTAAGATTGCTATTACTCTCTCCTCCTTGCTTTGGCACAAAAGCACGCTGAGGGTGTTTAATTGCGGGTTTGCCTCAAGGTAGATTAGATTAATTATTACTATGTAATGCAAGTTAAAGCAAATAAAGCTTAGCTAGGTGTATAAAAAAGGTGCTGCCTTTTTGGATTTTTTAAAAAAGCCTGTCAGTCACGATGAATGCAGCCAACTTTCTTCGTACCAGTGAAAGAAAATGACTGTTAACCCTGTGAAGGGGATATTTATGTCAAGATGAGCATATGAAACGGAGTAGAAGAGGAAGGTTTCTCAGTGAGAAGGACTGCAATTGCTTTCAAGACTCTTAAGTTGTACTCTTGAAGACTGCAGAACTAGCTTAAAATGAAGCCTTATCACTTGAACTTCAGTGCCTTCACTGCAGAGTTCTTTACAGCCTTAATGCTAGCCACCCACTATGGAATGGATCAAAGTGTTAAATATTTTGCATTATGCTTTACAAAATACTGATGCAGCAGGTTTGTAAAAGGGGGAAAACAAGTAATTGCCTTTAATCTATGCATTTTTGCCAAGCCATACTGAATTATTTTATTGTTAGAGGCATTAGAAACTAACAGTAAAAAGAACCACCGAGTTTGGAAGCATATATTGGGGTACATCATTTCTATTACTGTATAATGTATTGCCTTACAATTTTAAGTGATAACGTACATTAAGTTAACAAACATTTAAGAAATATATGCACTGTTTGAACTGTAAATTATTCTTAGAACACTTTTACTTGGTTTTACATTGTTCTTTTAGTGCCTTAATTTGAGATAATTGTATTATTGCCATGTCGATAAATGTAGAAACCTAAAACTAAAGAAAAGAAACCTCTAAAAACTGTTGCATATCAGTAGTTTTTACTGGATTTTAATTGGTTGAAGTATTGTAGATGCTAGATGCATTTTCTAAATTAAGTATAATCTTTGAATGAGAATTCCTCTTACAAAGAAAGACTGATTCTTGTTCATAAGCCAAGAGATGTGTAGGCAATGCAAAAAAAAAAAAAAAAAAAGAAGACGCAAAAGCTTTGGGTAATTCAGGAATTTCAGTAAATGCTGTCAGACTCTTGCTTTGTAGCAGGAATACATTCATGGTATGGGCAGTATGGTTTTATTTTATTTTATTTCTTAACCAAATACCTCCTCAGTAATTTATAATGGCTTTGCAGTTGTGTATTAAATAAGAAGCACTGGAAAACTGATTCGTCCTTAGGACGATTTGCATGTTTCAAGTGGTATTGAAAGCCGCACTGATGGATATGTAATAATAAACATATCTGTTATTAATATGGTAATGACTCTGTGCTCATTTAATGAGAAATAAAGTAATTTATGGAAAGATCCTTTTGAAAACGACTGGCATGGTGTTTTCTCCTGACTGTAGCTTGTACATTTTTTTAAGCATTCAGACATTGCAACAGTTTCCAAGTACAAGGTGCATGTGCAGCATAATGCCCAGGGCACTCTGAATATTTTTTATTTTTAAACTAATGAATAAGTAAATACCATATTAAATAATGTTTTCATTTCCTTATTCTCATGGTCTGCTGTAGTAGCCTAATTTATATTTATTATTCAACCACCACCCTGAGCTGGCCTTGTGATTGCTTCATCCTTCATGATGCAGGTTTGGAGTTTCAGAAATCCCACTTATTTACAGGAGGGAGCACTGTTCAAAAGACAAGGTAACTCTTGTTGGTGGGGGGTTTTTGGGGTTCAGCTTGTTTGGGTTCTTGTGGAACAGCCTGCACATGTAGCTAGCTGTCCATAAATCTCCCTGGGTAATCCACCAAGGCCTGCAGAACAATAGAGCAGTAAGGACAAATTACATGTGAATGATTGTATGTCCTTTGAAGGTCACAGAACTGTGAAGTACAGATAAATAGAAGCCATTCATGTAATTTCAGGAAGTTCCTCTTTGTTGAGCTTGCTGTATCAGAAATGTTAGCAATATTGAAGCTGTGGCTGGAGCACACTAAAGACAACCTTCCAGATCACCAGTCACATTGACTGTGAGCTTGTCAAGCAATAAAAGGGATAATTATGACCTGCTTTAATCTCCTGTCACATAGTGGGAGGGGAAAAATATAGTAAGATGATTAAACATACCTTACTTATAAATATGGACATTTGAATAGGAAATTTGGAACAGTTGGAAAGGCCTGTGGTCTCTCCAGACCCAGATTAGGTTGAGGATTGCTTTTCTGCTTTCCTTTGTGTCTAATTTGCTACCTCTGCAGCCTCAAAACCTTTTGCTTGAGTAATTTCTTAATAAAAAGTAGTGTCTTGTAATTTCGTATTTCATGAATCTGAAAAACAGCATAAACCCTGTTATGAATAGCTAATGACTAGTGGGAAGAGGGAGGCATTGTGGAAAAATGGTTTTTGCTCTACAGACTGGCACCTACTGTCATTTCCAGTGTTTTTTAGTAATGCTGAAGTTCTGCAGTTCTTTTTAAATGCTTATTTTGCTTGGGAAAGCAGCAGCAGACATAATGAAGTGTAAAATTACATTGACTTGTGTGTCTGGGATACATTGCAACTAAAATGCTGTAATAATAAAGTCTAGACGTGCAAATTACAGTTTGTGTATTCTGGTACACTGATGTTGGCACTTGCTTACTGTAAGCAAGGTGCCTATCTACAGGAATAGCTATACTTTGAATAAAAAAAGCAGCCAAAGGTTTCTGCTGTTAGGAGAAGTAATGCTTACAATCTCAGCTGAAAGTCTTCAAGAGATGTGAAATATGTAAGATGTGAAGAGCCAGCATAAATCACCCTGGCTGCCTTTATAGTAGTGAAGCTGTAATTTTACAAGTTGCTTGAGAAACCAAGAAGTCCAGATTCTTACATGATCATGTTTTGGTTGATTTGCCTCCACCTTTTCATTTTTTACGACTGTATTAGGTTCACTGACATTGGTAGAGTGCAAAAAATCTGATTCTCCCTTCAAGCTTCCCTATTCCTGCTGAAGGCAACAGGAGAGAAAATGGAAAGAGTAGCTAATTCTAGCAAAACAGCCTGTTAATAAAAGGATATTGCCTGTTCCACAGGTGGGATTTTCCTACAGTAGCCACCGAGGCTGCAGCCAGAAGCAAGTCGGGAATTGTGCAGCAAGAGGAGGGGACAAGTAGGTGCTGAGATTCCCTCCAATCTGGTGAACTCGACTGGATTTGTTTTATGTACTAGTTACAAACATAAAAAATGCAAATAGAATTTTGTTCTTGTTTCTTCCCCCAGAGGTACATTGTGACCCAGAATGTAAAACATTTGAAAACTGCTGAAATTGAAGAGGTAACACAAAAACTGGGGGGTGTTGATACTTTAAACATCTTCTGGATTGCTACATTTTCTTTACTGAAGATGCACAGAAGATACACTGGAGCTGTGAATTCCTCATCCCCATGGGCGTTCAAGGCCAGGTTGGATGGGGCCCTGGGCAACCTGATCCAGTGAATGGCATCCCTGCCCATGGTCCCTTCCAACCCAAACCATTCTATGATAGACAGGTTCTCAAGAACACTATGTTCCCCACAGAAAATAAAATACACCTTAATAAAGGCATCTGCCAATATATTGAATGAGGGTAACTCATCTTGACCTTTAAAGAAACAAGAAATGTAAATGCAGCATTTTAATTCCTGAGTCTCTGCTTGTTTAAGGTGAATCTTTGTCTTTCACAGGTATCACACAGGTGCCTAAAGCGTGCCTTGCAGAGGGGTTTGGTTTCCTTCCCCACACCTTTGCTGTATCACAGCACCTGCTTATACTGTCTGAGGGTTCACCTACCACTTGTGCTGCTCGGAGATGGCCCACGGGAGATTGCACAGCATTAAAAGCCTTTTCTAAACAGAGCTGGACTTGCTCTGAGCCATCTTCCAGCATCCATAAATCCTGCCAGGCCTGCTGGCCTATGTGCACTATGGTGCTGATGACAGCCCCAGCTTTTGGATCCAAGCTGGCCTGTATCCAACCAGCTCAGGATGGGAAGGAGCCCTGCTCAGATGGCCCTCTGACAGGCCACAGAGACACAGACAGGGCAGGCACTTCAGTGTCCCCATGCCCCCACCCAAGGTTCCCCCACGGCCTGTCTTTACTGAGAAAGATGCATTTAATAACGTTCAACCAAGCTTTTACAGTTTTAATGTTGTCAAGGTAATCCTAGCTCATATTTATACATCAGGTTGCACTCTTTGTCTCCACACTCCTTGTGTCAGTTTGTGTAAGATTCAGGCAAACCAGCATCTATTGATCCCCCCTTTAGTAAAAAGGCTCACGGCTGTTACTGCAGGAAGAGGCCTACACGGTCTCGGAGGAAAGAAGAGGGAGATAGCGGTTCTGCACCTTGCAGAGGTCGGGATGATTTTTCCTGCAGATACAAATCCCGTTTTCTTCTCTTTCAGCACAGCACCCTCTAGTGCCTTTCCCAAATCCTGGAAATGCATGGTCTGTGACTGCCTGAGCACTGATCAGTTAAGGGTTTCTTTAAAGGGAAGGATGTATTCAGTGCAGCTTCAGACCACAGAGCATTCCACTTCCATTTAGCTGGCACGAGTAAACGTGACTCTACATAGGTCACCATTGGTATTAAGAACAAAACGTTCAACTGGAGATATCCCACACTTAGATTCACAGGCAGGGCAGCTGAGATTTGCTATCACTTCAATAGACGGTCTGCAGGATCTCACCCTAGAACTGGATCAAAGCTTTTCTAGAAAGCTCCTATCAGCAAGTCCAAGTAACAAAAGATTCATTACTTTTGCTGGTCAATTTTAACACTTAAATCGCTTTAGTAATTGCAAACTCCTTCTTGATTCCAGATCCAGCATAGTCCAGCATAATTTCAGCAAAACACCCCTTGGAGCTTCTCTGTGATATGCAATCCTTGCTCCCCCAAACCTCCTTTTCACATCTAGGAGCCTACACTGGACAGTAAAACCACCTTTCACTCTTCTTCTGCACGACAAACTGAAAAGACAGAAATCTCTAAGCCTTTCACTTTAAGGCTTACGTTCAAACCCTGGATTATTTTTACAGCCATTTTCTATCTCATTCTTCCACTGTTTGGAACTGAAAATCACGTCTGGGGAACAGCAAGGAAAAGATCCTTCTTGTTTAGGATATCACCTCTACGGCAGAAACACGTCCAGGAGCGCACATGCCAACGACCAGACAGTGGTGTAACTGTGGCAGAAGCTCTCCAGAGCTGCACCTGCAAGCAGCAGAGGTGCATTGGTTTCTAGAGGTGGGAGCTAGGAGTGGTACAAGTAAGAGATGTTTCTTTCTGGCATTCTCTCCCTTTTATGTTTAAGCACTGCTTTGGTTTCCTTAAACACGCCCTAATACCAAGAGTTTTCATAGAAGCAGCTGAGATCCACGTCTACTGGTTTTAATGTTTACAGCTTGGGGTTTATCATGCTGAAGGCTCCTGGCTGTTGCCATCATGCACATCCTTCAGTGTTCCTTATCTATCATCAAGCCTAAAAATCATTGCTGGCTGATTACTCATCTCCTCTCCTCCCAATGAAGTTCTTTTGTTGATAATTTTAGCTACTTCACCCTTTCCTATAAACCAAACCTATTTCATCCACAAGAGCCTTTTTATTTTTTCTGCCTCCTTTTCCCTGCCTTGTGCAATCACAGCTTTTGGGCAGATCCCTGGTGGTGCAAAAGCCCATCTGAGCTCTTACAGAATCAGTGTCACAGAATGGGTCAGGTTGGGAGGGACCACAGTGTGTCACAGCGCTCAAGCAGGGCCGTCCTAGGGCACACAGCTCAGGATTGCATCCAGATGGTTCTTGAGTATCTCCAGTCACGGAGAATCCTCACCCTCTCTGGGCAATCTGTTCCAGTGCACAGA
Source organism: Daphoenositta chrysoptera (assembly GCA_013397915.1). NCBI lineage: Eukaryota > Metazoa > Chordata > Aves > Passeriformes > Daphoenositta > Daphoenositta chrysoptera. The sequence continues at coordinate 934,551 of VZRO01002987.1, forward strand.
AACCTGCACAGAAAAGAAGTTCTCCCTTATGCTCAGACAGAACTTCCTGTGCATCCGTTTCTGCCCGGTGCCTCTTGTCCTACTGCTCGGCACCACCGAGGAGAGCCTGGCTCCATCCTCTTGGCACCCTCCCTTTAGATATTTATACACATTGGTGAGGTCCCCTCAGTTGTCTCTTCTCGAGGCTGAACAGGCCCAGCTCTCAGCGCTATCATCGCAACAGAGATGCTCCAGTCCTTTAACCACCTTTGTGTCCCTCCTCTAGACCCGCTCCAGGAGCTCCACGTCTCTGTTGTACTGGCGGTCCCAGAACCGCACACACTCTCTCTCCAGCCCTGCGCCCTCCACACCGACGTTCCCTTCCCGCGGCACCAACACCGCCTGTCCCCGTTCTGGGGGCCGGGCCCGTTCCCTGCCCAGTCCGGACGCCGCGGTGGCTCTGCCCAGGGCTCGCAGCATTGACCGGCCCCGGCCCCGGCCCGCGCCCAGGCCGCT
>VZRO01002987.1:935283-1037137 GCA_013397915.1 Daphoenositta chrysoptera
GAGGGAAGCAGGGAGGCAGTGTTGGCCTGGCCCTGCTGGCGGGAGGGCGGGTGTCTCTCGCGGGCCGCCGTGCCTCGGCACTGCCCTGGCTCGGCTCGCTCTGGCTTTCTGGTGAAAGAGCCCTGGTGCTGTCCCTCCGGTGAGCCAGAGCTCTGCATGCGCGCCTCCCAGTTCGTTTAGGTGTGTCTGCCTCCGCTCTTTGAAATCCATTGTATGCTACAGACTCAGTTGGGTTGGAAAACGCCAAGTCCAACCTTTGACCAGTCACCACCGTGTCAGCTAGACCAGGGCACTGAGTGCCACATCCCGTCCTTTCTTAAACACCTCCAGGGATGGTGACTCCACCACCTCCCTGGGCAGCTCATTCCAATGTCTAAGCACCCTTTCCGTGAAGAAATTCTTCCTAATGTTTAGCCTCAACCTAAAGTTAAAGCTTTCTTAAATTATATCACATCCTGCTGGCCCTTTTTGCTGTGAGGAAAGGTTTCAATGCAAGACTTAAAGAACAAAACCTCCAGTGACACTTCTAGGACCAGTTATTGCCCTGATAATATCTCACCGATCTGGCCTATTTGGGCTTTTCAGTTTTTTAGGTTGTAGGCAGCCTCAGGACACAGTTTGTCCACAATTTTGGCTCCTGTTGGCAAACTGGGATCCTTATGTCAATATAACAGGGTTTTTCCTGAACTCATCCAAATCTAGTGGAGTCTCCCTCACTGGAGATATTCAAGAACAGTCTGGGCACAATCCTGTGCCATGTGCTCTGGGATGGCCCTGCTGGAGCAGCGAGGTTGGACAAGATGACCCTCTGTGGTCCATTCCAGTCTGACCTGTTCTGTGAATCGTATGCGCTGTGTTTTCTGATCAGCAGGGAAATTACGTCCTTCCCTTTTCTTACTTTCCGTTGTTTTCAAATTAACAAGTTTCTCTTCTATTTTGCACGAAGTCTTGGTTGCAATCTCTGAAGAAAAGACACTCGTGCTCTTCCTTTCCTCCTCTTGAGTGCTGCGTTGTCAAAACTGGTGACACTACAGATTAATAATTGCTAACTCTTCCGCATATTTAGCAGTGGATGCATGACTGTTCAGAAATTCAAACCCAAAAAGTCTGTGCAGCTGCCTTGTTCAGTGATGGAGTGGGTTGTCTTCCTGGAAAGTGGGAAAAGCCTTGTGCTTCATAGGTCTTAAATATGCAAAATAATAAATGTGTTTTAAAAAAAACCAGAACACTGGGCAAATCAGAAGGTGCTTTCTGTTAGACATACTGAAAAGTCAGTCATTTGAGTTCCTTTGTAGACTAATTTAGTCTAACTCATTTAGGCTTGTTTTTGATTATTCTGTCATATTACCCATCACAAGCACTGAATACATCTGAAATCTGAACCTTTTTGGAAGGGTTTTTAAAATTACGACTTTAAAGGGTTTGGTGTTTTAAAAAGGTAGCTACTGTAATATATTTATGTAAAGCCACAGCACAGGTAGAAGGATGTGGCATTCCTAAAGCCTGGTATTTCAGCCATTTACAGTGCATGTAAGATATCACTGTGTGCTGTATTTTACAGATTTTCAGCAAAATCCCGGCTTGCTAAAGAATCTTGTTTTGTTAGCGATTGGAAGTAGTCAAAGGTGTGTCACCGTTCTGTAGAGGCACACAGCTTATTCCAGGCATTTTTTATCTCCTCTTGGTCATTACTAACTTCACCAGAGTGAAGTTAACGTTTGATTGTGCCATTCTGCCTCTCATTTCTGCTGGTGATCCCGTTTCCAGCGTCAAGGTTTATGCTTTTTGTGACCAAATTTCACTTTGCTTCTTAACACCAGTCCTGCACCTTTACTGGGGTCAATGGCCTTGCTTTTAAAGAACATTGTATTGTTTTCCTCTGAAGGAGAACGGAAATGCTGTGGATAACTGAGCTGGAATCGCACCTCTGAACTTCCTTCAGAAAGTTCAGTTGTTTGCAACGAGCAGTGCCAATAGAATGGGAGAGTTAGTTCCAGACTGCTTTTGTGAAGACCTGCTAAAGGGTTTCTGATGCTGTTAGACATATTTATTGCTTGCAAAGTTTCTCAGTATGTATGTTACTTACAGTGGTTTTGTAGGATATTTTAGACCTGCTGGAAGTGGTATGTTCTGATGGATGAGGTGCCATATAGTAAAGGTGTTCCCTACATAGCTTCATTGTTGACAATTTTAAGAGGGGAAAACAGAATGTTTTGAGATGGTATGAAGTCTTGGTAATCTTGATAATTACATTCTTGGGTATTAGGAAATAATCAAGTTTCAAAACATTTTGTTTGCAGTTAATGTGAAATGGGGAAAAGAGAAATTCGATGGCGTGGAGCTGAACACTGACGAACCCCCGATGGTCTTCAAAGCCCAGTTATTTGCACTGACCGGAGTTCAGCCAGCCAGACAGAAGGTTATGGTTAAAGGAGGAACTCTGAAGGTAGAAACCAGTTTTTTTATATTATGTCTAATTTTATTATGTGTTAACATGAACAATGGCCGTATTTCTGGGTGTTCCTTTGGAAGACCTACAGTTGTATGTAGAAGAACTGACTGCACTTCTTTACTCATGTATACAAAACCCTGCTTGGTGGCGGGGGGGAAGGGGTTGTTACTTTTTAGTGTTCAAAATCTGAGTTCAGTTTTTTCCTTCTGGTTTGTTTAAGAGAAGTTTCTCTGGTGTTTCTCTGCTGGAGGCTTACTGGTGTAATGAGATACAGGCAACTTTGCTGCAAAAAGTTGTTTACATTTAAGCAGTGTTGAACAACCCGTGAAGAACCTTATTGAAAACACAACTTGGCTGCTTTTAATTTAGTCAGACAAGACTTGATAACATGTAAATAGTTAATATTGTGTAATCTTGGATGAAATGTAATTGTATATTTAGAAATATGTGATTAATATTAATGAAATTACTTACTTGTCTCTTGCTGCAAGATAATTAACCTTTCTTTTATTTTGTTTCACAGGATGATGACTGGGGGAACCTAAAAATTAAGAATGTAAGTTCTGAGCAGTAACTAAATTTCAGTATTTTAATTTTTTATTTTGGCATTTAAAGAAAGACTTGAAAGTGCTTTCTGTTTCTGTTTGATTTGGCAGTGCTTTCTTAAAAAGTCATACCTTGATGAAAATTAATTTTATAGGTGTCATATGTAAGCATGCTTAGAAAGGTCTCACCATTGATTTATAAAAAAGTTTTCTTTGGCATCAGTAGGGAAATCGCACCATCTGTTCTGAAGTACTTGGGTGCATATATTTATTTATTTCATACAAGAAGTGTTCTGGGTCAGAGTAGTGGTCCTTTTGTGCTGCCTGTCTGTGACCATAAAAATAAGTGATGTTATTTAGAAAGAGCTTGTGAACCTGGGCACTGTCTGCAGACCCTTGTCCTTGCACATCACCAGCATGGACACATGTGTTGGTGATGCTGAAGTTACACCTCTGCCTATGTCCTTTTTTTACTGACCTGCTGAAATTTGCTCTCCTGTGTTAAGCAGCTGCTGTTTTTATAAACAAAGCCATTAGTAACGATAATTCATACCTTTGGCTAGTTTAAAAGGAAAACAGGAAGTGAATGTGTTTGTGTTGCTTGCCTGTGTAATATTGCATCAGGGAATCCCACAGGTTTTTGTTGGGGTTTTTTCTGTCTCATTTTCGTTACTGTACATCTCTTGTAATATCTTGTAACATCTGTTACAGGTTTTACTCCAGTTGTTCACTGGGCAGAGTGAATTAGGTAGCACTGCTCTTACCCTTGTAACTAGTTTGCAGGCATCTGTTAGCAGCCTGTAGCTGCAGCTATTGTAGCAAAGTTATTCAGCAAAAAACCCAGTACATAATATTCTTGTCTTTTTCTACATACTGTTGTGCTAATAGCTGCCTTTATTCATTTAAATAATGTTATATACAAGTTCTAGGGATTTATTTACACTGTCAAAGCAGTTTCTCTTCATTGTGTTGTTCATCTTTTTCCTTAGCACTGTATGTTTCAAGGTTCCAGATAGTAATTTTCTCCTCCTTTGACAGATCTAATTGTGTAGATGTACTCCTCTGGAATGCTAAAAGACTTCTTTTTGTATTGTGCTGTTTTAGCAAGCATGGAAACTTGATTGCTTTTTTTTCCCCCTTTACATGTTAGTTCTTGTGCCTAAACTGGTGTGGTAATTTAGGTTATTTTTCAGTTTTCAACTAGTTTAACTCAGAACTTGCCAGGCAAGCTCAGCAGCCTCACCAGATGTTTCAGTGGAAACATCTGGCACGGATAATTCTGTGGAATTGTTCTCAATAGGTACTTCCTAGATATGCGGAATTAAGGTGTGCCCTGAAGTCACGGTAGCGCTGCATTGGTTCTGTTAAACGAAGAGAAAGATTGTGTTTATTTTTGGGAAAATAGCTGAAGGATGCTAAGAGCTTCAGGGTCTGAGTGGAGCTACCTGTCCTTAAAGGTTCACTGTTACTTTTGCTGTGTTCCAAGGGGATGACCTTGCTAATGATGGGTTCCGCAGACGCCCTGCCAGAAGAGCCCATTGCCCGACCCGTCTTCGTGGAGGACATGACGGAGGAGCAGCTGGCCTCGGCTGTGAGCACATTCCCAGCTTTGCTTTCTTGTAAACCTCCGAGCAGTGGCAAGCTTTTTAAATACTTGCAGTTGCTTAAAAGTGGGGTTTGAAACTGTAATGTCTGTTTAGCATCTTCACCAAGAATCACAAATTTGCATCGGTGACCGAACTGGGAGCAGTGAAAAGAAGTCTGAGATTTAATTTAAAAGTCATACAATTAGTGCTGTCTTTCCTTTGAGCAGGCAGCTTAATAGATTTTCTAAAAATAGCATTGCCAATGTTTTTAAAAAACAAAGTTGTATTGCCCTTGCTCTATCAGTGTCCTGAACTTTGTCTAAACAAGGCCTCTTAGATATGCAAAATTATTTCCTGCCTCTTTCATATCTGTGAGGAGAGATTAGGGTTTGTTTTGGTGTGGGGTCTGTTTGGGGTTTTGTTTGTCCATGTTACTAGTATTAGGTCAACTTTGTGAAAAATGAAAATAAATTTATATTAATAGACCAGATTATATGTTTTGCTTGATGGGAGTAAAGTCAGAAAGAGCATAATTAATCTATTATTTTCTTGATGAAGTAACTCCTGAGTTTCCTTTTTTACAACTTGAAAGGCTAATTTTCTCACCAGTCATTTGAACTGCTTGCTGTTTGTCATACTTAACAGTTGCATGATTGTTGTCAACTGTGCATGCAGAACAGGAATACTTTTATGCATGTCTGTATGGAAAAGGATCTAGTTTAGGGCTGGGTTTGTGCTTCAGGATTTAGTGCTTTCCAGGCCACCTGCAGGTGAAGGATATTTATGTATTTTTGACAAACCCCATACACAGACTTTGAGATAACTGAGAGGCAAGCAAGGAGGTGATTCACTATCAGATAATATTTAAAAAAAGTCAGTCACATTGAAATTTCGTTACACGTCAAACTTCAGTTGCCTGCACTGCATGTAGTCACTTGTGGAATATACTAAACGAGTTCTCTCTTCCTAAAATAATCTATTGGTAGTGGTATGCAGTACTACTTCAGTTTCATTAAACTATGTATTTTTCCCTGACAAATACCTAAGTATTCAGGGTTAAAAAAAAGAAAAAGAAAAATTCTGTTACATAGTGATTCATAGTTATTTCTGAAACTGGTTAGTTTAACTATTAGCTGGCCTTCACAAAAGTTTTGGTCAAAACTTTAGAAATTCACAAGTTGTCTGAAAAGATCAAGTTAATGATCTGTTGCAAACTTCTGGAGAGGAGTTTAAACAATGCTTTTGTTTCAAACTATGAACTCCAACATTTTCAGAGTTCTACTAAGAACTGATTTTAATTAAAACATCAGTGTTTTGTACAAATGTATTCATGTGGAAATTTCACGGAAATTGAATTTTAAGGTCAAAACTTGAATGGGATTATAATTGAACTTTCTGAATGACTGCATGCTTGAAGAATATGTTCATTAAACTAAACATGCACAGAAAAACCCCCAAAGCATTCCTGAATGTCCCCTTAAAGTATCAAATGGTGAAATGATTAATATAATCATAAAGTGCATCTGGAAAAACCTCATAAAGTTTGATGGAATATTGCAGGTTTTATGCATAATTGATTTTCTTAGAAGTTGATGTCACATTATAGCATTTATACAAAAATGGTTGCACATCTCTCTGACCTTCAAGCACCCTTGTGAAATTTTTTGGTAGATGGAATTGCCATGTGGATTGACGAACCTTGGCAACACTTGCTACATGAATGCTACGGTTCAGTGTATCCGCTCAGTGCCAGAAGTGAAAGAGGCCCTTAAAAGGTAGGATTCAGGACAAAAATACCGTGACTAAAATGTTGTCTTTAGCTTAGGAAATAGATATTTTGCAGAATGGTCGTCTTAACACTGGTATCATAACAATCTGTCACTCTTTAGGTCTATTCAAGATTAACATAATGATTAATTAAAGTCTATCCTATGGCTGTGTTGGTCTGTACTTTAATAAAGAAGTTAAGGCTTTGTGTTTCTTGGAACTGGCTTTTAGTAGAGAGGATGTGTTTTGCTTAGCTAGAAAGTAGTTCCTATCAAGACCTGTTTAAAATTCTAAACTAAACGACTGAACTCCTAACCCTGGTTTTTTTGCTGTTAGTTTTTGTGGTCCTTTTCTGCTTAAAAGAATCATATGGGAGTCCTGTTCCTTTGAGGACCATTTCCTGCAATGGTTCTATAGCACAGTGTTTTCAGCTGTGAAATTGTGATCTTACTGACTTTGCTACTTGGAGGTACAGTGGGAAGTTCTGAGACATGCCTTTATGGAATTTTGTTGCGTTTGCTAATTTGTTCTGACTGTAGGATAACTTCTCTGATTTTTGTTTGTTCATTTGTTTGTTTTTGTTATTCTGGACTGAAATGTGAAAATGGCCACTGGTTTTTTTTAGTTTGGTTGGTTGGTTGGTTTTTTTGGTAAGGAATATACAAGAAACTTGAAATTTGTGATTATCAGAGGCAAAAAGAATTACCGGCCAATGTGTACCTGAATCTGTCCTCCAGATGAAATGTAATGAGAAAACAATGAGTATTTTTGAGAAGTGAGAATTATGTAGAGCATTATTGACATTTTAGGATTAATTTAATTCCTTTAAAATACACTACCTTCTTGATTCTGTGGTACCCAGCTGGATATTCTGTATTACTGTAATCACTAGTTATTTAAGTTACAAATTGTTTCTCATTCTGTTAGCAGGTGAACCCTAATTATTAAGCACTGAGAACTATTTGTGAAGTACAGAAATTTGGTTTCAAGGTTTTTATTTGCTATCAGTGTTTTCATTTTTGGAAAGTCTGTTTATTTCCATGTGAAGGACTCTTGAGTTACTGCACTGAATCAGAGTATTTGACAGATTTAACATACCAAATGGCAAAATGCAGCCTATGAAACTGGCAGACTGCAATACAAGATGTGGCCGTATTGTCTGTGGGAAATCAGATTCGCACTCGGATTCAGGTTCTGTTTTTCCCTGGAGATTTAGCCTTTTTTTGGTCTTCCCTGCGTGATGACAGCATGGAGGGCTACAGGGTGCATGGCAGTGGGAGAGGTGTGAAAGAACTCACTTGGGAAAGCTGTTGCAGCTTCTTTTCTCACGGCCCGCTCCGCTGATCTCCCCAGGGAACTCCTCCCTGTTCTGTAGCATGTCAGGGGAAAGTTTCCTGCTCATTATCTAGCAATGGTCAGAATTTCAAATAGAGACTAGAGAATGTGGGAGACCCTCCTTTTGCTTGAAGGCTTTGGGGAGTCCATCTGTTCCTCATCCAGCTGCTAATTTAAGAATTCAAAGAAGAGTGGTAAGTTCTTGTCATTTAGGTGGACTCCCACACCTTTTCAGTGTAGGAATTACTTCCCCAAGAAAACATCTCACCTCTCACTGTTTTGCTTCTGCTGTGGAGGGAGGAAGCAAGCCTGCCCTCCATCTCTGTGCATTTTATCTGCCATCTGTCCTTGAAGGTTTTTTTTTTTTTCCACGTATTTGAAGAAACCATGGCAAATGTTTCAGAAATGGGGTAGCTTTTGTTCAGACTTCTCAGTTTCTTTAAAAAGAAAACGAGTCTTTGAGGCAAAAGGATTAGGGAAGCAGCAGTGATGTATCCAGACTCCTTGGTCTGTCTTTACTTATTGTCTGAAAGATGCCAGCTTTCCTTTGCTTCCGTGCAGTGCTTGCAAAATAGCTGAAACTTGAAGGTGAATGTGAGTGAATCTTACCTTCAGTTACTTCTGGTTTGGTGATAGATTTTGTTTAAATGAATCTAGCTGCTGCCTGCTTCAAAAACCCATCTGTCCTTCTTGTTTGTGTTTAATTGCATGCAAATTATTTTTCTTCCCTTTTAGGTATGGTGGTGCCTTAAGAGCTTCAGGAGAAATGGCCTCTGCTCAATACATTACTGCAGGTTGGTGTTTAGAGTAGAAAACAGGGGTTTAGACAAGTGTGTGATTTCCTGCTAACTGCAGATGAAATTTGCAGTTAGAACTCTGTATATTATTCTGTAGTGCATATGCCTTAGGAATGTTAGATCTGCTGGCACTGGAGGATTCATTTTGTCTTTAAAGGTTATTCTGCCCCTGCCTGCAAAGTGTTTATCTCTGCACATTACCAGGCTGCAGGCTAGGGAAAAGATATGTAGCATGATCTAGGATTAGATAGAAACAATTTGTATCTCTTAAATGTTTTACATGTAGGGATGAAGTAATTGGAACTTCCTAACGCAGACTCCATCCATCCATCTGTTGATTAGATCACTTAGTGTAGAAATATTTTAGTTCTTTGTTTCACATAGTGGTAGGCTAACACCATACTCCTGGGATGTGTATTTCATTGGTATTTTTTAACATGATTTATTGGCTGAGCATTATTGTTACGATGGAAACTGAGGCTTTATCAGTGGGCTTAGCCTTTGCCCTAAAGATCCAGATTTCATAACTGGAATGGAAAGGAGGGTCTTCAAATGAAAAGTTACTCTTAGTTGTGGTGGTGTGGGTGCTCACACAGTGGGAGCTCACGGTGGCCCTGTATCTTCAAGCTCTAACTAGAGTTCTAGTTAGACCCCTTACACTTGAACAAGGGTACTACTTGTCCGCTTTTTCTTTTTTTACTCTATTTCATTGCCCCACTAAGATGCTGGGCCAGGACACTGGGATTTCTACCAGTCCATTTAAGGAAAAACAAAACAATATAAGGAAGGAAAGGTCCAGTTTGTGGGTATGCCTGCTGATCGAATTTTGGGGTGGTAAGTTCAATGGTTACTCTATACAGCCATGCCTGCCCCTCCCCTTTTCACTGCCTTTACTTCGTGTCCCTTGTTTTCTTTTTAAGGTGACAGCTCTGCTTCTTAGGAATTTTAATAGTTACAAGTAATTTGTAGTTAATTCTTGGGTGCTGAGCTGTTCAGGAACTCCTGCATGACACTTATGGCATTTTTTTTTAATTGCTTTATCATATCAGTTGCACCTCTTATCAAGGTCAGTGAAAACATTTCTGAAAGAGGAAGCAACTGACCTTGGTTCCCTGTAGTCTTGCCTATATTCACTTATTCAAGAGTACCATTCATTAGTCTCTTGTAAATTAGTGACCATGCAGATTATTGCCTACCTCACAGGGTTGTTGTGAGGATTAACAGGTGCCTTTGATGTGATCTGTGGATGTAAAATGCTGTAACCTGGGTAGATAAGACATATGCTGGAGTGTGGAACAAAAAAGAAAGCCATGTGTGTTGTCATGCAGTCAGTATCATTCACTGGATTGCACATAGTTAAGAGCTCTCTGCACATATGCATACACATACTTGTTTTCCTGGGCCTTAAGCACGGGTATTTCCTAGATATTTTATTAAAGTTTTTTTTTTCCTTGTAGCTGGTGAAACTTAAGTTGCTCTATAGGATAGATTGTAAATGCCTTCTGGTTTCTCATGTGAAAACGTTGTTCCTCAGATGTGTTCCAAATGAAATCTTAATTGCTCAAAAATTTTTTTTTTTTTCTGTTAGCAGCCAGGAAAGACAAGGCGTAATGTGCCAAATTCTCAGAATTGCCATCTTTATGCTTTCAGAGTTGTGTTCACAAAGGAGATCTTAGGTGCACCTGTTATGCCACCTGGGGAATTTGGTCCTGCTTTGAAAAGATCAAATTAACAAGACACTGTTAACTGATCAGTCTTTAAATGTTGCTGCTGTTTTACTATTCTTTTTACACTTCCTGCCATGTTTGAATTGTTTTTGCACTTCTCAAAGCATTCACTTACTTTTTCTTCAAGCTCTTAGAGACTTGTTTGATTCCATGGATAAAACTTCCTCCAGTATCCCACCTATCATTCTCCTGCAGTTTTTACATATGGCCTTCCCACAGTTTGCAGAGAAAGGTGATCAAGGCCAGTACCTTCAACAGGTAAAGACCAGTTATGAGCTTATTGTTTAAATTTCTGTAGTATGTTGGAAGTTGAGAACAAGAACATTTTAAGACTTTCCTTCTCTTGTGAAAATAATTACTCCCAGTAAAGTGGGGTGGTTTGCTGTAGAAAAGTTGTATAGAAGTTGAACATGATATCAAGTGCTAACTTTGAGAATGCATGGTGGAGTTGGGAGAAATTCTAGGTTAAGGAATCCTCTCATGAGGCTTTATAGTTGATGGGTTTAATGTTACTAAATCATAATGCCACTACTCAGATCTAATGTTGTGTTCCCTTCCTAGGATGCCAATGAGTGCTGGGTGCAGATGATGAGGGTATTACAGCAGAAGCTGGAAGGCATAGAAGGTGATACAGTTATGGAGGTAATTGTAGTATTACTCTAACCAGAATTAGGATTAATAGCATTTCACATATTTTTTGCTAAGTATTACCTGTTCGTGAGTTCTTTACCATGTGTCTGGAGTCCAGTAAGGGAAATTGTTTTCTAATGTGTCTGATCAGCATAATGCTACCATGGTCCTGTCAGCTTTGCTGTGGAGTGTGCTAAAGGAACCTTTACCTTTGGGCCTCGTAAGGCAGTGTTGGACCAGGCTGCTGGTGACACACACTCATTGTGTGGCACCTGGCCCTGATAACCTGTGAATTCAGCACATGAGACCTTTTTATTCTGAAAAAAGTGTGCTGCAGTTTTAACTTGAAGTGTTCCAAACAGACAGCTAACTGAATCAACCTGATACAAGAAATTGCTGAAAGTTTTTCCCAAGATTTTACCAGAACAGCTTTTTCTTTTCCCTGTAAACTGTTTTCTGGAGAGCCTTCTCAGAGTCTTGGAAGACTAACTGAAACTTAAGATAGATTTAAGTGTGGGGAGGGACAGAGATGTGTGTTTTTGATCTTGCTTGTTAATGTGCTTCAGGGTGGTTTTAACAGCATGCTATAAGTGTATTTGTTTCTAAACTTTTATGCTGTGTAAGAAGGTTGACTGACTAAGAGAAAATGCACCTATAGAAAGATGAAGGAATAGACTTCAAAGAATTAAAGTAAATGGGGTTATTTTGTCTGTAGAGAAGACTGTATTTACATTCTATTTAAAGTTACGTCATAAGAGATTTTGTTTTACAGACAGACTCTGGAGCTACAGCAGCATCCTCTAAAAAAAAGAGTTTAATTGATCAATTCTTCAGCATTGAATTTGAAACAGCGTATCCTAAAGACTAAGGCAAGACATAAACAACGGTGATTTCACACTTAAACAGTTGAGTTCAGGGAGGATGAAAAGCATTGTTCAGAACAGTATAGAAAATGAGGGTGTAGGTCTGGGAAGAGGGTCATGATGTTGTGCAGGAGTACACAGAAATTAACGTTAGGATTGGATATGCTTTGAGAGAGAGGGTGATGTGGGGAGGAAGAATGGTAACGGAAATTTACAGAAAAAAACCCCACCTTGTTGAATTTCAATAGCAGATTTCCTCACCAGAGAAGAAACTTCAAGAATGCTGACATGCTTTATCAAACTATGTAAAAGTAATTATTGTCCTAAATAAATTTTTTGGGGTTGTAAGGGTGTGTTGCTGACATACTTTGCGTACTAAAGATGCACAAAAGGTAGCTTGATTGATTTCTTAAGAAATAAATTAGGTGTCCACTGTTGTATGAGTCAGAAGCAAATGCAGCTGACAAGTTTCTAGTAGATTCTTTATAGCAAGAAAAAGAGGATATGACCACATGGGGCACACATCTCATGGCAAGTATTACTCTTTTCCCACTTCTCCACCCCAAAATCCTGGCTGTCATGAAACTGAGCACCACTTTTAGAAAGAATTACACTGTGCATTTTGCTTGTCTGAAATAAGGCAACATCCCCTTAGATGAGGTACTGTATCTCATAGCTTGGTAGAAAGGAGAAATAAAGGCCTTTTTTAAGGTGAGAATCATGCATCTCTCTCCCTCTGTCGTGACATTTGCTGTTCTTGAAATAGTTGGGAGGCTTGGAATGTGTAGCTAAGAGGAATGATGCATAGGCCAGTACCAGGAAGAAGACTTGTCAGAAGAGTTGCAGACTTTGAAAGTGTGATTATGGCAGCATTGGTAGAATAGCTGCAGTCAGAAAAATACCTGGTTTGAAGGAGATGGATGAGAGAAAATGATTTGGGTACAAGTATGAAAAGAGGAGAGGACAGAGAGAACAATTAGAATAATGTGTAGAAAATAATGACAGAATGAATTTCATTTCAGTGAAGAGGACAGATAGAAGGCAGAGAAAGAAGGCTCTGCATGTTGAAAGAAACAGGAAGTCTGGCCAGCAGCAGCAATAGAACTTTATTAATCATAAACAACAATGGAGTGTTATGTTGCAGGAGGGCTTTGTAACTTGGTGTTGGCAGCCAGTTAATGTGTTCTGTGTCCTGGGGGTTGGGTGGTGATGGGGGAGAAGAAAGAACAAAGCAGGCCCCAGCTTAAATGGTGATCAAAGACTTATTTTACTTTTTTTGGTGTGCTGTCTGCCCCTGTTACCCCTTGTCCTTAGCCATGAGGGAACAGATTGGTCTGGAGGAAAGGCTCCTTCAAATCTTTTTTGTACTAAGAGAAGTAAAAGTACTGTCTACACAAGCACAGAATTTTCTAAATTACTGTGCTGCTTGGCATGTTGTTTTCACTAGAGCAGTAGTTCAGCTCTTGGTGCATGATGGTTTTCCTTAATTTTGTGAAGCATGAAATGTACAGAAGCTGAAGAAGAAGAAGTAACTAAAGGAAAGGAGAATCTGCTTCAGCTTAGCTGCTTTATCAATCAAGAAGTGAAATACCTGTTTACAGGACTAAAATTGGTAAGTTAGTGCAACTTTTATTGAATTGAAATTCTAAATGGCCTGTGTGTTTTGTAATTGAAATTTCAAGTGACCTAAATACACTTAATTCTGAGTGTATTTAATCTATGACTTGGAATTGGCATCTGCTGTCCAAGCTTTACAAAGTTTTAAGAATCTTTTTGGTGTTTATTGGGAAAATGGCTGTGAAAGGTAATTGCATGTTAATGTCAAACAGACTTCAGCAGAGCATTTTCTTGACCCTGACATGGTCTTCCCCTTGCAGGTAACCAAGTGCAAGGCAGTTTTGCTACTTGTTTTCACTCCAGACTGAGCAGTATCATGGTTTATGCAGAAATCAGTTCCCAAAAAGTCCAAAAGTCAACTTGAAAGTAGGGTGGTGTTTTGGTTCCTAACCAAAAAGCCCCCAGATGATCTAACAACTAAATCTGATTTTGCAGATTTTGAAGGGGGTGTTATTTTCTGTAAGACAACATCATCCTCGAAGTTTTTTTAAGTAGAACTCCTTAAGGTAGTCTATGCTTCATATATATGTATTTTGAAATTTTAAGGGCTTTTTTGAGGGTCTGAAGCAGCAAGGAGAGGAGCTACTGCAAAACCTTTATAATTGTATAAGACTAGGGCAGTGATCTGGTTTGTACAGGACTAAAAGCAACTTGCCTGATTCTCAGATAATCTTTGTATCTCTTCTTCCTCTTTTTAAAAATTTTTAAATTTTTTTATTTTCTTAACAGAATTTAGAAGGAAAAGTAGGATAAAATAGCTAATGCTCACAAATTTAAAAAGTATAAAAAAAGAAACTTCACTTTCAGGCCAAAAAAATCTACGATTCTTATGCTGGATTGCCTGTAGCAAGGAAGTTGCAACATTAAGAACCAATCTAGTCTTTCCTGGAATTTTGTTAGGAGACACCAGCTGTCACTTTAGATGCAGCTCTGCCTGCTTGAGACTGAGAGCTGAGAAATGTGTTAATATTCTCACAGGAAACTTCAGATTTTTTCCAGTTGTGTTCCAAGCATGATATGATACATCTGTAACCAAGTCTAGATACAATTAGTAACGAAATCCAATTGTGAGTTCTATTCCTGTGGAGCAAAAGTTTCTGCAGAGAGAAACTCAGTATTGTCAGGGCTCAGGAATGAGCCTGGAGCTGAAGGAATGAATGGGCATGGTCCTTTCTGCCAAGGAATTTCAAAATCCTGTGTGTTGTAACTGCTGACAGCAACAGGAGCGACTGGCAGAACAAGATGTAGTTTATGGTTTGTTTACCCCTGTTGTGCTTTCCTCTAAGCTGTGTTTTATGATGAACATGTGTTACTTCTCCTTGTAACAGCGTCTTCAGGAGGAAATCACCAAACTCTCTCCAACGCTGCAGAGAAATGCACTCTATATCAAATCTGTGAGTGGTACTTTCGTTGCTCTTTATGGTTGTTTTAAATGTTGTCAGTTTTCTGTTCCAAACCACAAATTTATTTATGTGGTTTATGTTATTTATGTTTATAAAGCATCTGACTATCCGCTACCAAGAAATTTAAGACAAAGCTTCAAAAAAGTAGACCTCATTTTATTCCTGTGAGTTTGTGTACAAATACATTCTCAGAATAGACTGTAATTTAGGATGAACAGTGTTTAAGGTATAAAGGATCTGTGAATCTCTAAAGTAATAGCTTTTTCTATTTTGTTTTTTTATAGTCCAAAATTAGTCGCTTGCCAGCGTACCTGACTATTCAGATGGTTAGATTTTTTTACAAAGAGAAAGAATCTGTGAATGCGAAAGTTCTTAAGGTAAGTTTTCTGCATATTGAAGTTGAATTCCTCTTTATGTTTTCCACGAGTTTTTATTACAGGTAGACAACAAGGACTTGAAGACTACTTACTAAATTATTAGCTTTAAATTGCATTTAAAAACATTACCAGTGCAGTTTCTTTGCTCAAGTACAAAGTAGTTGTGTTTCCAGTTGTGGTGGTGTGTGGCAAACTACATTACCCAAAACAGACTGAGGGAGGAGGTGAGGGGCAGAAGTGAATTTGCTCCAGTACTGCTAATACTACAGGATGAGAATAACCAGGATGTTTTTTGGTCTCTTCTCACCAGTGGTTCTGAGAACGTTTAACTAAGGAGAGGGCCATGCTTTCAAACTCTGAACCGTGTTCCAGTGTTGGTGGGAGATGTTTATGCTGTCAAACACTTCCTGTATTAGTTATTTTAATTGTCTGGCTTTCTGATGGACAAATGCAGGAACCAGCTGCAAACAGCTGAGTGTTCTGGTATCGCTTTCTGTTGGCCGTGGCTGACAGACCTCTAGGCTGCCCGAGGAGCATCATGATAGATGCTCCTTCCTGGCAAGAGGAAGAAAGGAAATAAAGATTGAAGGTACCTCTTAACTTCAGAACGTAGTTTTGATTAACACAAATGGGCATTTTTGCCAGGGAACAGTCATTCTACATGCCTGCGTCTTTTTCTTTTCCCTTAGACATGTATAGGTATTTCCATAGTGTGAAAGTATGACAGCCAACAATAAAGAATCTGATTTATTAATTATTAGTCTATGCTGAATGTAATAATTTATAGTGTTTTGTTTATACTGAAGTAGAAATTCTTCTGTGAAAGCCTTGTAGCCCTTTTGGTAAATACTGTCACCAGAATCCCAGTAGGTCAGGTTGCCAACAATTTGAAGAGGGTTGCATTTAATGTGACTTAGTGTTGTCTTCCCATGGGAGAATGCTTTAACGTGGAGTACCAAGCCATGCTAACAAATCTTTATGCTTTTTACTTCCTAGGATGTCAAATTTCCTCTTATGTTGGATGTGTATGAGCTATGTACGCCAGACCTGCAGGAAAAAATGGTGTCTTACCGATCAAAATTCAAAGATCTAGAAGACAAAAAAGTAAATCAACAGCCAAAGAATGTAAGTCTCCTGACACTTTCACTAGTTCATACATCTGAAATTGGGGTACTAATAAGGACTAGAGAAAACTTGATGTCCTTAAATACATTATTTTCTTACATAGCAAACTCCTTGGTACTGAGCTTTAGATCTTTTTATCCTGTATTTTCATGAAAATACAGTATCTGCTTTGGTATGTTTGCTTGATGAGAAGTTTTAAATGCTGTAGTCAGACAGCATGTATTAAATGTATTAAAATGTAGTGCTTCTGCTCACCAGTGCTATGCCTAAAGGTTTTCTGTAAGTTACACAAAATTATTCTCTTCAAGTATTACTGTTTGCTGACTGCTCCTTTCTTCAGTGGAGTGTAGGAAGCTGTTCCCTGCTCACCCACTGGGAGGGGTTGTACAAGGTTTTGCTGTGTGCCTGACTGGTAAAAATTAGAGTGCATGTAGGGGTGAGCTTAGAATCAGCACTCTAAAAACTTGGTAAATGGTTTCATGTCTTATCCTGTCTACATAATTCTAACACTGACTTCCCTGTCTTTAATGAAGACAAAATTAAATCAGCTATAACTGTAGTGTTTTAGCCATTTTTTTAAAGTTTGCTGGTATTTTTCCTGGCCTAACTCCTGCCAAATTCTTTTAAACATTTGGATAAGGCTTGCATCCCCTCTTACACAGATGGGAGCAAGGAAAGAGTGCTATTTTTGTATTGGCACCAAGAGTCAGTCTCTGGTATTTTCTTATTGCCACTTCGGCTGCTAGCAAGCCCCCACCAAGGAATAAATCCTCAGGTGCAGAATTGTTTCATAAACAAACCTATAAATCTGGTGGGTGAACAGTGCAGGCATGTTTATATATTTTATATATGTTTATTAATAATAATTATAATTAATATTTATATATTTTATATATGTTTATTAAATGTTTATATATGTTTATATATTTGCTTTAAAACTAGTGTTTTTCAGATAAGGTTTTTGTATGTCCACCTAGAAAATACAGTAATGGAAATTCTTTCAAGTTGAACAAAAAAATGTTTAGACTTAGGAAAATATTTAAATGAATGGAGACTTGGGATTTGATGTGATTGTGCTAAAGCCTTTATTAAACCATTCCACATTAATTCAGCTTCTTCTCCTTTTTAGTCTAGTAAAAGTGATGGTGCACAGAAAGAAGTTAAATATGAACCATTTTCTTTTCCTGATGGTGAGTACAGGGAAGCAAATCTACTTTGAAGCAACTTTCTATTTACTTGTGTTTAAGTGTGCCTGATGGTAGGAATACTTTGAGAACCCTGGCTCTCTTTAATGCCTTTGAAAATTAATCTTCAGAGACTGACACAAATTGAAGGAATGGAAAGATTAGGAAAACCAAAACGTTGAGATAGTCAAAGGCGTAATTGCCATCCATCTGACAAGCTGATGGTAATAGAAGACAGGCGTAGCAAAGACATTTGCATGTAATGTGCAGTTGTTTTGCACGGTTCCTTGTCAGTGGGTGGTAGAAAGCTGAAATCAAAACAAAAACTTGAACTGGACTTTTAAAAGTGCTGTTGTCATGCTGGTGTTGCCTCAGGTTTGGGGGGGACTTGTAGCCTGAAGGCCCAAAGCACTCACCCTATGCATTACATCAGTAATATTTATGGGTACATTTTTATTTCATGAGAATGCACAACATCCTCAGTTTCCTGAGACTCTCCTGGCTGAGAGCTGCTGCTTTTAGTTCACCATGGTTTTGTACCGTGCTGTAGCTGGGGTTTACACACACAGCTCTGGTACTGCGGCCTGGCTGATGCATCTTTGATCTGCGAGCTGTTGAAGATATGGCAGCTGTTCAATAGGACTCAATGTTACTTTTTCTTTCCCCTTCAGATATTGGTTCTAACAATTGCGGCTATTACGACCTGCAGGCAGTGCTAACTCATCAAGGCAGATCAAGTTCCTCTGGGCATTATGTGTCTTGGGTTAAAAGGAAACAAGGTAAAAAAAACCAAACAAATTGCAGCCCCGTTAACCACTCTTCACAGCTCCTTTCAGCAAAGGGGCTGTTACGCAAGCTTAGATTCTATGTATGTAAGTTACAAATGATCCTCTTGTTTTCCTTGCAGATGAATGGATTAAATTTGATGATGACAAAGTCAGCATTGTTACACCTGAAGACATTCTGAGGTTATCTGGGGGTGGAGACTGGCATATAGCTTATGTTCTACTCTACGGGCCTCGCAGAATCGAAGTCGTTGAAGAAGAAGCTGAACAATAGTCTTCCGTTCCAGCCATTCTGCCTAGGTGTGAAATAAATGTTGATTACTGATCACTTCTTTAACCCCAGAGCTTTAGCAAGTGGATAAATAATTTGTTCAAACCTTCTCATGTGCAGAGGGATATTGTTTTAAAACTGATCCATGTACCAATTAGTCACTACTGGACTGGACTGCCCACTGTGGTGGTGACAATACTTAAAATAGCTTTAATGTCTTGCAGAAGATAATTTTTTTTTTTTTAATGAGCCTCTCCTCCTCCTTCTTCTCTAATGTCATCAAGTATTTATTACACACCTACTCTCACATTTGTTACTCTTGCATGGTTTATACCACAGTTCAGTAGCTGTCCATCCTTTGCCTTACCTGGCAGTTCTGTTAGGAAGGTAGAAGAGAAACCGTTGCCTTGTTGTGTAACTCAGTGCTGCTGCCCGTAGCCAACAGCTGTGGCTACAATCAAGTATTTGTCCAGCCTGACCTGCTGATTCAGTCTGTTCTGTTGCTGGCATCTCATGATTTCAAAATAAATTGTGATCAACAATGTGTCTCCATTAAAAACAGCTCCTGTCCTGGTACTGTAGTCAGTATGCGTTTGTTTTCACTTCTTGGGCCACCACTGATGAATGTCTCAAAGCAGTCCTGGAATAAAGTCACTTTTTTTTTAAGCTGTAGGGATGTGTCTCCTGTCCTGTTACTCTTTACTCAGTAGCTAAGTCCGGTGCGGTGGCTGCAAAACTGGGCTTTGCTTACTTCAGTAAGGACCTTCTGCAGCCAGTGGGTGTGTGTGGCTGCAGGAAAAAAAGCATTTTAGTGCAGGCTACAGCCTAAAAAGTGTGATCAAGGCCATCAGCCCACTCAGCCCTCGGTGTACAGGTTCCCAGTGTTGCTGTGTCCCAGTGCTTTCTGGAAGAGCTGGTCTGTATTCATATGAAATCCTCGCACCTCTGTTGGCAGTGTGGTGAGTTTGCCTGTGCCTCACTTGCTTGGAAAGGGTCCCACTTTTATCCTTCCCTGGGGACACTGGCATCAGCTGTGGCCTTCACATGTGGCTCTTCTGCCTTGCAATTGTTACTCCAGTGCCACCTCCCCTGCACAGCTTCCCCTGGGAGCACACCAAAGGCCTCGGGGTGTATTTTAAGTAAGTGGCACGACTCTTAAAGGCAAGTTCTGCCCAGTAAGGAAGCCCCCTGACAGTACTGGCTCTGTTCCTGCAGCCCCCACAGAAACGACAGGCTCCTCTAAATGCTTGTTCTGCTTCCTGTTACAGGGGGAAGGAGGAATGGTGCCTGTGCCTGGTTGCTGCTTTGTGGAACTGCATCCTCCTATTGTCACCCTCAGCTTTCCCAGCACTCAAGTTCTCAGTCACACCTGCACACCTCCATGCACAATATGCTCAAGTCCCTTAATCAGTTGAAACTGTTCATGAAAAGTTCATACCTTCTATCCACCCCTACCTGCAGCAGGAGCTAAGGCCTGGGCTATTATTTCCAATAATTTTCCTATATGTCTGCCCCTTCCAACCTTCACTGAAGCACCATAATCAAATTCTTAAACACATTTAAGTCCAAAAGTGGGGCAGCAGGCACAAAACTCTTATCAATGGCTCTGCAGGCAGGAACTCTCCTTTGAGGTGGTAGCTAATCCTGCTGGAAATTGACAGCTGTGATTGAATAGCTGAGAAAATACAGAGAAGAGTTTGGTGGAAGGTAGTTTTCCAAACACTGATCCATTGGAGATTTTGTGAATGACAGAAACACTCCACAAACTAGCCACAGAACAAGTTGTAGCCAGCTGCCACTTAACACTGCAAATATCTCTCACTTTTTGAGGGAAAACAGCTTGTACCCATCTACAGAGAACCACGGCCTTTAAATGAAACCTTCACAGTAACTTGTGACAAAAAAATTTCCTTGTTTACCAGGACTCAGGGGAGTTCCTACACAGCCAAAGAATGAGAGGCTAAAAATAATCACTAATAAAAAGCAGCATGGAAATCCCATGATCCTTGACTGAACCAATTCTTCAGTGGGAGAGTGGGACAGCACTTCTTCCCTGCAAGTCACTGCTGTGCCTTGGAGTGCCATCACGACAACCCTCTTATTTTCCCTCTGCCAGGTAGGTTTTGACAGTCCCATCACCCCAAGGGGTGACTCCAAAGTCCTTCACACAGAGTCCCTCCCTCCTGTGAGGAACGTGGCAGAGCCAGTGGCAGTGGAAAAAGCTGCCAATGCTCTGTCCAGTGGGAGCAACCCAAGTTCTGCTGGTGCCAAACCCTCCCACAGCCTGCACCAAAAGCTGCCTTGACTCTCCATCCTTCCCTTTATGTTCTACCACCAAAGATGAAGCTTCCTAGTTCCAGGCCAGGGCGACTAATCCTTTTCTCAGACAATCTGGACAATCTCACAGTATTATTAAAAAGCTTTGTATCATTTACTGAACATAAAATACCTATCAAAAATCTGTTACCTAGCGACAGAAGTAACAATTATCAATGACAAGCACCAGAAGAGTCACGATTACCCCAGCCCCAAGTCAGACAATGGCAGCTGAGGCGAGTTAGCTGCTGCCCTCGGTGTCGTTGGTGAGGCTTTCGGCCAGGTCCCCGAGCCCGGCTTTGGTCAGGGCCGCGATCAGGTTCTCGGGGCTGGCGTGAGCGCCCTCCTGGTCCTGCCAGGCCACCAGCAGCTGCTTCGCTCTCATCCTCACGTCCTCGCTGTCCAGCTCGATCTGCCGGATGTCAGATTCCTTCATCTCCAGGTAGGGGGCCAGGGCCTTCCACTGCTCCCCCAGCCTGTTCGCAAAGGACTCGATCTGCTCGCCCGTCATGGCTTTGTCCCGCTGCGCCTCTGGACCTGGGCAAAACAGAGGAGGAATCAGAGAAACACAGGGAACATCTCCAGACACTGCAAATGAATCTTTCCTGATCCGCCCCACTTCAAACCTTCTGTTTATTTACTGACAGACTGATTTACACCTTTCCTGCAGCTTCTCAAATCTACTCGAGCTCTGAGAGCAGATTTTTACAGGTTACCTGGGTTTCAAGAGGAATGTCTCCTAATGCCCATAATAAAGAAAATCTTGCTTTTTATGTTATCTCCTATTATATATAGAGAGAAGTGCCAAAGTCTTAAATACATCAGAACTGCCTCCTCCAAACGAAAACAAGGATTTTGACAGGCAGACTACACTTTTCAACACAAGTCAATTATAAGATTAAAATAGAGAGTGATCTTTAACATTTAGTTGTCTTTTGGAATTTTTTTAGTCACCTTACTCAAAGCCAACCCAGGTGAAAAAACCAACCAAACAAACCAACCCAGTTTCATTCCCTTTTTTCTCATGTTCCTAATGGCAGCAGGACTGTGACAGTAAATGTCATGTGTAGTCAGTACTTTAAGGAATTTTCTGTCATTCTGGCATTGACAGAACAACCATGGAACACTAGGCTCTGCTGAGAAGCCAAGTGCTCTAGTGATGACACAGATGGCTTTGCACATTCCTAGCTTATCATGGTCTACAGTCTATGGCTTACCACCCATGTTTATTTCACAATTTTAAAGAAAGAAACACCAAAGATTGAATTATGTAGAGAAATTATTCATAATTTTAAATAAAATATCTCACCCTTGTGCCACCTGAATAGACAGTTGGCATGGAGTAGAAGTTTCAACTCTACCCAGTGCTTATCAGTCACACTCTGTCACATCTGAACTAAAGTCACATTGAGGGGAAAGGATACAAGATGCCAAACAACAAAACAATAAAAGCCCTCAGATCACTTCCCTTATGTCTAAGCACAGCAGATCACAGCTCTGCCATCGTTGCTTTAAGATGAGATTTAAAGAAAGATGTAAATCCCACACCACAAAGTGACACCACAAAGGCTGTGTGAATTAGCATTAAGCTGAAGAGGAAAGAACTTCTCTACTATTGAGAAGGAGACTGTGGAGAAGGTCAAGTGCTGGATGGAAATGGGAAACACGGGAGAGATTCACAGAGGCCCACAGGTAGCTTTCCACTAACAGAAAAAAGCTTTCAACAAAGCTGCCAGAGGTAGCCAGTGTCTGGCTTCCATGCCCTGCACATCCCACCCACCCATGCTGGATCCAGGAGCTGGCACACAGAGTTACAACACGTAAGGGAGAAGGTGCTGTGAGATGAAGGCATTGAATGAGGATGGAAGAGATTCACAGACAAAGGAGATGGGGAAGGACTCCTAGGAGCAGGACATGCCAGGATTAAAGGCAAGAGACAAACAGGAGTGGATTGTGGAGAAAAATGAGCAAGATGATGTTTGTCAGGGAGGTTGCTCTTCTCAGAGAGAACTGTAAAGTATTTTAAATGAAGAGGAAGTAAAGATCTCAGAGTTGGAATATATTCATTTTTGAAAGTCCCACAGCTACCAGAAGGGGCTAGGGGAAAGTGCTTACCCCAATGATTAAAAGGCAGAGAGAACAGGAAAGTGGGTGAGGAGCACTCAGTCAGGCTTTTACACAGCTGGCATTTCAGCCATGAACACCCAGTGACACTGGCAACATACACCACATAGCAGAAAAGGTGCAAGAGGCTCCTAATGGAAGTGCTAATCCAACAGGTTGGATGTGTTCAGCACTGCAGGCCAGGACAATGGGAGGTTGCTCCTGGTGCTCTGAAAAGGCTGTGCTTTTTGGTATGAATGCACTGGGGTAAGCAGGACTGATGGTCCTCCCCAGTAGAAACTATGTTAAAACACAGATTCTGCATCACACATCAAGAGAAAAACTGAAAAGACCGAGAACATGTAAATCTTACTTTCATTGTTTTCCTTCAATAAAGCATCATTATCTTCCTCATCTTCATCTTCACCTGTTTTTATTTCTTCAGAAGGAGGCTACAATGAAAGAACTAAACATCACTGGATGAACTTTGTGTTCAAAGAGAAATTCTACAGCTCTGTGCTTATCTCTGGAATGTGTGTAAGAATGGAAAGCCTGACATGATCCCACGTGAGAATTAAAAATCCCCCATAAGTCTCCTAAACACCAGGAACAAGTTCTAATAAAACATATTACTAACTAAAAAACCTAATAAAAGCATCCACTGACCTCACAGGATTCTTCCTTTTCATAGTAACAACAACTAAGCATTCCACAGTGAGCTTTATCACTTGCTTAAAAAAACCTCCAGCCAACCAACTTTAAGATCACTATTGATGAACATTTTTTTAAAAAATCATTATTATTGTTATTCACTTATTTTATTTCTCACTTGGGAATTTCCCAAAGTTTATGTACTTTCAGACATCTGGAAGGTGACAAACAAATACACAAACAAACTTTTCACTCTCTCATTTAGCTACTGATCAGCCAAAAGGTTTCATCTTTTTCTACATTTCAGCCATAGGCCTTATATGTATGTTTCTTGCCATAGTATTTGGCACATGACAGTAGTACCATCAGGAATACTGCACACAGCCATACCATAATACAGTCACCAAATTAAAATATCTTTGCCCTCCCCCTATTTTTTTCTAAACTTGCTACTAGCATTCAGTTAACTCTGATGGCTGGACAAACAAAACAGTCGTATATTAAAATCCAACTTTACACCTCAGTAGTTTCACATTACACACAAGGAAGGTCTCAGTAGAGAAGGAGGGGTCTGTATCTGCAACACATTGCTGGCAGGTGTGCTAATTCAAAGGTGTAGAAAGTGCCCCTTCCCCTCCGGCAGCCTCTCTTATCACTGTGTATAAAGTGACCTGAAAGGCCCTTCCCTGGACTCAAATTTGTACTGTTGACCAAGCAAAGGGTTAATGCCTTAATTTTACAGCTCCACAAGGTTTATTCTTGTTTTACGTATTTTAGAACTCAGGGAGTTGATAGAAGAGCTCTGGCAAACCTTGCTGTAAAGCTCTGGTAACAGCACAGCACCTTCAGCTGCACACGCTGCCTCTTTTCCTGCCATCCCAGCCTATTCATGAGCCATAACTCTGGCTTGTAACTTCCATAAAATTGGTCTGCACTGCTACATGGAACCCAAGTAGATGGGTTCATATATACACCCACACACACACTCCTGCCTACCAACAGGATTGCCAGAGCTGGGTTTTTTCCCAGAGTACAAAGCAGGGCTCAACAGTTACTAGGTTAATCAATGTTACTCAGTTTATTGTTACTGGGATCTTCAGAGATTATACTAATTTAATTTGTAATTTTTACTTTAGTATATAAACTCTTTTCCTAGTTGGGTGTTTTTTGCCCCCTCTATCTCCATGCACCAAACAGACTGTAGAGAGACAAACACAAAGTGAATAAATTCAGCATTTACTATTATATGATAATATTACTTACAGGCAGCTCCTTGGCTAATTTGATTACCATGTTTTCTAGATATTCAGGTAAACTCTTGAATTGTTGGTTTGTTGGCTGGAAGAAGTGGGGACTTCTGCGTGCCAGAAGTCTCAGTGCTCTCCAGCCATAGTTAGAATTGTTCACAGCCCTACAATAAAACACAAGTTTGATTAGTAAAGTCTGACACCTATAAAAGCACAGAGAAAGATTTGAGACATTTAGTAATATAATTCTGTCCAAATTTAAACATTTTATACATTTCTGGACTCCTGCACAGATACTAGTAATGCTGAGAACAGTCTGCTTTTTTTAACAATCCAAACATGAAAGAGATTAAAATTAGGTGAAACACAACAGAGATGGACATACTTATACTTATTTTCAACCATATTTTCAGGGTCTGCTTGTTCAATAGCTTCTTCAAAAAATTCCTCCAGTGTTGGCATATATTCCCTAAAAAAAATAGAATAAGGACATTAATATGCTTCACAGACTTCTCTAAAATAGACAGTTTTTGTTCCTTCAGACACATCTCAAGCTCATCCACTGAAGAGAAAAAAAACAAACCCCAAACCAACCCACTCGAATTTAACAACTTTAAATAAGCAAAGAAACTGTTTGATACATGTTGCTATAAAATTATTTACTGCATAACCACTGGAGTGTGCCAGCAGTTACTAGCATTTCCTATTATATACATTTAAAACTCCTGCCATACCAAGAGGTGACATCAATATCTGTCATTTGCACAGCTCTCAGGTGCTCAGGAATCTAAAATGGTTGTTAGTTTTGTGCCATTTGACAGCATCAGTAAAACATGGCTGTCCCTGCCACCCCCCATCTCAGTTCCATCTGCTCTCGGAACCGCTTGTGGTTGGTTCTGACAGGTACTCAAAGCAGCACAAAAGGAACCCTGGCCTAAAAACAGAACAGAAATGAAATTTCACACCATCAGGACAGTTTGCTGCTGAGGAGACTCTACCCAAGAAACACAGACTGCGTAAGCGCTGTAGTTACTGAGAGCCAAGACTCTCAGTGGTGCAAAGCAAGCTCGTAATGACCTGTACCTCTGCTTCCTATTGCTGACAGAGACACGCCTGCTTTTGCAAGGGAGTCTAGTAAAGGGCTGGAACAAGGGGTGGGGCACACTGCTCTCTACATTCACTTCAATTTTGCTATGATAAAGGCATTTTGCCCAGGGCAGCAAGGCCCCATGCATCATCACTGACCACTGGAACCAAAGCCAGCATCTTGAAAACCCATCTGAGTCCTGCTATATTATCCCCAGAACAATCATCTAAAAAGGGGACAGCTAAGGAAGTATTACCCCATTTGAATGGAGATGTGAGGAACCAAAGCAAAAAGCTCCGGTCACTTGACCACGTACAGTCAGAAAGCCTGTAATAAAAACTTGGAACTGAATCCAGATCCCGTGGGATCTATTTCCTGTCTATCACGGCATGCATTTTCTTTGTTTATCTCCATTTGTTTAGGCCTTTATTTACTTATTTTTATTTAAAGACACGGCAGCACAATACAATCACACACAGGGAATCAAAAGCTTTGGTCCCAAACACAGCTCCACCTTCATCCCTTGGCCTAGTAAAGGCAAGTATCCTGTCAGAGTCCTTCCTGTACACCCCAGCCTCACAAGAAAGGAGGGCACTTCCTCTGCAAAGCTCTGAACCTCTGGAAAAGCAATTCCTCCATTCAAGATATCTGCCCAGTGAGCACCTCTCCCCAGGCAGCCAGACTTTACAGCCACTAATAACTGAGTTCTCTCTGGGAACTCTCCCATTCCTTCTCCAAATTTTCTTACTCTGCATCATGTCTGCATAGAAAAAGGGATTTTGGTATCTGTAACAAACAGAGTTATGTAGCACAGTACATTTTAAGTATTTCCCACAATTGTGCAAGCAGAAGGGACAACCAATAACTGCATTTTTCTGCATCTGCCCCACGAGTAGATACGGTATGTACTGGAACAATGCCTTGTAGCCAATTTCCTCTTATCTAGCATTGTTCAAAGCACAGGCCTGCTCGAAAATCATAGCCAAGTAGCATACTAACTTCATCAGAGCCAGACCTGGCAATCTTCCTTCATTATATATGTAATTAATTATACAATCATGCTCTACAAAATGGGAGTTTTCAGCCTAGTTTTTACTTTACTAAGCAATGAAAACTACTGACAGCATAAATATTTGAAGAAGTGAGGAAAACTTAAGATTTCAAGGGAAAGATTCATGCAACCTCCTTCTCTCAAGAAGGTGTGAAATGCAGATCTCATAAGATCATCTTGTACATTTTCTTTATGCCAGTTTTGTAACTCTCTAATTAGACTGCTAATTAGTTAGTTTTAGACAAAGACACACCCATTTTTTACCTACCTACTCTCAGATTTACAGGCTTCCATGTTATCAGGACATAAATTCCAAAGGCGGGTCAGTTCCTCACTGAAAAAAAAAGCATAAACACACATTGTTTATGTTCATCATTCTACCATCCCACACTTATGGACTGTTTTAAAGGGATCTATAAAAGATGGTTACAAGGAAAGAAAGCCTTCTGCAAGTTTTAAAAGAATGATATATCCTTTGGCTGTTTTTTCCTGGCAGTTGCAAAGTAAGGAAGTTTGGAAATTACTGTATAGAAAAATCAGTGGGGGAAAAAACCCCAAACACAAAACCCCCCAAACCAACTAACTAAACCAAACCCAGAAACTCTGTAGAGGAAAAAGAATCCAACATACTTCCCCATAAGGATTTTTTTGTTTGATCCTTTTCCTAAGAAGTCTTCTGGAGCTGGCCTCTTTCTCACAGGCCTCATTGGCTTAGAATCAGGAGGTCTAAAGTAAAAAAAAAAAGGATGCTCTTGAGTATCAAACCAGTAATATCTCAAGAACAAAAAAAGCCATTTCACCTTCACCTTGAGATGGTGCCAACTTAAATCATAATGAAAGGACTGAAGGACAGCGAGTCTAAGAGTGGAAGGAGGCAGTGAGGAAGAGGAGAGAGAAGGCAAAGTAAAGATAAGGAAAGGATTCTGCCAGACACCAAAATTAGTTCACTCAAAAACATAAAGATCTACGAGAGTCCCGATAAAGAGAAGGAAGCAAATCTGCAGCACATGTAAGTATGATCTACCCTGCTGCTGGGATCATCTGCTCTATGATTGCAAGGTCTCTTTCCCCAGCTGCACCTGATTTCATGGGATTAGAGAATGGAGATCCCAGAGCACTGAGGTTAGGGCAAGACCTACCCAAGCTGAAACTCTGGATGAGATCTAAAGGAGAAAATATTTATAAAAGTCAAATTTCATAATTTTACTTCCCCACAATCCCCCTGCAACAGTAATTTCTCTCTTCTAACAGCCCCCCTCCCTTTTTTTTGCAAACAGCTGAAGTCATGGAGAGGTGGCTGCACCTCATCTCTCCAATAAAAGGAAATCTCCAAAGAGATAATGACCCAGATGCTCATTACCACAAAGAGGCTGGAGTCTGTGTGTACAGTGAAGAAGGGTGGAAGGCAGATATTTGGTCATACCCTCAAGACAGTCAAGTAGACACATGGAGTCAAAGCTCAAGTTTTGCCACTAGTTAGTAACCAATTACACAGGAAACTTTCAGTGTGAAAGCCACCTAATTGTCATTTCCCTTAAGGTGAGTGATCACCATCAAGTGGCACACTAATAAATAAATTGCATGAGAGAAATATTACACAAACTCCAGGCACGCTACCCTGCCAAAGTCATAATGCCAAAGGCTTCATTAGAGGCAATCCAAAGGGGTATATGGGAAAGTCAGGCACTAACCTCTCCAACCTAGGGTCTGCTGAAAGCAGGAGGGGACAAAACCTGCTCCAGTCTCCTGGACCACTGGATCCTCAGTTGGAGGTTCACCAAATGTTGCCCTGAGACAATGAGGAATGCTCTCCTGCCCACACAGCCATAACCACCTCTTCCCTGACACACTGCAAGCCTTATAACTTTTGGCAGAAATCTAAGAGCCTTCTGCACTCACTAAAGGGACAGGCAACTGTACAGCTCTCCAAGCTGTGTGAATGGTTGATGCTCTCATGCACCATGGGTACCATATTCTGAACTGGAACCACCACTTCAAACAAGCAGCAGAAAGCTTCTGTTTCATAACACAATTACCTTTCTTTCACAAAGCTTGGGCAGCCCTCATTTTTCCATGAGTTCCAGTTTTCTTCAGTATTTAATATATGCTGTAGAAACACAGAAAGTATTGCACATTATTAGGGTCATAAGCACTTTCAGAGTTGACCCCAAAGTTTTAAAATGAGCTATTAAAATTAAGGGGAAAACTTTGTTCTAGGTTGTATGTTTCAGTCAATATCTTGAAGATCATCGGTATAATCTTAGACAACTGGCTTAATTTATTCAAAAACAGTGTTATCTCCTCTCTTCAAAAATTGTGGGAAAGGCTTTATTTCCCCTGGTCTAGACAAGAAAATAGATGCAGTCAAAGTAAAGGAAAAAAGGAAAGCAAAAAGACAACTTCTTGGGTTTTTATTAATTTTACTTGTATTTTATTTCCATGTCTTTGGGCACAGGACTCCTGTCTGCAAAAACTTACAAATATTTTTTTGCTTTCCAATAACCCATCTCTCCTGTAAGTCCACATGCACATATAGGCATATTTCCATGTCTCACCAGCAGAAGGAAGAAAAGAGTATTAAGGAAAACATGAGATAAATATGACTACAAAATAAAAAGACATTATAAGACCTTTTTCTACTGGGATGAGGTAGAAATTATCTCAGATATAAGAGCTGTGTTCCATAAGCTAGTTTAAGCTGAAACTGCTTTTTTATATGCTATATAGATTTTGTTCAGGCAAGCATCCAAGTACTTACCTCTACCATTTTTGAGAATCTTTCCCCATCTGGAGGATTTTCTGAAAGAAGCTATGAATGGGAGAAAAGAAAGTGAATTTGCATTATATCTGTAGCAGAATATGTAGGAAAAAACCCCCAGAGAAAATGGTTGTTACTGCTCCAAGGGTGGTTATTACAATAATACATGCTTAATACTCGGTTTTTTAACTTTTATGGAAGTAGATACTGTACCAACCTGGTAAACTGCTTTTGTAGTATCTTCAATCCAAAGAGACTGTTCATCTGTTAGAACATAGTTTGAACTGGAATTGAAAAACAAAACAACACATCAAAAAGTGTGCTGAGGACACATAATTTACACAACATGCCTTCAGAGAAGTGTTAGAGGGGATCTGAGGAAAGTACTTTGAACGTGAAGTGCTCTGGTCCCAGGGACTGACCATTTATTAGTTTGTGGAATTAATTATATGTGCTTTCAAGGTTTAAATTCACCCAATAGGAAGCCCATTTGTGTGATTTAAGATCACACCTTGATGTTGGACCCAAAACACAGCAAATGCGACACAATGAAAAGATTTACCTCAAAAAGTAACCAAGTGTTACACTACACCATTTGTATCTCATGCCATCCTTGACCACCAATAAGTGACTGTTTATAATGAACATTTTAATGCATTGACATTGAAATGACTGTCACTTCAACAGGACTGAACTGCAATTCAGAAGACCTGAATTCCATTCCTTCTCTGCCACTAAACTGCCTTGATAAATAATCTGTAGAATTAGGATAATGATCCTAACCTAGATTACAAAGTTCTTTGAGAGCTGTTTATAAAAAGCAATATATAGCAGGTGAGAGACAGCTGCCTTGTTAAGGATGTTAATTATTATATGCACATATGGCCCAGGACACAGGAAATGAACAGAGAGGTGGGATTTTCTTCAGCATAACGTTAGAGATTAGGAGCAGATAGGGTTTGGTTCTATCCCATTAATTTATAAAAGCAACAATCACCATTGTTATTTCTTGCCATTTTAGGCAGAGTTCTGTAGCACACTAAGACAAAACAAATCAGCAACCAATGCCACATTGCAGAGTCAGTATATATTCAAAATGATGCCACACACAAGTACCCTGCACTGGTCTAACAACTTGGTGCTGCCAAAGAGAGTCGCCTTCCCTCTCATGGCTGGCACTCACCATAAGCAAGTTTTAATAGCTTCTACTTCTCTGAGACCCCACAACTCACCAACTTGGCAGAAAACTTACTCTGCAAAGATGAGCAGATTAGGTTTCTGCCTGTATAGTAAACGGCACAAGTTAGAGTAAGTCCAATCAACATTAGAGCAAGGGGTGGCAAAGAATCAGACAGAGGAACAGAGAGATTAATGAGAGCTCTGCTCTCCTGCTGTAAAGTAACTTCAGCCACACCCTGTATTTACCAATCCAAAGCTCCAAGTTCCACAAGAACCTCAGAATAAGTAGACAAACTATTTTAAAATACTTTGGTTTATTCCCAAGTTCTTAGTTCTCCAACCCCAAAACACAAAATATTTTCACATTACCTTTTAAATTTGACTTGTCCCTTTAGATACTGAAATAGTATTAGGTACTGCAACAAGATGTGACGGCGGAAGTTACTGTCGCTCAGCTGTAAATCCATCAGCTAAACAACAACAAAAAAAGCAACAGATCTTTAAATATTTACTCTCTTTTAACTTATCTTTGTAAAGACAACATTACAAATGAAATCCAATAAACAAATGGCAGCTTTACTGAAGACTCTTACTCCGGAAATGGAAGCCCCCGAGTCATTAACTAACAGAGGCAATCCACAAAGAATAAAATGGAAAAAAGAATAAAACAGAAAAAGGAATAGAATAAAGCTATCTAAATAAATTGGCCAAACAGTGTAATTGGACACCAGAGAAACTGGAGGCTCAATCTGTGGAGACATTCAAAGCCCAGCTGGACACAGACCTGATGAATTTCTCCAGCTGAGAGCTTTGAGCAAGGAGGCTAAACCAGACACAGGTTCCTTCCAACCTCAAGTAGCCTGGGATTCCAAGAGGAGAAATCACATACCTTTTCACTAGTTAGGAACTTCGCAAAATATACATGTTCTCCTCCTGTTTTTAGTTCTTCCAACTTTTTTCTGGAAGCCTGAGTGTCATCCAATTTGTAACTTTTGAAAACAGCCAAAACCTCTTCTGAGTACTATAAAACAGAGTTATTTACCACATGAGAACAATACCAAACCTTTGTAGTTAGAGAACTACACTAGACTTAAAGCCAAGCAAGTAAAATAATTTGTAAATCTGCTATCAGCCCACTGAAACAACACATTTGTTACCAATGTGTAGGACCTCTCTGAACACCACAAATGAAGTGAAAGCGTCTAAATATTCTAATCATATGGAATATTTAAAGTATGCTAAGAAAAACAACGTTTTGGGTTGTGAACAGTGCTTTGTTGTTTAGACATCTTGAAGAAAAAAGGTTCACATGATGACAGTGCTACACTGAAAAATTTAATCTGAAAGACTTACGTCTGGCCTTGATCAGTTTCTGAACTGCACTCGTGGTGGTTTATTTGTGGGGTTTTTTTTTTTGACCTCATTAGTAGACCTCATAATTAGATTTATATTAGGATGTCTGAGCAGATGTCACCTGTTGCCCTGTCTCTTGCAGGTTCTATGTGTTCATTCTTTGATAAAGTTTCTCACACACTTTCTATAAACGTAGCAAT
The DNA here is from genome assembly GCA_013397915.1 of Daphoenositta chrysoptera. NCBI lineage: Eukaryota > Metazoa > Chordata > Aves > Passeriformes > Daphoenositta > Daphoenositta chrysoptera. The sequence goes on from VZRO01002987.1 coordinate 967,693, forward strand.
GTTTTAGTAACTGTAACTTTTGTTTACATTTCTTCTCCTGGGTGGAGAATGTTTGATGGACTGTTCTGTTAACTAGTGAAGATGGAGGAGGTGGTAACCTTGTCCTCCAATCCATGGTTGTTCCTAGAAACATATAAATATGAAAAGAATAAACAACCAGGCCTCTTTTCCTTCTGGCCTGCGACCTGTGAAGAACTCGGTTTCAGAGTGCTTCTTTCGTGTCCTAGAACCACAGTCACCTCTTATTACCAGAGCATAGAAAAAGAAGATTAAAACAACCTAGGCATATTTGAATTAAATACTGAGTGACAAATTGTGAAGAAACAGTAGCTTAGCAATAAATCATCCTCAATATTCATACTAAACAAAACTGAAACAGCTGGCTGGAGGGGATATTCAAGTCATTACTTCTATAAAGAGATTTGTTTCATTAGAAACCAATAATCTTTAGGATCCCACTGGGATCAATACGACTACTCAAAAATAAGAGGTAGGACTAGATAGAGCTACTTATCTCCTCTGGGTAAAAAAAATCTACTCAAATCCTACAAGTTCTGTTTTTGCAGCTGATAAGCCACAAAAAAAGGTACTTCTGGCATTGTTGCAACATATTAAATATTTCTGATACTGACTTACACAAGTTATATTAGGGGGCTTACTGTACATCTGAACACAACATGTTTGTTTACTGCAAAAGGCTCACTTTAGAAAACAGCAAAATGCATTTCCTAAAGCACTATCATTTTCCAGCAGCCTGAGCCTTTGAACTGTTCCATGCTTATGCAGTCACTGCTACTCATGTAAACAATGATCTTTACTTAGGCTGAATGGTTGAAAGCATGAACTCAGATTACCTTAAGGAAAGTTTTCCATGACACCTTCTCATAGCACTGCACAGGATTTCTAAAATAATCTTGAAGCGACCAGAATTTTCTATACAGGTTATAATCTATTGGAATGGAACTGTGGAAAAAATAATGAAAAAAAACCATATTGAAAAGCAATATTCAAGTTCACTCAGGAATGTACAATCCCAGAAAGTATCATTCATTTTGGAAGTAACTTAATGAGTCACTAGTGGACCCTCACAGAGAAATCTGGAACTCAGAATTTGTCCTTGTAGGAGTTTTCCATTCAGTCTACTGTTATTTTCTCACCACAAATGCAAAAATAGTATGTAAAACGGATCTTCGGAGTTTTTCACTGTCTGGGGAATGAAGAAGACCACAGCTTTTTCTCCTAAAGCAGAAACTCAAAATCCCTGAATACATCTTATCACAACAAGTTTTGTGAAGGGAATTTGGAAAACTGTCAAAACCAGAGTGGTTCTCAGCCAGGGTATGCAACTTCTTCAAATCTGTACATTTCTGTCTTTCAGGCAACTCCACTTAAACAGTTAAGGAACTGCCAGGAGTCTTCACTGACTAGATACATCTAATCTTCAGAGGGCAGGAGATGAGGAGAATTTGGACCACAACATTTAAGGATATTTCCCAAACAGCCATTCTTCTTTCACTTTATAAAGCTTTGTTTCAGCTTTTAAAATTTATGTAAGCTCACCAACTTGTTGGTGCTTCATCATCTCCCATTTCACCTTCTTCTACGTCCATTCCTTCTTCCCTCTCCTCGGTGTGCTAAATAGGAAAAAAACATTTAAAATTTATACACATGTCACTACCCTTTACATAGGGTTTTCATAGTGTTCTTTACTACAAACATTCAATTACGTATTAGATCAGAAAGCTTAAGCTGGTAACTCAAAAGATCTCTGAAGTATTATTACTGTAAAATGTGCAACAAATTCCTGTCTTAACGCAATGGTAGCCTCACTTCTCCTGAAAAAAGCTGAAGAGACAGCTCTGTCCTCTGCACACTGTGGGGAAAACTTTGCACAGTAAGTGACAGTGCTTATTCCTCACAATCAAACCAATCTTTTTCCCCTCAGAGTGCACAGTTTGATGTTCCAAGTAACATGCCTATTCCCAAAACTACACCTTGGTCTGGCAGAGGAACAACCAAATGACAAACCTACAGCCCCAAACACTTTTTGTGCAAACAATCTAACGAGTTTACTGCAGAATCAGTGAAAAATGACATAGGAATTTTCACCTTCTGTCCCAGAGTGCTCTCATGTTCATTTGTATTGAAAACAGTGACATTTTCCAGGTTAAACTGACTCTGTAGGTTAAGCCCTGTGCAAAACAAAGAGTAAGCTTTAGAAGCTGTGAAATTCCAAAGTCTGTTCATTCAGTTAGTTATGAAATGCTGATACTCAGTTCTCAGAGCATTCAAAACTTATGTTTGAAATCAAAGCAAATAAAAGTCACAACATCAAGGACAGACACAAAAACTAGGATACAAGTGCAAAGTGATTTGGTCTGCAACCATCAGAAACTTACAAGGCTCAGCTTATTTAGTCTCAATGTCAAGTGTGATGAAATGCAAAAAATCTCACCTGACTTTTCAGAAAGTGGAAATAACCGAGCCAAGAAGAGCTGAATTCTTCCACAAAAGACTGTGTTTTGTGACTTAGATAATCTTCTTAAGAGGTCTAGATATCATAAAAAGTAAAGGATATTAGTATTTATCCCTCTTTTCCTTTCTCATGTAATAGAATTCAAGACTTGCTAATTATATGACCTACAGAGCTAATGAAAAAGGAAGCTCATATTTGTAAATTTAAATGCCAGTGACTCCCTCTGATCAGACGTATTTCTTCCAAATGCATTCTGCCAATTCTTCTAAAACCTTCAACACCAATAAAAAATAAGATTAAATGAATCCTCCTCAAATACAGCCTCTAATATGAGCCTTGTCATTGTTGAGGAATGATATTTTTCTATAATAATCCCCACTGATGAAGAGAGTTCCCTGAGGTCTGAATGACTTTTACATTAATAAGCAAGACTCATGAATTTGTATCTGCTGAGACATGCACCTTTTAACTTTATTATTTATTGAACACATCTGAATTTAAATCAAATTATTAAACTCACTTTCATTTACTGAGATGGAAAGTTCTTTAATACTGCTCCCCCCTCCCCGAAAAATTACCACTCACCATTGCACATGCGTAGCAAGTAATTCTTCCCTGCAGAGTAAAATGTGTTCTGAAAAAAAATAAAAGTATTCAGAACATTAAGAGACCATAAAACCTTCTTGAGCAGATTTAATCCAATTACAAGATATGAGTAAGTAAGAGTCACTCCTACAGATAACTCTAGAGTCGAGTCTTCCCTTACATAACAGGCAGGTTTCATGAAAAGACAAGATAAAACAAGCAGTTCCACAAATTCCAAGAAAGCATAAAACACAGTTAAATCCAGCCTTCATAAAGAAAAACATGTGTGTCAATGAACAGTAAGAAGAGCATCCACTTTTTTTTTTTTTGAATACACTAATTTTTACAGTAATTTCCTTGATTATTCCATGTTTGATTTATATAAATAAGCAAAGAGCGCTCACAAAAGATTTACAGCATTCACAATACTGGTGATTTGAAAGCAGGAGAAAGAAATTGGTAGATACTTGAATTAATCATTAAGAACAGTTTGTGAATGTATCAGAAGCCATAATGTTGTCTGAAACAGAACAGCTTGAGTTAATGACTATGAGAGGAAGTTCTGGTTAGAAAATCCCAATTAGGAAAACACTGAGACAGCAGAATGCTTTTAGCAGAATGCTTTTAGCAGACATAGCAGGTGCTATGTCTGGAGTTCCCTATGTGTCAGCTACAAAGACAGTTAAATTCTGTTCATAAAAATGGTTCATAAAGACAAAAGCTTTGGCAAAACTATATAACATTCTGTAAAAACACCTACCGATTTCCACGTAGCAACATTTTTCTCCACAAAAGTGAAAATTTTGTCACACTGATCCAAAGGGAGGCAATCCAGAACATCCCCCAAAAGCACAAAAGGAGTTGATGCAGTGCAGATACCTGTGAGGAAGAGGGCATCTTTTATTCAACAAATTTGAACTGAAATATAAAAAATAAAGAAGCACTGCACTTGAGGGACATTTTCTTAAAAAAAAGAAAGAAGAAAGTTCTTCTGAGTTCCTACAAAACCTAACAGAAAGCTTTGGGTTAATATGTGAAGTTTCATTAAGGCTGTTTCTACACATGCTCAAATGAGATTTGCAAAAGCTTTGCACTAACATAAAACAAATACTAAAAAAATCCCTGTTCTAATGACCTCAAAATCTGAAACAATGTCACATTTTTTGCAGACTGCAAGTGAACTCTTTCCGACTTCTAAATCCACAGGTAGTCATACTACACACATCCATAAAGCCTGACAGCCTTTACAAGCACCACTAAAACAGTGGTCCAAGGCCATCCATCCATGCTCTGTAGGTAGTGCCTGCATTCCTCATATCACAGGTTTTTTTATTCTACAGCTCACAAAATATACGTGTAGTTGACCTATACTTACTAAAACAAACAATTTTTGATGAATAATGTGAAAAAATAAACAATGTGAACAAATAAACAAAAGGAAGAGCTCAAAAGTCACTTCAGAAGAGATCAGTACACTGATTTCTGACGCAAAAAAACTGTTATAGGAACAGTTTCAAGTATCTAAAAAACAGACATGTACTGGCAGGAGATGAGCACAAATATCCAGGAGATGTTATTTCTAGCTCTGCCAAGTCATTTTACCTCTCTGCCTCAGTGGTCTCATCTCCGAAATTATGCTGGGAAACTTCTAATCATTTTAGAGTGCTGGACAAAGACAGAAAATGCTAACCATGCTGCAACGAAACCCATGCATCTCTATTAAAAAGAAGAAAAAGATTCCAGATTCCAACACAAATGTCACACACATAACCAAATTTAATTGTATTATACTTAATTTCTCTTCTGAAAGAAACCCAAGCCAACTTACCACATGCATGAGTCACATATCACCAAACGTAACTGCTGTAGATGACTTACAAAAATCAAGATTTTAAAATTCTACTAAATGGTCCCTAAAACTTCCAACAGATTTGAAAGAGATGCTCACCTTCTGTGACTCCATTAATAGCAAGAGAAATAATTGCCAGGAGATTTTCACATGGAGCTTTGTTTATCTAAACAAAGAAAACAATGTTGAAATTCTCTAGTTTGACCTAAATGTATGTAACAAAACTAAAATTCTTGTTTCCAAGTAGGCATATTTGAGACATTAAACTTTCCAAAACAATCTATGAAATTTGACCTGTCAGTTAACTATAATAAGTTTTTATTGAGTGTGAAACCTTTCTTGACTACTTTCAGCCACTAAAGACCCAAATGCACAGAGTCATTTACCTCTGAAAATTAATATCCCACATTCAGATGTCATTCAAGGATTATTTGATCATACATTATTTGACTCCTTTCATCATTCTTTTCAGCTGACAAAGCAGCTTTGTTACATATTAGTAACAAATCACAAAATAGTTTTGATTTGAAGAGGCCATAAAGATCTACTAGTTCCAATCCATGCAGGGACACCTTTCACTAGACCAGGTTGCTTAAAGCCTCATCCAACCTGACCTTGATCACTTCCAGGGATGGGGCATCCACAGCATCTTGGGGCAACTTCTTCCAGTGCCTCACCACCCTCACAGTAAAGAATTTCTTTCTGACATCTACTCTAAACCTACCCTTTCCACCCACTTTTAAAGTACAGTTACAGAACAATGCATATTTATGAATTAGAATTTTAAGATATAGCAGACTTTCATAAGCATTACAAAGAACTGCTGGAAAAGGCTCAGTCAACAGCTGCCACCAGAGTGTGATGTCTGTAAAATACAAGATTCTACCAATCTCCTTGAATCATCTGTATTTAATCTCAATTACCTAACTTATTACATAGTTCCTGTCTTTAATAAACAGTGTTTTCTTACTCTAAAGTAAGTTGCTGTTATATTAATATACTAACCTGCCAATAGAAATTTGAGGTTCAACATGAGATAAGCTTCAGCAGTTTAAAGTACTTACTATTTCTTCTTCTACAACAACTCTAAAAGCTTGATCCAAGGTACACTTCTTTTCGTTTTCACTGCAAAGGCAAACACACCACCTTAGTTAGTAACAACACTCAGGCACAAGATTACTAATAGTTATTTGAATAGGCACTTTTTAAAAAACCAAGTGGCCTTTACTTACCTCCCAGGAACCTGGTTAAATGCGTTCAACAGCGGCTTGATGCTTTTGTTAATCAGAGCCTCTCTGGTGGATGTCTACCAAAATGCAAAGAAAGAAAAGCTACAACACCAGTACAAAACTAAAAGGATCTTCCTATTCCTCTGACAGTGGACAGAAATACTAAGGAATCTTTCTGCCACACACCATGTGTTAGTTTACAGAGAGAACGTTGTAACAGGAAAGGCAAATAGCAAGCACGTAGGAAATTAGACACCTGAGCTAGTAGAGCATCACACCTCAAACCTGAGCTAACATGTGGTGAAAATAGCATTTCTAGGCGACACGCAGAGGAACATGCTGTTGTGACCAACACTGCACTATCGTTGTCCCACGTGCCACACTCACAACTTCAGGTGGTTATGGTGGTTTGGGACACAAATCAGAGAATATTCTGAGTCGGAAGTGACCCACAAGGATCATCGAGTCCAACTCCTGGCCCTGCACGGACTGCCCTAAGAATCACATCATGTGCCTGAGAGCTTCTGTCTTCAAGGGAATTAATAGCTCCTCCCAATTTGTATCACCTACAAACTTGCATAGGACCCCTGCAAGTCCTGCGTTTAGGAAGGTGATGAAAAGCACGACTCCTGCTAAGAAGAAGGTCTAAAAATTACTCTTTGCTGTTACAAAACCGATCTAATGGAACGCCTGTGCCTCGACCACTTCTGTGCAAATCCCACCCTCCTGTCTGACAACCTGGGTCGCAAATGACGGGATCCAGAGGCCTGCGTACACACGGAGGCAGCCCTCAGGCTCTGGCAAAAGAAAAGCATTCCTCAGCAGAGGCGGCAAGTGCAATACGCTCGGACGCTGTGCTGCGGGGGACACGCCATACCTTCACTGTGTGTTACATTAAGTTTCGCTAACCCGAAGGCCGATCCTCCCCTTGGCAGAGCCGGCGCGCGGCCCGTCCTCACCCCCACACCGCCGTGCCTCGGCCGCGCTGAGCGCTCCGTGCAGGAGCGCCCCGGCCGGGCCGCGGGCCAGCAGGCGCCGAGGCACAGCCCGGCCCCGCAGCTTCCCGTGCCCCGTCCGAGCGGCGAGGGTGGAGGGAAGGACGGCGGGGCGGAGGTGAGGCCGGAGGGAGGCGGGGAGGCTCACCGTGAAGCGGAGCCGCGCCTCGGGCAGGCTGAAGAGCGGCGGCGACATCTTCCCGGCCGGGCGGCGCTGGGCGGCGCGGCGCGCGCCGATGACGCCATGGCCGCCGGCCGCCCGGCGGGAAGAGGAGGAGCGCGGGGCCGTCGCCTGAGGCGGCGGCACAGCGGGAAATCCCCGCGCCGCGGAGCGGCCTCGGCTGGGAAACGCCTCCGGGATCGTCGAGTCCAGCCGTTAACCCGGCACTGCCAGGCCGCCGCTCAACCACGGCCCCAAGGGCCGCGCTTCTGAACGCTTCCAGGGACGGTACCCCACCGCTTCCCTGGACAGCCTGTTGCAATGCTTGATAACCCTTTCGGTGAGGCAGTTGTTCCTGACATCCAACCTCAACCCCCTCTGGCATAACTTGAGGCCATTTGCTCTTGTCCTGTCACCTGTCGCCTGGGAGAAGAGGCCGACGCCCGCCTGGCCACAGCCTCCTCTGAGGTGTTGTAGAGAGCGATGAGGTCTTCCTTCATGTCCAGGTGTTATGATGTCTATGTAACTTAGATCAAAGTTACAAAGTGCTTATATAGCTTGGGTTATAAGATATGTATGTAACCTAATATCAATATAACCTGAAGCATAGCTTTCTATACTTATATAGCCTAAATCATAGCTTTTACTTATGTAGCCTGAATCTTAACTTCTATGCCTATATAACCTGATACTTATATAACCTGAATCATAACTTTTGATACCTATATCATAACTTTTGGTACCTATATAACCTGATATAAATGACTTTTTATACGATGTAATGGGTAGTATATGGTTAACTGGTTGCTTAAATGCTGAATAGACAAAAAGAGAGAAAAAGATTCACCAGGTGTGTAGCTTCAGAGATAGATTTGGGTAGTACTAATGAGAAATTGGCAAGTGCAAAGCCAATTAGCCACAAAACAAAGAATTTAGGCTGGTTAAGACCAGAGAGACCAAGGAGCACCGTAACTACGCATGCCCCAAAGACAAAGTTGAAAAGTTCAAGTGTGAAGAAGACTTTAGAAGCCTTCATCAAAGTCCCCCAAAGACCCAAAGTATGAGGGGAGTGCAGGCACAGTGAGAAGAAATTACCTAATAACTATGTGATCATGCTATGTAAATTAGTTCCAGTGCGTATGTGATAATGTTGTAATGACATAGCAATAATAAACATAATTTACTGTATAAATATATCACAACACTGGACAAAGGTGGGTGAGCTAGGAAGAGAAATCCACCTCACCACCAGTGCTGCAATAAACAAATACCTGCTCTATAGATATCAGTCTATGGGGATTTATTTCCACCCTATCTTTCGGGCATCAGTTAGAAGGATTTTATATTTTGCATCAGTTAAAAGTAATTGATACTTGTCAGTAGAGTTGCCTTGTTGAAGTTTGGCATCTCTAAGGACTTGTGACATGTTTCAGTGATCTCACAAGTGCAGAGGTTAACAAAGCTTGGGGAGAAGGATGTGCCACTGAGAGTGGACACAAAAGAATGCAGAATTTACAGGCCACCAGAACATTTGGGAGAACTCCTGAGATTAAGGATGGAATTAACAAGGCCAACTTGGCAACTGTGCTGAAATCAGCTCGAGTGGGTAAAAAGTAATTCTGACAGGGAGGTTGTGACCACCGACTCATGGACCATTGACTCAGGAAACCCACTGACTCAAGAGAAGGCCTGACCATACGGACTAATTAGCATGAGAAGTCAGGGAATTATTTAACCAACAGAAGACAGAATACAAATGAATAAAAGAACTATGTAACTTGTAGACAATGAACATTAATGCCCTTGTTTGCTAAAATGTATAAATAGTGAAACATTTTTGTAGCTGGCAGCACCCCTCTCTGCTCACGACTGTAAATAAATCAAATCCCTCGACTCAGTGTGTGGATTGGCCTCTTGAATATCGGGTGAAAAAACCTATTTTGAACAACAACCTGAGGCTCCTTTTCTCCAGGCTAAGCAACCCCTGCTCCCTCAGCCTCTCCTCACCAGACTTGTGCCCAGACCCTTCACGTTTCATTATTGCCAAAGTGGAAATGACTCTACAGATGTGGCTGTTGTTTTTTTTCTGATAAGCAATCCTAGGCCACAGTCTGCCACCATTTTCAAAGTGTCACTGAAGTAAGAATGATTAGGGATTTTTATATTGTCAGTAAACTCACCTCAGCGCTCACAATTTACAGGTTGAGCAATATCCTATGGATGCTTCCTCAGTGACAGAAATACTTCCAGAAGAAATTACACTTCTCATGATCATAGAATCAAAATCAGAATTGTTTGGGTTAGAAGAGACCTTGGTGTCTGGCTAAAAGCTCAGGTACTGCCAAGCTCATAGGTAGGAAAAAGCTCAAACATCCAATACCCTGCTCATTTGGGAAGAGGCAAGAAATGTTAAATTTATTGTCATTATTACATGCAAATATTTAAAATAACGCACAGAAGGATAGACGGGAGTATGTGGAGGTTTTTTTGGTGTGGTGTGGCTGTAGTTAGCCTTTTGTACCGGGAGAGGGAAGTGTTTGCCCAGAAAAGGAGGGTGCAGCGTGAGGGGCAGCTTGACCCGCGCTGGGGTGGCTGGTCCCAGACGCTGCTCCGCTAATGGGGAGATGGCACACTGCCAGCCCAGAGTTTGTCACCTCATCTATAATTGAAACCATTGTTTGACGCTGCCTAAAAAATGTGGGCTACGCCAGAGCCATGCCAATTCATTTCAAATCATGGGGAAAGGGGCTTCATAACATTGAAAACAGGCTCCACAAGATCTGTCTGTCTGAGTGAGTCACCTGCACGTGCTGTGAGACTTTCTGAATGTTGTTGATTCAGGCTTGGGAGGAAGTTGGCTTCTCCACTGTTTCTCATCTCTTATTTTAATAAATTAAATCACATTATCAGCTGAATAAAGGGCCATTCTAAATGAATAATTTGAGATTATTCTAGCCCCCATCTCTTGCTGTAAGAAAGAGAACCAAAGAAGAACTCTCTGAATTGGTTATTAAAAAAAGCTCTAAACTTTAAAAAGATGGTAGAAAGCGACAGTAGAAGTGTTCTAAGGAGATACTGTCAAAGGAAATGGAGTCTTTTTTTGACTGTAAATATTCCTTAAGCCGAGACTAATGCTTTATATGAACAGAGACGACTGCCAACATACTGAAAAAAAGCAGTGCAGTATATGTGCTAATGAGTACAACGTGTCTGAAGACCTTTTTTTCTTGGGGTAGGAACAAATGAAGAGGAAGAACAATGTTACCACTGTGATTTAATAGTGTTTTATATCCACCTCTTCTCCGATACTGAATTTTTCCTGTTTGGAGCGGTGCTTGTTACTTTCTCATGGATCTCATGCCGAGGGGGGATCAACACTGGGCTGTTAGTGCTCATGTTGGGTTGTGGACAAATGAGGCTGCAGTGCCTGAAGAAGTTCTCACCCCAGCAGCTTTTGTGCACCCAGGGCAGAGACTGTTCCTTCAACAGCAGTGTCAGCTGCGTGGCACTTCTGCTTGCCGCGTGGTGTTGTCACCGTGCAACATCTGACAGCATTGCTTAAAGCCATCCTCGTCACCTCCTTAACAGAGGTGCCAAACTGCGCTCTGGGCTGGAAGGCAAAAAACTGGTGTTTGGGATCAGAAGCTCATTCAGAGGAGTAGTGCTGTGCACCTGTAAATTAAAATGCCACAATTATCCTGGGTGTGAAGAGGAGTCAGCGTCCTAAATTAGCTAGCAATATGTTAGAAAAAGCTGTGTCTTCTAGTATGTGCTAAGGGGGGAAAAAAAGAAGTAAATATTTCTTTCACTAGAAGTATTGTAAGCAAAATAATTTTTCAGCCCAGATTTAAATGCTATCATCAGCTGAAAGCTCAGATGGATGAAATCAATCAACAGCAACAGTATCTCAGGACACCTCTGTGCTCAGAGGTCAGTTGATAGAACAGATGTTCTATCATCTTATGTCAAGAAGCTATGTAGTTGGAATTACAGAAAACTTCACCCCGATGCAGTCTTTTGGAATAAAATCCTGTTCCAAGACCAAATTGAGTTTCCATTTAAATTTCTGTTACCATTTCTACAGAAGGGCATGTCTGGAGACTCCGAAGCCTCCCATGTCTGATGGCACTAGGGCTTAGTGCTTTTTTCTCCCTCCTTCATTGCCCACCCTTGAGCTAAAGTGCTTTTCTTCTCAACCCACTTCCTTCCCCACCCCCTTGCACACCCTCCAGTGTGGAAGTACAGGCATGAAAGCTGGAATGGATTGCCTTAGTAGCCTGGTTAAAATAGCTTACCTGTTATTTCCAAACCAGTCATGGGAAGTTGCACAAGGAAGGTTTATCTTTTAAACATTGATGAATACAAGGTGTCCTACCTTAGGCACGTAATTTTAGGGTGGCATCCTGCCAGCCACTGGTAGCTTGTTATTGACTGTGAGATACAATTAATAATGTGTGGACAGATGAAGGAGAAGCTAGATTAACACAAAAAATAGCCCCTCAGGAAAACTTAAATAGCATTTTTATAAAGTGAATAATAGAGAATCTTTCTGCATTGTATTACTGTATTACACTTTTCACCAGAACATACATATAACTTCTATGTTTGTTAAACCCCATGATGATGTTCTGGTGCATTTAATACTTTCAGGGTTTTCTCTCAATTTATGGAATAAATTGCTGGGGAATATGTACCATTTCATCCCATTCTCTCATACCAGTTACAGCAGAAATGTTTCACTGATATATTTTGGTGGCATTTTTCAAATAATTTGGGAAGAGTGCCTAGAAAGGGTTCATTCACCTCAATTCACCTAGACTACTTCACATGTGAATCTGAGAATGAAAATTTTTTATAGTCTTTATCTTTTATCTGGGACATGCGACTTGCTAGCATAGAACACCTGGAATACTGCCAGGTATTATACTTTATTTCTATCAATTGATATCTGCACATAGGTGGAAATACGGTCACAAACCGCAATGGTTGTCAAATAAGCCCCTAAGGACTTTAATGACCAAGAGCAGGGATTTGACGTTAGAGTCAAAACCTTGCAAAAATGTTTACCATATATTGTTTGCTTCATTCCAATGCAGAGAATGTGTCTTTTTTTTCTCCAAAATAATTTATTAAAATTTGTATCTGTGAGCTAGTAAAACTACAGAAATCTGGCTTTTTTCAAAAGCAAGGTGTCACACATTTGGCTGCTATTCATAAAAATCATGCTATTAACAACTTTTTCCCTCATGTAGCAATATTTTCTGGATTCTAACCTAACAATACTACTGTGATTTCAGCAGAGAACTTGGATTATTTGGACATTTTTTAGCTAGAATTTCCTTGCAACATACCTCTCATTTTGAGCATACTCTGACATGGAACCCCTTTAATTTAATTCATGAGTGCTTTATAAAGTCAAACTTAGTTATTAAAGAATGCAGGAAGGCATCTTCTGGATGACATGCCTGTGTTTCTATACCACAAGTGCCTGGGGTTACTTTCACATATGCCATTGGTATGAATTCTGAAGTATGTTGTTGTTTTGTGATTATGCTACTGAAAAATGATACCATTTTTGTAGATTCAGTTCTGTGGATTGCTCTACTGAAACTCATTCCTTCCTTCTTCTCATCTTCTTTTTGCCCTTCCTTGTCAGTATTCAGAAAAAATACAGCTCTACCCCAAAGAACTTCTATGTTTGACATACACATAAAAAAACCATACAAAAGCCAGTGGAAGAGGTAGGGAACTAATTCTGATCATAAGCTTTTGAAAATGAGCTTTTCTTTGACCAAAAATTCAAAATGAGAGAGCAAAGATACGCAGCAATCCAGGCTTGGGGTAATAAGGAAGATGTCAAGAAAGTGAGAATAAGAAGACAAGAAAGTGAGAATCCCAGAAAGACATAGGTGAAGAGAGTGAGTGTGATGACCCATTCGTAAGGGGAAGGAAGTGGGAGTAAGATGTAAGAAGGGGTCAGAGTCATGAGTGCTGGAGGGTGAGCTTGGTCTAAATGGAGACGGAGAGAAGGAACCTTTGGAGGAATAAAAGAACCTAAGCAGGGAGAGCCCATCTTAGCTCAAACGTTCAGCCTGCTTTGAAAGAAATCCACCCTGCTGCAAATCTTTTTGATTTGGGTGCCCAGTAGTTCTCTGTGTGGGGCCTGGTTAATGAGGAAATGGTCCCTACCAGTGTTTAGTCCAAATAACCTCTGACAGTCACATGCATAGGCAAGAGGAAGAGAAGGAGTCAACTTTTGTAGTTCAAGCTACAGAGATGCAATCAGGAAAAACTGCTGAGGCTGTGTAGCAGGAATTCATCCAAATTCATCTCCCCAAACAAGGCAAATTATGTGGGTGAAGTTTTTATATCAGAAGTTGTTGCACGGTGGTTCTCCTCAACAAAGAGTGAAGAAAAGAAACAGTGGAAAAATGTTTTTAAAACTGCACTGAAATTCAGTATAATATCTTAAAATATGTAAGGCCTACAGCTAACAATTTTATTAAGATACTTGGAAAAAACCCCAAAAAGCATAGGGAGGACCAGCAGGGAATTAGCAAACTGTACATGTCACATCTCCCAGCTCACTTTATGAATATGTGCCTTTTTACTGCATCTGTGTTTGGGGTTTTTTTGGGTTGGTTTTATTTTAACACTGCACTACCCGTAAGTTCTCCATACCCAAATGGAAGTTTGTAAAATACCTTGCTCTTTGTGGACTTGTGTTTCACCTTAGCCTGCTGCTCTCCAAATGTCATTCTAGATTGTCCATGCATGGGGGTTTTGTGTCCCCCTCTCAGATGGATTGTGGCTGGAAACTGCCAGCTTACGGCAACTGATGACATTCTTTAAGAGACATCTGAAGACAAAGTGGAAAAATCCATCCATGTCCATGTGTAAATTCTAACTAAGGCATGTGTCATTGATATACTTTGCTATTGGGGCTCTCTGTTATACTTTATTTATATCAACTTCAAGCCTGAAAGAATGTCGCTTTGGCTCCCTTTCAAAACCTGAGAACTGAGCATATGTGGATTCATTGAAAGGGAAATTAGTCACTCTTATTGCTTTAGAGAAACCAATCACTTCAAAATCCCTGCAACATCAATATGCCTCCCCATGATATAAATACCCCAGAGGTTTTCTTGTTTTGAACATTTCCTTAGTGCAACTATCTAACTACTAAAACACCGTTCACCGACTGAAGTATGGAAAGGCATTTGGAAGTATAGCTTGTTCAATCAAAACATCTGAACAGACTTGGAATCAGCAGTGTTTACATTTTTGTCAGTTATCTCCAAGTGCTCGCTGCTATTAGAAGCTGTCTTTTTCCAGGCAACCTTGCTTGTCATACAGTACTAGAGAAAGCTCATGAAGAGATCCAGTGTCCTTTAACATTGTAGCAAACCTAAGGCTTTTTACCCTTGCTCTCACATGCACAATCACCTTTGCCAAGGTGAGCTGTTTCTCCATGTGGAAGAAGACAGTGCAGGCCCAGAAGATCAAGTGTTATTGCCATGGTGCAACCCACTATGGTGATGCAACCAAACTCCTTTCCAAGGGTTCCTCATACCCTATGTGACCATAAAATGTGGTGAGCAGGTTGCTGGGACTCTGTTATGGAAAGTCCTCTCTAGTTTCCCAGCAGGAGAATCAGCCTAAGTGACAACAAATGAACAAAGAGAACGTTAATACCCATGATAGCAAAATGGCATTGGTTGATGGCAAAGCCCTCTTAGCCTCGGAGACTGCTCAAAAGATGTCCTTAGGTAAGGCTGTTTTCTTCTTGGGTCCCTCCTAGATGAAGAGCCTTGAAGCAAAGCTCTTGAACATCACTCCTACAAAAGATGTGGGAATGGCAGGCTCAGATGCATTGAGATGAAAGGTGAGGTGTAGAAGACCTACTAATTTGTGTTCAATTTTATGTCTCATAGATAGCTCTGTTCCTTCAGTAAGGCCTAGATCCCGGTCATGTGTGGAACTAGGTGAGGAGCCCAACCTTCACAAACACTTCTTCTGGATAAAATAAAGGGGTGATTTGGGATTTAGGTGAGAGAGTGACACTGTGGTGGTCTGTTGTCCTTACAGAGAGGCTAGAACAAGTATGCTTATCCCTTAGGCACTCAGTTAAGTACCATAAATTAGGTGGGATGGATGTCAATGACAGAAATAACTTAATGATCTCCCCTACTTCTCTTGTGCGGTGTTCTGGCAAGTGGAGCAGACCAGCATACTGGCAGGATGATTGCACACACCCACTCTTCAGCAGGCTGCAGGCCAGGAGTAATGGCTAAATTGACTTGCTCAAGATAACCTCAGACCTGTTGCTTTTCCAGATGACTGCTGACTGTAGATGCTTCTTACAAAACTGAAGAAAAATTTGGTCAACCTTCTCACTTTTTCTGGGACTTGGTTATAGTCCTGAAACAGAGAACCATGAAACCTGGTTGCAAACTACATGTATCAGGAGATATATCTAGCACTGTAGTACCTGCAATGTCACTGTGATTCCTCTCCTTAATTAGCTGGTTCCTCCAACTCTCACAAGTCTGGATTCTTTGCATATTCACAATCATTATATTAACAATTTCCGCACAACATTTGGTATTGAATTCTTCATAATGAGACTTAAATTGTCTAACTATTCTAATAGGTTGGCATAGTTACTGGCCACTGGACTTTTTATTGTTGAGGAATTTCACGATTACGTAATTAAACCAAGAGTCTTTGTATGGCAGCATAAGAAACCCTGAGGCCCTGAGCTATGGTTTTGGATTTTAAACCAGTGGTTGGAGCTTGTGCTCAGAGCTGTGACAGCAACAGATTCGTAAAAACAATTCAGGAACAAGGTTTCACTAGGTCATTGTTAATAATACAGTCTGCTAGCATATATTTGAAGCATGCAGGTAGCTCCAAAGAAAAATTCCTAGACAAGTTCCTGTGCTTTGCTGAACCTGGGATCTGGGCAAACAGCTGAAGGAGAGCATTCGCTGCCACACGAGAAAGTTCCCCTGGCTCTTGGGGAAGAAGTTGTTGGGGGAGGACACACTGGAAGTAGTTTCACTTTCTTTACTTTCCCTTGAGTCTAAGTGCCAATTTAAGTGACATTGTGGTATATTTTCTCCTTGTTTTCAAGTTGTTTTACACTCCTTCAGAGCAGGTGGGAGAAAAAAATGAGAACTCATTACATGGAGAAATATGTGCAAAGAGTTGCCCAGCACACAAAGTCAGTCCACCAAACAAAAGGGAAAAATATATTTCCCTCCTGAATTTTTTAGAGTAGGATTAGTAATCTGAGGTGCCCCTGCACTTCACAGCAGTAGGGATGCTCAGGTAACAGTGTGGTTTCTAACCTGAAGATAAAATATCCAAATGACAAAATATAACACCTGACCACAGCTTTCTATAGAACACATTGTTTCCTGTTATATATAACTCACCTACTTAAGTTTTACATATAAATTACTTCCCTGGGTTACCCAAGGGAACAGTAATAGTTTTCCAAAGTATTCACTTGAAGGTTCCTAAGATTATTCAGGTATCTATTAGACTCTAGAGAGACTAAATATAGCCACATGGTGCCTTCCTTTAAAATCCAGGGCTGGAAGAGTAATTTCTGTTTCAACAACAGGCAGCAGGGCCATTTTCTTGGTGAAGTTGTGGATCTAAAAATGTTTTAAAACCTCTGTGCCTTCTTCAAATGAGAAAAGTGTAAATCAGAGAAAGAGGTGTTGCAGGAAAGGCCATTTGAAGCACAGCAAGCAGTACACACAAATCTTATCCCAGCTTTTTGAGCTGGGAGCATTTGGCAAAGGGGAGATTGAAGGTGCTGGTGGTGGGATCAATCTTCCTGGAGTAGTGGTGATGCTGTTTGCAGCCAGTCAGTGTTGCCATATCTCACTACTTCTGTGCCCCTGTTCTCACAGGTAGGGGCTGGTAGACGCAACCTTAGTTCTGTACTACGCATGGCAACAATGCAAGTTCATATTTTTCTCTATAGATACAGCACAACATTTTTGCTGCTTTTACAGATGGAGGGATAGGGTCGACCTCAAAAAGTCCTGTTCTTAAGTCCTACCCCCTAAATTATTCTGCCTGTCCACTCAGTATAGGCCTTTCATTCATTGCCTTGTGTAAGGAGAAGCAGTAATTGTTTGGGTCAGCTGCTGTCTGTTTTGTAAATGAGGCAAAGGGTGGTTTGCCTTAGTCAGTTACAAATATCTTGTGAACTAGTGCATTTTTTCTGTGTGTTTATATTTCTACTCCATCTTTCAGCCAACTTTCTTAAAATATTTTGCAGGTGTTTCTGTGGGAATACTCACAAAACCTTTCTTTGGTTGAAAAAATTCATCAGCATCTGTAGTGAATAGTGAGAGAAACTGGGGTGAAGAATCTTTTAGACATTGATCAATGGGACCAATGATCTGTTTAAAGCCAAGCAAAAATTTAAGTGATTTACCACACCAGGCCTTTAGATCTTTGCCAAATGTCATCAAGAAAATTGATGGTAGTACCCGTATCTCCTACAGCTCTGCCAGGCTCAGACTTTAATTATTATAGCAAAGTACTGTTTTATTTAGTAAAAAAAAAATGTCTGACAAGCTTGGAAGAAAAATGAACTGCTTTTGTGGCAGACTGCTACACATAGAAATCTTGTGTGACAGCAGCAGGACTGAATCTGGTTGACTTTATTGGAGAAAGGACTCTATAGACTGAGTGTGTTTGCAGAGAATCTGTGAATAGAGGGATGGACATCATGAGGCATGAGGCAAATTTCACCTGATTTCCTGAAAGGTGAAAAACATTGAGATCCTCTAACTTCTGTTGCCTAAACCACAGTGGCATTCAGTAATTCCCTATTGGGCATGGGACGATCCATTTTGAAACTCATTTAAAACTTGCAGCCACAGTATGAGCACTACTAGAAAAAACTGCTTCTCCATTAAATTCAAATGCTGATACTCACCACAATGTTCTTTCCGTTTTTTTTTCTTCTCTCTCTGGTTGGCACAAAAATGACATAATTTGCTCTGATATATTAATTGCAAGATTAGAAGGTAATGTGAAAGTCCTTTAGCTGATGTTTCAATCAATATATTTTCCAAGTACACATATTTCATGCTCTAATATTCAATGCTTATGCCATTGTAGTTGCTATTATATGAACCACACTAAATCAGGTCCAGGTTGTGTGTGGTGCTGGATGGTGTTAGTGGTGTGTTTGGTGAGCACTCTTTGCTGTCACCTAATGATGCCACAGGTACTGGATTCTGTGGGGTGGCTGAGATGTTCACATTGTGGCATATCTGACACAGCCTGAGACCATACCCTTGGCAGTGGGAGAAGATGGTCCTGAGCAGTAAACCACCTAGGACTAAATGCCTGAATAAATCCCTTCCTTCTGTTTTTTCTTTCTCAGGCAGCAATCTCTTTTGAACAGAGGCAATGGGTCTGATTCTGTCCTCCCACAGGTATTATACTTTGTGTCCTCTCAAATGTTTCATCTCCTGTGAAGAAGTGTGTGGTGTGCACTCTTTTCCAGTGCCTGACAGCCCTGATCACACCGACAATAAATTGCAACAAATACTATATTTTCCCTAAGATTTACTTACCACATATTTTAACTAATGATCAAAGAATTTACCTGTTCTAGGTTTGATGTAGTATCTGGTTTTGTTTTTATTTTGCCAGCAGAATGTCAGATTCTTCACCTGATTTCTTCAACTTCTTTTTCAAAATGTTCAAAAATTAGGGCTGAACCTTGCAAGGTGCTGCATGTGCATTGGAAAATAGCTGACCCAGAGTTACCTGGGGTCTTTGAGCATGGGAACACCTCTAGCCACAGCATCAGCGGTGGAGGGGGAGAGCTGCCTCCAACAACTGTGGTACAAGAGCCATGTACTTCTCAAATGGTGATTAAACTGTCAAAACAAGGCTTGCCTGGGCTTCGGGAAGCTTGTTCTTGGCTCTCCACATGGACCGACTGTCATTCCTCATCCCATATCCATGGTGTGAGTAGCCCAGAGCATGGCCGGAGTGCTGTGGGAGTCAGTTCCAGATGGGTTTGTGCTGCCTATTACATGGTGTACCGTCATTTTCACTGTCTCTCTGTGCTTGGAAAGAGAGCAGCATTCCTGGCTCTTTTTCCTGGTTTCGCAGCCATATATTCATACAAAGTTTTTACCCTGGCTGATGTGATCACAAAGGAAATAGTGCAATAGCCCCTCAAACGGAGGAAAAAGAGCAAATCAAAACACATCAGTCTCCTGAGCCAGAGTCCCAACTACCAGAGGGTTGGGAAAAATGCCATGCACGTGATTTTGCTGCATGTTAAAATAAATGGAAGGGAAATGAAAAAATATATCACCATGTCCTTTAAAAATTTGTACCTACAGAGTTGAAGCAACCACAAGTGATGCTGTACAGATGGTTTTTCTCTTGCCAGGGAGAAGTACAGTGAGGCCAGAGTATTTTAATCTGTCATATATATATCTAAAGATTTACAGTTGGAATCAGACTTGAAAATGTAAATGGCTTTTCAATTGCAGAGTCTGGTCTGTCATAATGGCTTTCGTTCAAAGCTTTGTCTGGGTAGAACAACAGCTGTTCTGCCTGTGGTTTTTCTCATTTTATTTTATTTTTAGAATTTTCTCATATGTAAGATGCCACAAGATAGACACAGACTGGGAGAACTCGTGGTGATGTCAGAAATAAATAAAGTGCTCTCCTTCTCCACAGAGAGAGTTAATGCAGCTAGTGAAGAGTCCAGGACTTTTGACCACCTTCCCACTCCTAACATAGTTAATCTGGATAAAATTGTATGCAGAGATCCAGTCTGCCTTTGAAATTAGTTTTTTTCCATGAAATCACCAGATGTTGACTGCTGACAGTCCCCAACTTTTGCATCTTAAAGTTAAAAATTAGGGAAAATCAGTGGTTGGTAATTTAAAAATGCTACCTTAAAGCAAATTCAAGGGTATTTGGAATTGAAGTGTCTCAACAACACTGTTTTTAAAAACTAAGGTACCTCCTTTTTGTATCCTCTTTTTCAGCATGTGTACATTTCTGCAGCTTTTGTTTATTAAAGCTTGTTTATTAAAGATTCACGTTTGACTTCATGAAGTGCACCTGTTCAAATGTCAATACCAATGAGAATTTAGTATAGAAACAGGAGTTGTGAGTCCAAATACTGCTGTGGACGTATTTTCCAGACAGCGTTTTGTTCCTTGGAGACCTACTGTATGTTACTGCTTTTGTTCTTTCTTCCAAAGTTGAGTTTTGTACTTCTAATACAGACAGAAAACTAGAAAATACTCCGTGTTTCAAAACTTGTGTAGGAGGAAAAGGACATGTAGGAAAAAACAACCAACCACCAAAACAAAAGCCTCAACCCAGCTCCCAGAAGACCTGGAGCCACCAGGAATTTTTGTTCGTGCTGGGAAAGTATTACATGACTTCAGGCACTGACTGAATGACATGCCTCTCTTGCAAGGCAGGGATGTGTTCTCTTCACAGCTGAGAATGGGAATTACGAGAACCACACACTGCCCTGTTATATTGTTTCTGAGAAGAGACCTCCTCTGTGGTTGGTCTTACTAGAAACCACGCTGAGGACGTCAGGGTTCATTATCCTCCTCAATCATTCTCCATATTTTTCTCTTCTACTCCCTGAGCTGTCCCTTTCTGTTTTTCTCTGCTCCCTTTCTGTCATCCACTCTTCTCTCTTTATCTTTTCTCTTTCTTATCTGCTACAGTTTCTTTGAAACACAGCAGGAAAGCAGGGTTGCCCCAGCCTGTCAGAAGATGGACCAGTGACAAGGCTGTGCCTGTAGTTAAGTTTGCTTCTACAAGCAGATAGCATGAAGCTGTCTGTTGTTCAGATATCAGTTCATGCTGTTCTCACAGGCAATAATCCCGGAATATTATTTGCCTGCTACAGTGGGATACTGCAATGCCAAGGATGCTTTGTCTGATTTCCACTTCCAGGCTTTTATTTTGACATAAAAAACCAAAGTGAACAAAAATACATTGTTGCCATTCAGAAAAATAATTAATCATCTGTTTTATATGAGTGCGGGTAATAGAGATGGAATTAAAGAAATGTCTTCTTTGCAATATGCCCAGGCTTCTAAAGGAGAGGGATTCCTGAACAAAATTCTTCCAAAGTCACATTACAGCTTCCATCAGCAGGACCTCTGGCAGGGCTGGCAGGAGCATGACTGCAAGTATGGGAAGTTTGGAAGCAATCCTAAGAGCCTGGAATCACACTGATGCCTGAGCTGTGGATTTGTGCCTTAGCAGGACAGATAGAAAAAGGAAAAGTCACATGCTGATCTCTGAATTGGAGATTTTAATCTCTTGAAAATCAAGAACCTAAGTTTAACCTGAACTTAGATTCTGCTCTGGTGTAAACCCAGAATAAGTGTGCTTAAACTGTGATATACAGACTGATTTTTCAAATGCCTTATAAAATGTGTTACTGCCTTATAAAAAGCCAGACACTTGTAACCTACTCTAATACAGCGGGAAACCACTCTTTATACCCGTTTTGTTGCTCTCTTTCCTCTTGCAACACTAACAAAAAAGAGTATGGAAACTTCCACCATTCAGCAAGATGCCCAGTGTCCTCAGATAATCCCTTGTGGGCTTGGATGGTGGGATGAGAGCCAGGCTCTGTCATCAGGGCTCCCCCGCTGGTCAGAGGGATGTGTTTGTTCCCAACCACCCCTTACTGTGTCTCAAGATGAATGGCTCCACACTGACCACTACAATTACTTGATGGTCCCAGGAGAGATGCTGTTTAAGCTAAAGGACAGCACTGGAACCAGAACAAATGTGTCTAAGCTGGACATAATTGCATCACACTGGTTATTAAAAGAAGATTCCTAATAAAGTTTTTGAAGAGCAGCCAAAATGATTTAAGGGACAAAGCAACCCCTAATTATTTTTAAAGTGTAAGTTGGTATGTTTTTGGGAAGATTTGTTGAAGTTGAGCTGCAGAGGAGTCAAAGGTCTCAGCAGTCCTTAACCTTCTTGTTTCTGATCAAGGGGGTCTCTTGGTAATTTAGTGTCAGGTGTTAATTTACCCACACAGGACATCGCTCTACTCTGCCGCTGTTTCTCTGCTGTGATCACACTGAGTTCTACTCTCCAAAACAACAGCAGAAATGGCTGCCTCCCATATGCAGGGTGATGGGGGAAGGACACCATTCTGTTTAATTTAGCATTAAAAAGCCCACTCCCCTCATCGAGGTGTATAAAAAATAATTTCCTCTATGCCAATGTTGGTTTCACTGGAAAAAGTCACTTCTAAAAATCACCTCCCCAGTAAACAAAATCTCCAAAACAAGACACCAAAATGAATCATATTCTTGAAAATCTCGTTTTTCTTCCAGTCACAAAATGGGGCTGGCAATACTTACATGCCTCTGGGAAGCTCTCTGGGTAAGAAAATCATCATGGCATGCAAGATCTTCTCCAAAAAGAGCATTATTTGACTAGTAATTTGCTTTTATTGTTTTGGTCTAAAAAACCCCAAAACATCTCCACACAAACTTTGTAGCGTTACACTGAGTTTATTTTGAAAAAGAAATCAAAGAATGTTTTCTTCGTGTTTGAGCCAGATGGGAAGAAAAAACAAATGTATTCCACCATATGAAAGAAAACAGATGAGAACTTCCAAAATTTTTTTAGCCAATTTTTTTTTACTAAGCAGCGTGAAAAAAATGAGGTGGAGATGGTGAATGAACAAATAGGCTCTGGTTTTAGGAAGGCCTGTTTTCTGGGGAGCAAGGGTTCTGTCTGTAAAGCTGTGTACTATCCCATTTATAGATGCCCAAACTATCTCTGAGTGGGGGTGAGCACTGGGAATTTCCTCCTCCCGCTCCTGCCCACGCCCTGGGGAGACCAGGGTGTCCCAGCTGGGGGGAGTGCCAGGCATGGGCAGCTGTCCCACTGCTGGGCTCTCCCGTCTGTGAGCCCTGGCACCTGCACAGGGCAGCCCAGAGCTGCTCCAGGGACAGCCTGGGGTTCATGGAGGAGACAACATCTCTGGGGTGCACAGACACCCACAGAAGTGAGGGAGGAAAAAACCAGCAAGTCTGGAGGCTGGGGCTGGAGACTTTTTGTTCCCTTTGGATGCTACAGATGTGTGAGCTGCTGTCCTCTTAGGCAAGGAGGCTGCACTGGGGAAAAGTGGTTTTCTTTCCTCTCATGTGAGTGGACTTGGCCACCTTTCCCCTACTCCCTGCAGAGCAGTTTCTTCCCACAGCCAGTGGCTGCCCTCCTTGCCTTGCCAGTGATCAGAAACCAGTTCTTGCTACTTGCTAAAAGCAGAGTAGCTACTTGCCAGGAAGAAAAAATTAAAAGAGGAGGTCAGCCATTGAGAGAGAGAGGAATAACAAGACCAGATCAGCCATTATAAACAGACAATTTTAGCCATGATAATGGCTAATGTGGGGACTGATGCTACTCATTTCAGGACATCCCTCACCTGGGGGCCCATCTGAGGTGTTTGGTGTGCTAGGACAGTAAGCAGCAAAGGGCTTCAGCCCTTCTTAAAGGTATTGCTCAGATCAGACCTTTAAACCCATGTTCCTAGCTCCTATGTGCTGCAAGAACAAGGCATAAAACTGCAATTATGGCATAAGATAGCCCCAGTCATGCTTAGAACTAGGATGATATAAGTGAAAAGGAAGGCTTTAATGGAAAAAAACTTCATCAGTTTGATTTTTAATACATATGAATGTCCTGGCTCCACATCTCTCTGATCTCCACATCCCTCTTGGTTACACACACATGCACGGAGTGAACAACATTCATTTCTGTGTCTCCGCTTAGTGATTTCTTTATTGGAACATTTGCAAGTATTAATTATAGACAACAAAGGAAATGAGAGTTGAGATTTATAAGCTCTAATCAGCTGAAGGCATTTCCAAATAAATTAATGAAACAAGTCAGAAATGACATTAAGAAATCCAGAGCTGAGTGTAAATCACAATGACTTTGTACTTTCCCTGCCTTTCCTTCTTTTTCTTCCAACAGTCCCAGTGCTTGCCAGGGTATATGGACTTGCATTTAATTTTATGTAAAACAAGAAGTATGACAGGAATGTGTGCTCAGTATGACAAGTTACAATAGTCGTGCATAAGAAGGAAAGCCAAAACTCAAGCTGGGACAAAATAATTTGTTAACACTTTCCATACAACCTGTATTATTACTCAAACCATACAGAAAAGATTTGGTGGGGATGCTTTCCCATTAAAGAGTGGTAGGTCTGATTTTCATGACAACTTCTTGGCCCATTCTGGTGTCCTGCTTGCATTCCTGCCAATCTGTCCTTTCTGTGACAGATTACTGAGCCGTCTTAACACTCTCTTGGCCCTCTCAGTGATTTCAATCCTTGTTGTCATTGGACACCTGTTTCCTTCCTGCAGGAATACTAGGTCAAAAGGATGGTCTGTCCAGCATGCCTGGCTGCTCAGGCCGTATTTTAAGGATGACTGGACACGTCAGGCACGCAACTGCAGCATCCCTCTTCATCCAGTTTTGTCTAACAGCTGCAGTGTTTGATTCAAGTGTGTGAACAGAGGGTGTGAGCCCAGTCACGTTTCATTTCTCAGTGTCCTCAGCTTGTCATTCCTCTGACTGGAGGACACTAGATAACTCTTGGATAATCTGATCTTGTGTAGGTACCATCACTGCTGTTGCTGAAGGAAGAGAAGGATGAAATCTGGGCATCTTGGGCTTAAACAGAGGTTTCTCATTCACTTTTTTTGGTGACAGAAGTCTGTGAGATCAGTAAAAAGCATGAAGAATGTAATTTAAAGTGGTAGATGTTCAAAATGGGCTTATTTCACCTAAATGAACTGACATCAAAACAAAGGTAGCAGTGCTTCCACTTCAGTAAGGCTCTGCAAGGCTCCACTCACCATGGTTTGTGAGGCTCTCTGGGCATGCAAAATACTAGTTTTGTACCTCATTACCCAAAAATAGCAGTTTAACATTATCTTCACAGACACTGTAAATATATATGTAAACACTACAGCGTTTGTCTACAACGCAACTCCTTGGTACAGCATGACAGTGCATGGCAGAATCAAGTTGTATTCAAAACCTTACGAAAAAGCCAAAAGAAAAGTTTCATGAAATCCAGACTGTCTGAAGACAAGCCCTGCCTCCACGATGGTGACACATGGTTTCTGCAGCTGTAATACACAGACCTTTCACTTTTCATTAAGCAGATGCAATTTTCGGGTTGTTCCTGTCTCATATCTAATTTGTACCCACAGGACAGATTCCCAAATGCAACATTTTGTGTACTTTGGAAGAAAATTATAATTGAAATTTAAAACACTGGAGGGAGTTTGAGATGCAGGGAAACAACCATCTTTAACTGGTTGATCTTAGGAGCAATATTTGAAAATCTGAAGTACAAAATCTTGTCTCTTTCCAACAGAACTGGAGTATTTCAACAAATTTATCTGCATTCAGCCAAGGTAAATAGCAGGTCAGGAGGCAATGGAAAAACAGTTCTCCTTCCCAAGAAGCCAAAACAACTTCTTTCATTGTAGAGCATGTGGCCATGAAGAGAGTATAAAAACTGAAAACAAATACCAAGATTTCTGCTAATGAATTAACCCACTAATTTTTTTAAATTCCTGATAAGCAACACTGCTGCCTAGACAACGGCTCATGGGACTATGGAGGAAACTGACTGGGTAATGACATCATCTATTTCTGCTTTGCAGCATATTTTATTTTCTACTTTGTTTGGGAGAGAAGTACTGGTCCAAAAAAACAGACAGATCGATTTACAAAGCACTTTGAAGAAGTACAAATTTATTCAACTTTTCTGAGTATGGCATGTTTTTCACACCAGATCTTGTAATCTATCTTAAAAACAAACATATTTCAGTGTGTGCAGCTTCTTTGTTTCTCTTTTAATAAATTCTCTCACCTGGGCTTGACCTGCAGTATGTGTGGTACCTATTTGGGCAGATTTCCTCACAAGAAGGGAGAAGGAATGAAAACATTTCAAAATTTTTCTTAAAAACTGGAGATTTACTTCCATGGCATTTTTTCCTGAGTGGAAGGAATGTAGGATGGCAGGCTGGCAGGCAGGCAAGCAGGCAGGCTGGAAAGAAAGAGGCAGGCAGGCAGAAAAGGAAGGAAGGAAGGAAGGCAGGAAGGAAGGAAAGCAGGAAGGAAGGCAGGATCGCAGGACGGCAGGAAAAACTTCTATTAAAATGGTCCTTCCATCGTACCCCGATGAAACACTGGCTGTGATCAGAGCTATAATGAGTATCTACTCCTTAGTCGACTTAATTGTTACACATGCGGACTAGACTGCATACAGTAAGGAAAACACTATCTAAAATCTGCTTTAAAAGTTATTTAACCAGAACAAATCATCTGGGAAAGTAAAAATATTTCTAACTGGAAAAATATTTCTCTATAGCTGAGCTAGGCCTGACAGCAAACCTTAATGCATTATTAGTACCTTTATTGTTTTCTTTGGCCCCTGTGCACTATATTTGTAAAAAAAGTCAGTAAAAAAGAGAACAATTTTAAAAAGCAAATATTTTGTACAAAAATACAAAGTTTTAAAAGCTCTTAAAAGTATATTCCATATTATTGATAAGAGTTGGACTATATATATATATTTATATAAAATCTATATATTCGTGTATCTGTATAATTTTCCTACATTTGGGATTTTAGCAAATGAAGCAACTGTTCACACAGTTACTTTATATGTTTTTCTATATGAGTGACCAACAGTCAGATTGATAGAATGTCTTTTCTCAGAAGACACAAGTTGCTTATGGATGTGGTTACTGGTTGGGAAGAAAATCTAAAACAGAATTAGTCCAACAGTATTTCCTGATGCTGTGGGTAGAAAGGCCTTAAATAATTACAAGATGCTGGAGAAGAGTTACTCCTGAATTCCTTGATGCTTTTAAATCAGTTTTCAGTGCTTTCTTTTTTTTTTTTTTTTTTTTTTTTTTTTTTTTTTTTTCAGTTTTGGAAGCCAGTGTTGCTCTCTCCCAGGATTTTCTTCTTCTTTATGTAAATTTCCTTAATATGAAGGCATCTGCAAAGTCACAGCCTATTACTCCCCAAGTATTTGCCCTGCAGTACGAGAGAAAAAAAGAAAAACAAAGAGGTAAAAAAAAAAATCCTGTAAAAAGCCTGTGAAGATTAAACAAATTTCCAAAAAGAAAACTTACAGAAATCAAGGTAAAAGGTAGGTAAAAAGGTAAAAAAATTGAACAGACTCATATTCAGATCCTGTAGGTCCTGGAGCATAAATATTTGTAAGCCTTGAAGTTTTCTTAAAATAACAAATATATGTAGGAAAACCAAGGTAAGTTATATTGTTACTTACACACTGTCCTTCACTCTGGACATCCAAACAGAGTTAACACACTCAAAGCTTGTTCAGCACTTTGTTTTGTCTTAGTGGGCTATAGTTGGGATGTAATTCTGGCTCTAGCTGACATTTATGTCTGCCTTCACTGAAATTCAGCCAACAAGTTTCCAACTGGAGCAGCCAGGCACCCTTGGCAAAGCAATGTTTAAACAGGTTGTATGGAGGAGATAACGTTTCAGGCAGAGCCCCACCATGAACACAAACAGCAGCTTTGACCACATTCTGTGCTGGTGGGGCCGGGCTCTCAGCAGCCATGGGAACCACCTGCCCTCTGCTCCTGCAGAAATGCCTGTGTCAACAGAAAGAGATGCCCTCTGGCAAACACCTGGCTGACTGCTGGGCCACACTGGCACTTTATGAGTCCTTCACTCCAGCTGCAACAGATGAGATGCCTATGGCCTGTGGAGCCAGCTTCTCAGTCCCATGGGACATCTCCTGGCAGCAATGGGAATTTCAAGATCTCCTTAGCAGTCACCAAGTGCCTCCTATTGCACCAACTTACAAAACAGAGTCTTTTTGGTTTTTGAAGGCTGGTGCCTGAGCCACCCTAAGGCCAGCTTTCCCCATTGTGTGGCCACTGAGCCTATAAAGACAGCTTCCAGTGTGGGTAGGATCTGGAGCATGTGCCAAATCGTGCCCAAAATTTTAGGCATGTACAAAGCCTACAGGAAATGGTCAAGATGCAGAGCATGCCATGGCTATAGCCAGCTTCGAGGCTGCTTTTCCCAAGTGCAATAAATCTAGCACTTGCATCTGGATCTGAGTAGAAGTGCTCCACGTGTGATTCCCCCTCTTCCTCAACAAGGCACTGCTGTAGCATTTAGTCAAGATTTCACCTCTAGCTGCGGGACATTTACTATGGGCAAGATGAAATATTCAAACCAAGGGCCTTGCTTACCTTTGTCCATGTCTTTTTCACAAATGAAACTGTTAACATCTTCACAGTAGAAGTCATTCCAGAGCCCAGCATAGACCAACCCGGCGCAATCTTCCTCTAGCTCGTGCCCGTGATCCCAGTTATCAGGCTGCCCGGTTTTCCAGTTTCTTTCCATCAAAAAGCAAGAGATATGATTGCACAACACAGCACACATGGCAGGTTTTCACCACAAGAAATTAACAAAAACATCATGAGATCTGTTGTGAACGGGAAATTCACATTGAAACAAACAATACATGACTCTTGCTGAAAATGGAAAACAGATGTATTACAGAGAAGGGAATCTATTTGGCCTCAGGCTGCCAAAACTCAGAGACCTAAATTTAGACCAATGAACTTTATTTTAGTTTCTGAGTGTACATGCACACACAGTGGGAGTGCTCCATGCTCCATGTGCACTGCTCCAACCCTGCAAAACCTGCACACCGCATTCCTGCTGGCAGATGGGACTGAGAAGAGCCCACGGGCTCAGAAGTACTGCCAAGATGGCAACAGCCTGCCCTTGCTCACTGCAAAGGCACTCAGCCCTCTGACTGCACCAAAGGTGGGCATCTTGGGAGGAACAGCAAAAAGGCATATGTTTTAAGGACACAGGCTCAGATGGGAAGGGAATTCTATTGACTTACAAGGAATGCACAGATTATATTTACAGGCATCTTTTGAGACCATTAGCTTTGATGGCGGAATTGAATGCAGCAACAAGAAAAATCTTGCAGCAAGTGTTTCCTCATCCTGTTTTTGTTTAATGAGTGAGAAATGTTTCCAAACTCAGGGCTTAAAAGCTCCGTTTTCCTGAAGAAACAGGTTGTTGAAAGGAGCTTGTGATTGCTGGCTGACACAGTCCACGCTCAGCTAAAAAACATGCCTCCCTGACACAGAGCGTCCAACCAGGCACCTGGGAGGACACACAGCTTTCCAGAAGTAATGAAATACTCCAAAAATCTGTAACCAACAGCTCTGAGGTTATGATAGAGCACCTAAAACCATGGTGTAGTGGAAATCTACTAGAAGCAGTGTCTGAAGTGGGAATCAGTCACAGTGCTGCCATAAAGAGGAAGAAAGATGAAAATGGGAAAGGACAAAAAGAGGAAAATATTACGGCTCATTTGAAATGAATGTGACTTTTTCCATTTTTTTCATCTAAATGAACACCAATGAGATCACAGCTAATCATTTCGTAACATCTGACTGATTGTGTAGCCTATTTTTCTGAAGCACAGCATGCTCAGATCTATAAAGTCTTTAGTCTACTCCTCAGTATTAAAAATTTGTGTGGTTGCAATCCGTTCCATTTAGGACAAATTAGGTGTAGCCCTAGGATTCCTGGAGAGCTGCCAATTCAGTTTTCAGCTGGCCAAAGCATAGATGCCCTCATTTCATGCATTTTCCTTATGTTTAATGCTTTCCACTCGGATTTCGGCTTTATCTAAAGACTGGTCATTTTTTATCAGAACGAGTACTCTATTTATAGCCAGTTGTAATGCAAATAAGGAAAATTCAAACCAAAACAGTAAAACTGTCTGTGCTTTCCATCTCAACTTCGTAATAAAAGTCAGGAGCAAATGTTTTGGCAAGAAACACTGCGCTGCGTAGTTATGTGATTCTTTCATTCAACATTCAGTTTTCTTCCTGGCAAGGAAAGGAATCCTTGTGTATGGAGAAGGGAGAGAGAAAAAAACCCAGCACCCTCAGTAACAAATTAAATTATTGGCATCTACAACCATCTGGATCCATTGGATAGTTTCAAGATGATGCTTTTAGAAGCCTCAGCAAGAGTGGTAGCATTGCTTTTTGTTTACGTACGTGTAAACTGGTACGGATCCATCCACCCATCTCCATTCATTTTCCTTCTCTGAATCCGTTAATCCAATCCAGAAGCTGCCTTTCCCAAAAATCTGCCTGTTTATCCATTGCTGTGAAAGAAAGATCTTAGTCCATAACAAGGACAACAGTCTTTGGAGCCAACAAACTACACTGGTTTCATAAGCCTCTTGTTACCAGAACAGGGAGGGCCAGAGAAATTTTTCTAAGCTGAAGATATGTTTCAGGAGTTGACCTTGGGACCCCTTGCCCAGACTAGAATCCCTTGCAGTGTTTGCAATGAGGTAGAGAGAGGTAAGCATGAAAGTTAGTTTGACATAAAGTCACAGCTAATGTCTTACAGATACAAATTGAAAAAACCCCAAATAGTATACAGTTGTATCTTGACTTCCCGACTGCCATGTTGAATAGTATTAAAAATATAGTTAGATTTATAGTCAGATGAAAAATACTTTTGGGTCACACTAGTCCCAGGCTGCATGTATTAAATCAGATAATTTAAAATTAAATTATATTTACTGCTGCAAAAAATACTTTGATAATACACAAGGCATAATGGATTCCATCTTTAAAGATTCATAACTCCTACAATTCTCAACAGCTTTTCTGACTGCTCTGTCCTCACCACCTTCAGGGTCAGCATCATCTCGCACTGCCCTTCTGCACGTGAAGAAGCTGTGGATCAGGCAGAGGGTGAACAAAATTCTAACGAGTCAATCAATGTGTTTACTTTCTACTATATGAATTCATGATGCTCTCAGCTTCCCACTCTCTTACGGTCTCTACATGTTAAACAACTTCAAGCTCCCTCCTTGAAAAACAGAAAGAGAAGGTAAATACCTGCTCCTCTTTGTCGTTGATGATAACCAATTGCGATTCTTTTTCTTCACAGAATAACTTTGCCTCTTTAAAAAATTCTCTTTCAGTTGAAAAGTAGTAGCACTTTTCTGTATAGTTCTTCCAATGGGGAGAACAACCTGTGATGTGAATTTTTTGGTTAAGCCTGTTATTGGTAACTCAACTGAGCAGTAATAAGGCCAGCAATAAATGGAGGAACCCATACCCATCTACAGCATGCATTATGTTGATGGCTTACCATTAGCCTCGGGTACAGCTGTAGGTTCACTCTGTAGTGCCATTGGCATCCCTGGACCTGGCAGCCCTGGCGGCCCTGGTGGGCCAGGTGGGCCCTTTGGACCAGGCAGCCCAGGGACTCCAGGTAGTCCAGTTAGTCCTCGTGGTCCTGGTAACCCTGGCTGTCCCACAGTTCCTTGCAGGCCTTGGAATCCTGGTGGGCCTTGAGGCCCTGGTGGACCATCCTTGCCTGGTGGCCCAGGTGGCCCTGGGTCTCCACTTGGTCCAGGCAGACCCGTCTTGCCAGGAGAACCTCTCTGACCTTTGGAGCCAGGCGATCCTCTTGAACCTTTCCCTCCTTTTTCTCCTGGTGGCCCAGCTGGCCCAGGTGGGCCCTTCTCACCTGCAGGTCCTGGTGGTCCAGGCTCTCCTTTCTCTCCTTTTTGTCCTTTTAGGCCAGCGGGGCCAAGAGGACCTTGAGGGCCTCTGTCACCTTTAGGTCCCCTTGGACCAGGAGGGCCTGAAACAATGTAAGCATACAAAGTGGGGATACGCACAGAAAACAAAACAAAAAGCCCGCGTGGGGTGGGCTTGTTTAATACACCTCAGACCAGCATCACTGGATATTTAACAACACAGAAACTGGGTTAACAGCTGCTTGCACCAGTGCTTGTAAAGTGCAGCTGCTTTACAGGTCCAATATACTGCTGTTCTTTCCTTGACCTCCACAAAATACAGGATACATAAAATACTCTGATACACCCAGTCATGTGAACTGGACAATGACACCGTGCCCCAGGTGACCAGCCAAGGTGCCAGTCCCTGCAAGACTCTGTGCACTAGTCTGTACTAGTTTATGCACTAGTCCTGTGTGTTGGTGGTCCCATTCCCTCACTCTGCCATGCTCCCTTCTCCTTCTAGTCTCATCTCTCTGCTCTTAGACCCAGGACTTTTTCTCCTGATCCTGTTTTTTGGTCTGTCAATAACTGGGTGTCAAAAAGAGACAAATTGATGGATAGTGAGCAAAAGGCCAACTGTGGGAAAGACCAGAAGCTGCAAATTGGCCAGCTCTAACAAGACAGAGAGCAATAACCCATGACAAGAAATGGCAATACTGTGACAGCAATAAACAACAAAACAATTCGGGATTCTGTTCATGGATGAGCAAATCCCTTGTCAATACCTTCCCTTCCCTGGCACCAATCTACATAATTCAAACTTCTCCAGAGATAGATTTCCAAGCTGGAATCATTTAGGCCTTGTTGAAATGAGAATGGTTAAGGTTACTGACATGTAATCTTGGCTCTAATGCAGCCTTAGTTTATTTGGAGCAATGGATTTATATTTGTGATTAGAGTTTTAGACTGGTTCACATCAGATTAGAAATATGAGTGTTCTTTTCATTTGGGATAATATTTGGCTGGGAGAAACCTCCTAAACCTGATGCTATTTATTTCTGGAGAAAATAAAATATCCCAGGATTAAAAACTAAGCAAAGTAGGATGTTTTCTGGCAGACTAACAACTGGCTTGAAGTGAAATAGCAACTTGTTTTTCAATAAGGGTGGACCTTTCTGGGAATAGTCCAACATATATTTTTTAGCCATTTCCTCTTTACTGGGGATTGGTTTCTTGAGGTTCCACACCTTCACTCACTTATTTTAGAAACTAAATCAAAAGCAGATCCAGTCAATCAGTCAGTCAGAACAAAATCTTGCTAAGTCAGAACCTTCTTTCGTAACAGCCTCATTTTAGCTATGTAAAAAAGGCATAGAAAAATTAGTACGGAAAATTCAAGCTACATGTACATTTCCAAAGTTTAGTATTAGATAATGGAAAACCCCAGGACTCTGTACCAGCATGCGCTAACTTCCACAGAACTAAAGACGCAATGCAAGCAGGAATTCAGCACACACACATCATTTGGGAAGCTGCATACCTTGTAGGATAGTGAAGTTCTTGATGAGCTGGCCATGTTTGGAATCCACCAGCTTCATTTCTTCCATGATTACTGACAAATTGGCAACTTCAACATCTAACCTTGACCTCATCAAATCCTGTTGCACCTTGAGAGATGCAGAGTCTATGCGAATATTGGCTAGTGTGCTGTTCATAAAAATCAGCTCATCTGAGTGTTTACTTAAGGTGTCGGTACAAGTTGTCCTGACCTCATTGAGATTGCTCGTCAGTGTCCGTAGGTGAAGAGCAGTGTAGCTGATGTTGCTGATGATATTGACTACATCGGTTTCAAAGACCTGGAACCTTTCTTCTAGATGGCTGAATTTGGCAGCAGTTCTGTTTTCATATCCTTTATGCTGTTCCTGGAGATCCTTTAGGCTTTGTTCGTTGGCTTGGGCAACTGTGGTGATGTTCTCCATCTGCCCACTGAAGGAGCTGAGCTGATTGTTCATGTCTTCAAGTGTATCATTGTTGGCTTTTGCCATTGCTGAGTTGTTGGCAGCCAAAGTCTGCAAATTTTGTACTTTCTCCTTTAGCCAGTCGGTGTCCTTCCGGGCCTGAAGGACAACCTGCTGCAGATTTTGAAAGTCATTCTTGATTCTTGATATAGCCAAGCTTGTGTCTTCCATTGACTTCTGTAGGTCACTGATAAGATTTCTTTGCTGTATTTGTGTCAGGTTTAAGTTGTTCAGATTCATGATGACCACATTGTGAGAATGCACTTGGCTTTGCAGGTTTGTTTGTATATTACTTGTGTCTTGTTGAAGATCGTTGATATAGCCAGTATATGCTTGAAGAGTCTTATTGACACTGATGATCATGAAAGAGTTACTGTCTAAGGCACTTTTCATTTGGTTCTGTCTATCATCTAATACATTTCCAGACTCTTGCAGCTTCTCCAGTGTATCTTTGTTTCTGGTAGTTTTCTCTGCAATGTCATGAAGCTGCTGACGAAGAGCCAGAATGTCAGATCTGAAGCTGGACAGTTCAGTGTTAGTATTCAAGGCTTTTTGTCCAGCCTGGTCATCTGTTGTACAGGAAAAAAAAAAATGGAAAGGCTTTAGGGTTTTTTTTAAACACAGTATAAAACAGCACAGAATGTTTTAAAAACAGTCAGGTTGTCTGTCTGTTCAACAGAACTTCTATGCTATCTTTTCCAGAAAAGAGAAACCACTGAGCAAAATTCTGCCTCTAGACAGAGAAAAAAAGCAAAGAGGAATTGATGAAGACCTTGTGTCTTGCTGACGAGAACAAAACAGTGATTCTGTCATCACAAATGGGAAAAACTACGATTAGAAACTGATGAGTATATGCAGTCAAGTAACACTGTGTTCTGAATGAAAACTGAATGGGAAACAGAATTCAAAACATTAAACAGGTATCAGCAAGTGTAGGTTTTAAATTTACAACTGGATTTTGCTGAAAGCTCAGAAGTTTATTTTATCTGTTCATGTTTTCTTCCTTCTTTTCACTGCAGTCAGAATACCGTCATTGTGATTTAGTATATATAATTCCAATTTTTAAAATCTTGGGTTTAGTTTTAAGTAAGTTCTCATACTTATTTTAAAGCAATCTGTGTTAGAGACAAAAGCTTTGACATCAGGCTACGTCAGATGTGTCAGGATAAGATACATTTCTGGTTTACCCTCTAATACATTACTATTGCTTTTAATGACATTTATTTTGCCATATTGTTTCCTCATGCTATGAGTTTGAGGAAGGCAAAACCTTTAATCTTTGAGAAACATCTCTGCTTGTGCTTACATTGCCCCATGGAATACTTCTGGAAGCTTGTCCGAGTATGATAAAGCATCACAGCCTATCATCCAGGACATAGAAACCAAGGAAATAATCAGTCAACACTTGCTTTCAGGGAAGACTCCCTTGCTTGACCTCAATCACTTCACTATCCTGCTCACAGTCGATACATTTTTGTCCTCATTTAAGTGTAGCTATATTTATGAATTACACAGCCTGAAGTCCATAATTTCAGAGGATGCCAAGAGAGAGCAGTATGGTTTTCATAAATTACAGTGAATACAGCTGTGTATGGAGCTTTTGTCTGGTGTGATTGAATGAGTCATGATAGCAAACGTCAAATGATGGCTTGTGAGACTTCAGCCTGAAGTGTTTATGGAGTCTTTCGTGGACGGACATATTCCTGAGCACAGTTCCTCTCCCTGCCTCTTGTCTCACTCCCGGATCTTCTCGCTCTGACTCTATGTTTACCTCTTGGCTATAGCTCAAATCATACTGTGTTCCTCACACAGCTCTGACAACTGCCAGGTCCACATACAGCTGATCCCTGAAGGCCTGTCTTCCATTCACCACCCGCTGCTATCCTTCTGGCCCTACCACAGTTCTCTTACCTTTATGTCCCCTACTCAAGATGCTCCAGAACTTTCTTACCTTCCTCCATGGCAAATCCACTTAAATGGGAACTGATGATCCTGAGCACCTCACTGAGCATCCATCCAGCAGCATGTAAAAATGTGTGGACATGAATGAAGCAAAGGTGCTCCAAGTTGTGAATTTTTAATCAGCATAATAATATAATAATAACCAAAATAGAAGCCAAAAGGTTGTACATGCTTTAAAGTGTAACACTTCTGTAGATGTGTCACTAAGAGAATATCACACTGAATTACCTCATGTCTTTGAACTAAATGCAGTGTGCATTTAGAAGCCAGCTGCTTTGTGGGGGAAAAAAGTTGTAAAAATTTATAATCAAGCTGCAAGCAAATAAGTTTTCCTAGAAATATATGTCTAAATATAAGGTTTATGAAACTGGAAAAAAATTATTTCAAGAATCACATGCATGTATGTGTATTTTAATACTTCTACAATAAAAACTGTATGTCTATGTATAGGAAGAGAGGTAAAAATGTACACTTAGAGAGTACAATCTTTATCCATGATTTTTTTTTTTATATCTTCCTGTGAATTGAGAACTTTGATAGCGCTTGGGAGACCCGAACGCATAACAATCTTATGTCCTGTATTCCCTGAGATGATAAAGAAACATTTTATGGAAGTAATCCACTTGCCTCAGACATAAGAATTTTGAATAGCTGATTATTTGTGTACCTTGTAAAATGGCCTTCAGTTTTGAATCTTAATTGTTAAAACAGCATCAAGATGACTGGGTGACAGATTCTCATTTTATGTAGAATCTCTTGTGCTGTGGAAAAGCTTCTGCTGTTTTACATGTCTACCTCAGAGAAGATTCTCTCCTGAGGACAACATTTAGGTGTCTGTTTATTTAAGTATAAATGCTTTCAGAGTGACTTCAGTGGGAACTGTAAATACTAAAGTATTCTTAAAATGCTCTCCTAAGTGGAGCTGATCTGAACTATTTTTAAGGACTTTACCAAGTACTTGAGAAACTGGAATAGAAGTGCTGTATCTTGTCATAGGCAGAGATTTTTCAGACGAATTTTC
Source organism: Daphoenositta chrysoptera (assembly GCA_013397915.1). Lineage (NCBI taxonomy): Eukaryota > Metazoa > Chordata > Aves > Passeriformes > Daphoenositta > Daphoenositta chrysoptera. Next base: position 1,004,652 of record VZRO01002987.1, read on the forward strand.
TGCCTCTATCTGCCAGGAGAACACCTCAGACCCATAATAGAAAGGGGCTTTGCTTGTGTGTAGTTTACCTAATTTCTTCAGATCACTCTCCACTAAGGTGAACCTTTCTGTGTATCTTCTGTGGGATGTTTCCAGGCCACCTGTCACGTTGTCCATTTTTTCTACAACTACGGGAAAGAGAACAGTATGTTATAGAAAGAAGAAAAGGGAAATTATGAAAAAAGTCTAGTAAAGACTAAAGCAAACAAAACCTCACACCACTACCATCAAACAGGAAAAAAAGAAAACACCTTAAAATTGCCTTGCTTGTCATTACACTCTGCTGTTGCCCTGTGAAGTATTGGAAGGATGAGCTCCTACTTGCTGGTGGACCCAGAATTCTTCTACTTCTTCCATCTGCCAACAGTCCCTCAACATATTTTTTTTGCCCATGAGCAATCTCTCTTCTGAATGAGGAAATCCCTCTTTGTGGGTTTTCCTCACGAACAAAGTCCTTTTCTTTTAACAGTATTTCCATGCTTCAAGCACAGTGCTGTGTGGCAAAGGAAAACTGATTGCTAAAGGCTCAGCATGTGAAAGAAGATTTCCTTTAATTTTGTTATGAACCATTTCTCCTTAAAAAGAAGTTTTTTTCCCTGTGCCTTTTCATCATTAAAAGTTGCCACCTGGATAGCAAACTTAGGACTGAGATAGTAATTACTAAATGTTTTGGGGGGTTTAAACATATTGATAATGGTACAGATCACTCAAAACAGTCCTGAAATTATTCTGTCTCATTAGGATTGAAAGGATGGTCATTCAGGAAGTACAGATTTATGACTGATCTGCCGTTTATTTTTTAATGCCTGAGTACTTTTCTTGTCACTGAGACATTCAATTATTTGATGAAATTAGTATGGGAATGGAAAAAGCAGAGCAACAAATAAACAGCCTGGGGTGGCTTCTAGTGCCAAAAATGTGAAATGCTTGCAAGGTTAGAGGTGAAAGCCTACAGCATTCACACCAAACCTTGTCTAATAGCCTTTTGCATTCAAGCCACAACCAGGGGTAGAAATTGCTTCTCATCATGAGATTATTTAGTCCTTTTGCTACACTCGGAGCAAAATGGGTCTGTAACAACCCTGGGAGAGGCTACATGAGTTATTGAGCCAGCTCCCTCTTTCAAACAGAAGAAATAAAGTGTTTCCCATGTCTTCAGGTTTTGTAAACCTGCGTGAGGTAGGGGGTTCCACTCTTTCTGCCTGTGAAATGATCTGCGGCTTGGAAAGGGTCTCATAGAAGTTGTTGTTATGTAAAGATTCGGGTTTTCACAAGAGGTGAAATTTAAGGATCTTTTGCAGCTCATGAGCAACCACATGAATCCCAAACCTTTAAAGTCTATTCGATCAGGTACTTCTTCTTTATTAACTTTTGCCTTTGTTTCTCTGATTCTGGCTACCACAGTTACACAGGAGGCTTTTACTACTTCCCCAAAACCAGAGAAATGAGAGAAAACAGACCAAGACTATCTGATGCAATAGCATTGAGGTGAATGGACTTATATCAGAAGAAAGGTCTCAGGGTTTTCAGAGAGACATCCTTTGGTCAATTACCAGCCTGCTCCTTTCTAGGCTGCTAACAAGCCAGTAAAACAGAGATTTTACTGTGTGTGCAAAGTCAGTCAGAATGTGGCTTTCTGTATTTGAGATGATGACAGATTGCTTGCTAAACACCAGACCCAGGCTACAATAATGGCTTTACTTTTTCAGAGTTGCTCAATACCTTCTGCTTTAGAAAGCATTTTTCTCCCCATTATAGCACTAACTTTTCACTGTTTTTTCTGTCCATTAAGGTTGTCAAAATTATGTACGCCATTTTTCCTAAATGAAACCAGATTTGATTCTCTGTTTGTCCTGCCCAGCTGTCTTCCAGGCTGAAGCCCAGATCAGCAAAGGTCCTTCAGCTACTTCTAACACTCCCCTGATGCTTGTATATACCTATGTATCACATGCAGTGAGCATGAGGACCATACCTGGCTTTTCCTTCTGGTTCTTGGCAGCTCCTTGTTCAGACTGTGGCTGTTCAGTCTCCTTTGGCTACAGATAGTCACTGTGAAGGGCATGGCTCACTCTGGGGGCTTAGAGGGGCCTTATGAAATTATCTGTATTTAAAAACCAGGCCTAATTCAAATGTTTCTGCTGAACCTGTGCCTTGACTAACAATGTCACATCACCCATGGCTCTTGCTAATTCACATTTATTGTAATATTCAACTGTTTTCCCCAGTTATGCAACAAACTTGGAGCTGGCAAATAAATATATATTATCAGTAATTAAATGAAAAATGTAATTTCTTCCTTTTGCTGTCCAAATGAATGCCAGTTTGTACTTCGGATCTGAAGTCTGGAAAACTGAGATTTTATACTGTCATATAACAAGTATGTTTTCATACATTAAAAATGTATGAATGAAATCTAACACTGGAAACTTGGGTTAAAATATCATCCTGAAGAGTCCAAAACAAATGAAAACAGTAGTAATCCTATCAATAAGTAGTTGTCTGGCAGCTAGATGAGACTGAACAGTAGTAATTATATGACAGCATATGGTATTTTCATTGCTCAAAGTGAAAAAAACCCCAAACCACCCAACTCCAGCAGCAGAAACAGAAGAGGTCTCTGCAAATGTGACTGCAGAGTTAGCTCAAGGGCTAAGCTGCCATCCCATAGATAAATCAATGCATGTATTTGCTTTATACAGAGGTGGAATCTTAGCCTCCATGGTCAAACATAGGTTTGGGGAACTTGATCCCCTGCCCAAACTCCTTCCCAAAGCAAGTTGTAGCTTATTTGCTTTTGTTGCTACTGCCCTGCAAGTGGAAAGGATGAACTCGGGTGAGAATGAGCAGAGAGAGGCCAATGTTGGGTTTTGTTGCTCTTGATGTCAAAAGAGGTCATATGGACCGATGTCCTGTTATTGGGAATGTCTTTCCTTCCCTGATAGTAGCTCCCACCACCATCTCTGGATGGAGCCTTCAGTGCTAGGTTAGCATGTGGAACACTCTCAGAAGTGAAAGTCAGCCTCCAGCAAGTGCCTCAGGCTTGAACAGCCACTTTCTACCTTCTCCAGAAAAAGGCAAAACAGTCAGACCAGTGGTAATATCCCTCACAAAAGGCCACTCTGCTGCTTTCAACAATCTGCCTGCTCTTAAAAAGGCAAAGTTGTGTATGTCTTAAACTTGCTTTTGTTTAGCTTCACCTTAGTTCACATCTTGGTCTCTCCCTGCATTGTCATCTCAATTTCTTACAAGATCTCAGTGGAAAATGCGGTGCAGATCCTCTAAAGGAAGCCAAAATTTCAAGTAGTTGCTGACCAGAACAGTGAGGACTGCCTGCATCTAAGCCACTATGACAAAATATGCTATCTCACCAGGATGTGTTGGCCCCAGGTAATGGCAGGCAAACTATTTCTGGGAGACTGATAAAAGAAGTAGATGAAAGTCATGGTGAGCATTACTCAAGAAACTTAAAAACAAGGACTGACTAGAGAATAAAAACTACCAGAAATTCAAGCTGCAAGCATTCCCTTACTGGAACGAGTCACAGGAAGATCATTCATCTTCAATAGAATAATCTGACATTGGCTGGTGCCAGAAAAATTATAACTTTGTATTTTTAATTTAATTTAATAAAGTATGCACCAAAAATTACAGATTGCTTCATTAGTGTTTTAAACAATAATTTTTTTTTCTGGAAGCAGAAGAATAGTAAACCTGCCTTGTTATTCCTTCATGTTTTGTTTCCTTGTTACTCATTAATGTTTTGGTTTCAGGCTTCTCCAACATACTATGTAATTTTTACCACTATTTGGAAGTTTGTTCTGTGTTGACTTTGCCTCCCATTGAGTTACTTTTTTGCTTGCCATATTTAATCCACTGATTAGTAGTTTTAACGTTTTAAATCACAAAGGATATCTAAATGCAACGTAGGAAATGAAAGTTTTAAAAGTAGTTTTGGGCTTTATAAACATAAGTGTGGGAGGCAAATTTAATGGAAACTTAGCTAAGAGACTGAAAGAATCCCTGATGCCAGCAGAATTCCTTCTTTCAGTGTAACATTGCAGTAAAATAGACAAGCCAAACTGATACACAGAAGAGAGTTCAAGAACTCTATCCTTTTATTCTGAGTTTTGCTCTTGCTTTACGGCCTAATTTCTTCTTAACAAACAAAAATATTGCAGTATTTCATTTGAATATGTATTGTCAACTGGGGTTTTATCTATCTTATGTTTTACCTGCAAATTAGCACATAGGCACCATGAAGACAAAGCCCTTAAACTGCAGGTACAAAGGGCAAAATTAATGCCTGACATATGACCACCTGTTCCTTGGTGTTACAGAAGGAATACCTTGGATTCAACAAGACTTTTGTTTCTTTGCCTCTTTCCCTTGGCATTCAAGTGTTGCAGTCACCAAGGTGGTGAGCAGTGGAGGGGCGGTCACCAAAATATCTTGGCGTCTGTGAGCAAGATATGCATTATCCACCTTCCTACAATCCTTTTTACACTTATTTGTGGAAGAGGGAATTCTTTTGTCCTTGCCCTAGATAGCTGTGATTTAGTACTGCTAAGACAGAAAGACTCATCCCTGGTGAGTGACTGCTCACTCAAAGAAAGTTTAGAAATGAGTGAAGCCAAGATTGAGCCTCAAGAAGAGAGCAAAGCCTGGGGAAAAGATGGTGATAGGGGCCCCCATGGAGCAAGAAGCTTTAAAACTAGTTTGAAATGAGGAAGACAAACTCCTTCTCCCAAAGTCTTGGACAGTTTCCTTATTGCTACTGCATCCTCCACACAAAAAAGCATTTGCCAAAGCAAGATAAAGAGCACTAGTCCCTTCAACTCAGTACGCTGCTTCTGATGGTGAGTGAGATTTGAGTCTTCTGGTAAGCCCCAGAACTGACAGCCTTATGTAAAACTCTTGAGGGAAATTCTGCTAAATCCTAGTTGTTTACTGGCTGGGTTAAGTCTGGAAAGATCCCACTCTCATCTGCAGATCTCTGCAGGTTTATATCTGCAAAAAGCCTCCGCTAATCCGTATGACCAAATGATCTTATATTTAGAGATCAAGAACAAAGTTCTGAATCCTGGAAGGTTTTCTGTCCCTCAAAATCTGACTTCCAGAGACCAGTTACTTCAGGAGATGTATTCACATAGAGGCTGCATTTTTTTTTTACATTTGATGTTAATTTGCCACATTCTCTCTTTATCATGAAACAGGATTACCTAAGTCTCTCTATCTGTTCCTCACCTTCTCTCTTCTCCCTGGATAAATCTTCCATCTAAACCAAATAGTTTTAATTTTCTCCCACTCAAAACTGTGCCAAATCCTCTTAAATAATTATTTATCCTTTCTATTTCTACAATTTCCTTTTCTTTCCCTGGCAAAGGACCAGAGGTGATGTCAGCTCTGCTATGAGCGCAGCTGTTGGCAGCACAGGTTGCACTGCATGCTAATCACATGAACATTTACCCATCTCCTTGGAGGGGTGTTGAAGCTACTCTCAGAGCCATACTCAGACAGGTAGTTTACAGCTAGTTTGGTTTCCTTGCAACAAGCTGTGATGTCCTGTTATAATGGTCACAATGATGTTGTTCACTTTCTTTTTCTTACCAAAAATCCACACCTTACTTATTTAACTTATTACAGCTGTAATAGCACAATAAGCAGGTATTTACATCAAAACATTTCTAAAAATGCCGAAGTGGCTACCTTTAATTAGTGGTAAGGATTTACGGAAATTTTAAGCCATGTTTCCCAGTGTGCCCAACCAATGCCTTGCACAAATGAAATTCTCTCTATTACTGGGTTGCTCGACTACCAGAATCTTTGAAATTACAGTTAACAGCATCTAAGTGTCTTTGTTCATCACAATTACTGTGGATAGTCAATACATTGGGACATTCTGGTTTAATTTTTCTTCTTCCAGATATTTCAAAGTAATATTGATACTACAGTTTGTTCCTGTGATAAATATTATATTAGTAAGATATTCCTGTCTATTGCACATGTTACACAGCTTCGAGTCTTCCAGCACTCCTTCTTGGTGGAGGAATGGTAATTTTGTTTTACATCTTCTTTCAAGTGTCTAATCTAGTTTCAAAATTTTATAGTTATTTGAAAGTGAACTTCTAAGGTTGCAGTTTGTTGTTATATATGTACAAAAAGCCAACATTGCCCAAGAACTATATTTAGGCTAAAATGTGACAAATTGCCTGGCTAGCTAGTAAGTGACAAGGCACTTGGATGCTTGTCTGAAAGTGCAATGTTGGTCTCAATGTATACATACCTTTGTATCCCAGAATGGCTACTGTGATTGTTAACAGGGCACATAAAATATATAATAAGATGATGGAGAACTTCAGTGCCCAGTTATTTTTACACTTGGTACATTGGCTCCCCTCCTGAATACCTGCAAAAGAAGATTTAAAGAAATTTAAAACAATGGCAAAGAACACCTTGATGGGTTTAGCTCCCCATTTCCTTTCCTCTGTTTTCTAAAGAGCAAATTATTTATGTAAGCAGATTATATTTACATATGGGGTGCCTATTTGCCTATGCTGCCAGGACAACCTTCATGGTGGTTAAAACATCAGCTCAGTGAAACAATCACTTTGGGATTTTAGCATGTGTAAGACAAGTAGGTTCTGCTTCACTGGAAAACCTGTGGCTTTCCTGAGAGATGGCTATTTTCTGATTGTGCTAACAAGACTATGGTGAGATTTGGAAATAAAACTCTGTCAGGCATCACACTGCAGCAGCTCTTTCTTAGCATTTGATATTCCCGTGGGGGCAATAGGACACAATAAATGCTCTGGCAGAAGGAAAACACAGAAATAAAATAGCATTGGGAAAACCTGGTAGGGGTACTAGTTCTGCTTTGTAACAATGACCACAGATAGTTACCATGCAAAAACTTTCTTTCCATAACAAAAGAGAATTTTTGCACATTTTTGTGGGGTTTTGGAGAACACTATTTCCACAGGAAAGAAGAGGTGCTTTACTGATTCATCCACAGAAAAAATGCTGGTGAATTTCTCCTTGTGGACAAGCTTGAGGAAAAGGGCCTCAAGCTGATGAGAGAAAACAAAGCTTTACTATTTTATATTTGAACTTTTTTGCAGAATGGCTTGATATCTTTGAGTCTATTAGGGAAACAATTTTCTTCTTTTGTGCTCCTTGGAAACAACTCAAGAGCATTGGAAGCACTGATTATTAATCAGAAGCACAAATGTGTAAACACCTGAAAACTGGACCAATGTGCTGGAACAAATGGGTGGGATTTATCTGTTTCTCCAAGGTGCGTTAAGCAGGCAAGGATTAATGGAACTTTCTGTGTCTGTCAGAAAATGCATTCCTTTGATATTTCACTCTATTTGTGTACTATTAGGGGAGTCCCACAGGAAAGCTTTAAGCTCTAATAAATTCTATGTACCAGATTACTTAACTAATCAAAACTTGCTCTGTAGCTTTTTATGAGTAACTTATATTTCCCCTGAGGCCTAACGCACAGATGATTTTACTTTTCCAAACTCATGACCTTCTGCAGAGTGGTTTTTTATTTCTCTTTTTTTTAAGAGGAAAGCTCGGGCCACTTCCCCTGGGTTCACAGAGGATGGGTGACCAACATAAGAAGTTAAGTCAACTGCATTTCTCTCCAATGACATTTTCCATTGGCTTCCTTTAAACCTAAGGTACTCGAAGTAGGAAGGATTACCATATTGGAGCAACTCAGAAAGAGGATTTATACAAAGTTTATTTGACAAGGCATTCTCTTCAATTCCCTCTGCACATACACTTGCTGTGGCTAAGGCAGAAATGCATCTTTTGCAGGTCTTTTCCACATTACATCATCACATGTTTTTTCTAAACTTTTCAGGTGTGACATCACATTCTGTTGCCATGTGATGAAAGTGAGGTCATAGTTTTGGGTTCCTTGGGGTTTAGGCATAAGACCAGTTGGGAACATCTGGTTCTTTTTTCAGGAACATTATGGGAAAATGAGACAAAGGCTCGTAAGTGTAAACTCAAGAACGTAAATTCCAGAGGGTAAAGGCTTCTCTCCTGTCTGTGAGCTGGGAAGGGAGGGAGCTGGCACAGAGACAGGCAGCTGCATAACCCCTTTATTGGTGACTTGAATTTGGAAGGGTGGTAACAACTGAACTACAAAAGAAATGGTGAAGGCTCCATAATTCAGTAGTCAGATTTGCTTATGGATCCTGATGCATGGGCTGGGTCTACAGTCTCAAGGAGTTTGCTGATGAGGGAGCTCTAAGTGCTGAAAAAGCAGGAAATGGAAAGGGCAGTTTTCTAAAGGTTTGCAATAGGTATTCAGAGACTGAAATTATTTCACGGTGGGAACTCAGTGGTGTCTGGAGCACCATTTTGCTGGTGTTAGCTGGTACTAATGGGCTCATTGAGCACCTGTGTCTTAAATGCAAGGTTCCTTCCCTGAAGGGTTTAAAATTCAGATTCCAATTTGGTTGTCTTCAATTTGGTTGTCTTTGAAAGTCCCACATATCCAAAAACAATTTGGAAGGGAGGGGGGGTGGGGGGAAGGAGGGGAAACTCACATCACATTCACTTTCTAAATACACAGATAACAGAAAGCTTGATCTGCCTTAGTTGAATGTTAATTGAGGCAGGCCTTGATCCTTATCTGGGAAGAATGATGGACTGCAGAGGTACAAAACACAGAGAAAGGCAGAAGTAAAAACAAAGACTTTGGCAGCAATTGCACAAAGAAAAGTTTCACTTGATAACTGTCTCATATTAAGATTACTCATTTTATGACATGACCTGCTTTCTGTCACTGTACTCTGGCTTCCTGGGTAGTGTAACAAGCTGAAACTTCACTGATGTCACTGGATGTACTGCAGTTCAGCATCAAGCATCATGTATGTTCCAGTGGTTCATAGGGATCTAGTTTCACTTGTCTTAGCCCTCTCTACCTCTGGTTCAATAAAACAGCACTTCAGCTTTTTGAAACTTTTAATTTCAGTGTATTTCAAACTGACATCACAGCAGCACCCCAACAAAAGCCAGACCTTTCCATCCTTTAACAGTCCAGCCTGGTTGGTATCAATAACACAGGCACATCATACTAAAACGATCCTACAGGCTGGAGTGATTCCATTAATTGAGCTGGCCTGGAACGGTGTATTGCATTCCTTGCTGGGGTTTTCTGCCTGTCAGCCTAAAACTACATCTGATTGCCAATGAACCCCTGCTACCCTCATCTCACATGACCCGTGTCCAGAACTGGAGTGAAAAGCCAGGGAGCTCTAACAGGCTCCTTTGTTTTCTTTTACCTAGGATGCAGTAAAGCCTTCAGAGCAATTAAATTTGCTCTTTATTACAAATATGTAGTGCTTAAGTCTGCTGCTAGTAACACCTGATTTTCTAGTTTACTAAACATATAAAAATTACTACAAAAATATTAAAGATGTAGGTACCCCCTGAAGAAAAAATGTGGAAGACTCATTCTGATGTCTGAGTAGTTAAATATATCAGGCTATATACAAAGGCAAAACCCAGGAATGCAACACTCTCTGTACAGGGACAAACTACAGTATAATCAGGGCTCCCCAACCTCCCCAGCACACACCCTGACTTCAACTTGCCCTGTTGTTCTTCCCCAATACCTCGCTTAAGGATCATGCTCAAATAAGATTGTTCTGATATAGCAGATGCATTTAGTACATGTTGTGAGGACACATTTCTATTGAAAGGTTGTTCTGAAAAGATGCGATAGCTAAAACATTAAGCAACAACAAATGGGAGATAATTAAAAATTCTTACTGTGATTACACAAAACCCAGCAGGCTGGCATAAAATCGTGAAGGTTTACCACAAAAGCTGAGAATTGAGGCTAGCTTGAGCCCAGGCTCAGGCTTTAATTTGACAGAATTTCCCCAATTTTATCCACTAGACTGCTTGCTGTCATGCTTACACAAAATGCAGTGTTCCTCCAGGAGATGTATCACATCTTGTCTAGAAAGCTGTAGACTAAATGGTCAGGTAAAGACCCTACACACCCATCCCACTGACAGAACAAATTTAAAACCTCCAAAAGGGCGTTCTCAGCTGAAGCCAGCTCTTCTCCATTTGTTAGTGATGCTTCTAGTGCAGCACACCCCTCTCTGTGTCCTGTACACGTGTTTTCAATGTCGGTCTGCTCCCAGATATTTGTCACTGACTTCCAAACTCAGGGAGCCAGGGTCACTTCCGCATGATGTACATTTCTCACTGCCGATTTGATCAATGTTTAATAAATATCAGATGGGACAGAATGTGCCTCATTTCACTGGACACATGCTTTTTTCCATTCCTTTCCCTGACTTATTTTAATAAGAGCCCTGGTTTTTCTGCCTCGCTGTTGGGAAGACATCTGGCCAAACAGACAGCAACTTAGTACAAAGAGATCCTGCTGGCTCACATGCTTTGGGGACCCCCTTCTCTGCACACCAAAATGGTCACAAAAAAATATGCAAGTGAGACATCCCCCTGTTACCAGGCTTTGTAGTATTTGTTTTTATAGCATTGCATTCCAGTGACTGAAGACTTTGTTCTCACGCAGGGGGTATACATCTGCAGATTCCTTTTGGGCTCCAAGAAGAGGTTTTGCTGAAGGAGGGGCTGGGCTTTTTGAGTTTTGTTTGTTTGGGGGATTTTTGTTGTTGTTGTTGTTTTGTTCCATGGTTTTAATGGGAGACTAAATATCTTTGCTCTTTGTAACCACCTTACAAAATGCTTGACTTCTCAACTGTATTACGCTTCAGGAGCACATCTTTGAACACTGGAATTTGACATGCACACACATTTTTATGAATAATTGTCTTAGAAGTATTTGCCTCTGTGTTCTTTTCTTGGCTCTGGCTGTAGGATTGTAGGTGGCCTCACAATATTTCTGCTAGCAAATCAATTTTGACAAAGATGCAAGGTTTCCTTCATAACCCTGACAAGAAATGTACTGATAAGATAAAGAAATGTAGTGCAGGAAATGGAAATACATTAGTTTGGAGGGGTTTTCCCCAGGATGATTCCCCAAAAAGAGATAACAACCCTTGAATTTTGGAAGGAAGACTGCAAGCCTAGGTTGCAGCCTTCAAATGATTGTTTTCTCAAAGCTAATGTTTTCAAAACAGCAGCAGATCTAATACCTATATTTAAAGGGACCTGAGCAAACTATTTACATCTATTTCAAGCCTCCTGCCCTGGAAGGTGCCCCTGCCCATGGCAGGGAGACAGAAACTACATGATCTTTGAATTCCCTTCCAACATGAACCATTCTGTGATTCAACGTGTAACTAGGAGTCAAATACTGAGAGGTAATTAACCACGCAGAGTTACAACAAGCTCCCAGTCGTGTCTATCCCACAGAAAAAAGTAGGTGATCCCATGAGGAATACATCTCTAGGTTTAAATATCTAACTGCTTTGAAAAACCTGGCTGTAAGTGCTTAAATTCAGGCACCCAAGTGTAAAATGATAGGTGTTTACTAATATGCATGACTGGCAATTATGAAAGTAAGTTTGTCTCATAGGAGAGAGAAGATTTTAAAATTCAGGCATGTGTGTGTTTTCAAATATTCATACACGGAAACACACATTTATGTTCAAATATATGGAAAAATATGTGTGTGTATGTTTTTTACAGAGAAGCTTTGGAAATGACAAAACCCCAGTATATTACATTAGCGCACACTAAGAAAAAGCAGGCAGCAGCATCTTTGACAACAATAACTTTCTGTAGGTTTTCGATTACTGGATCCAGCCAGCCACAAAACTCACAGTGAGATTTTTGCCTTCTCTTTTGTATTGTGTCACAGGTTATTAACCTACCCTCATGAAAATTCCCACAATCCTTCATGAATGGTTTTGTTGCAGTGAGCAAAACTGATGATTCGATTGTTCCATATGCTGGCCTACTTCAGAAAGCAATTGTTCTTTATAATGGTCACAAATGGCAAAAATTGAGACTGGTTCATGCCTTTTTAAATTATTGTTCTGAGATAAAACTAATTTCTTCAGTTTAGAGTCTATCCTCACACCGTAAAAGCTATAATTTGAATTACACGTAAATAGACACCCTACATATTTCCTATCTAATATGGAAAGGTCCACACCTCCTCCCACTCCACAGCCTTGGCAAGCCCTCTCTCCACAATGGCAATGGTCCTGCTCACCCAAGTAGTGCAGGGATAGCTTGTGGGCAGGTGGATTGCAACAGCCTGCCTAACTTAATTGTCAGATTTTTGCAATGCCATTGGAAAAAATATTTAGCACAAACATGCTGTCATTTGTTCCGGAATTTGCTAGTTTTGCTTCTGGTTTTGTAATCAAATAAGGATAAATGCAAGCTACGCTAGCTTTGAAAAAGTTTCTCGTTATTTATTAGGAAGCAATTAAAGCAGCTAAACTTGAAATCTAAGCAGTGGGTAGGTACTCACCTAACTTGTGCCAGTTTTCCTATGCCAGGTGGAAAATCATGAAGCATGGCAGCAAGACACAGGCTGAAATAGCCACTCTATATTTCAAGTAAACACTGCAAGACACAGAGCTTCTTTCTTCAGAAATTAATAAATAAATGGACCCAACCCAAACCACTCCATCTCCACAGGTTTCTACAGTGTTCAGCATAATCTGACTGCCCTGCTACACAGCTGGCAGCTTGTACAAATAACCTCTGGAGAGAAGAAAACACACCTCAAAAGCCCAAACTGAGAATTTGTGCCTCACGATGCTGCGCAACCCCTACCAGAGCCAGTGGTCCCAGTTCCTGTGATTTTATCCTGAACTTCACATTCAAGATTTCTTATTCACTTGGTGCCCCTTTCTTTCCAAGTGCAAGGTTGGGGCAATCCCTGGTATCAATATAGGCTGATCATGAAGAGATCAAGAGCAGCCCTGCCAAAAAGGACTTGGGAGTGCTGGTGAACAAAAAGCTGGACATGGGCTGGCAATGTGATCTTGCAGCCCAGAAAGCCAAACACATCCTGGGCTGCATCAAAAGCAGCATGGACAGCAATGGAGGGAGGCAATTCTGCCCCTCTGTTCTGCTCTGGAGAGACCCCACCTGTGTATGGTTCTGGGGTCCCCAGCACAGGAAAGACATGGACCTGTTGGAGTGGGTCCAGATGAGGAACATGAAGATGATCAGAGGGGCTGGAACACCTCTCCTATGAAGACAGAATGAGAGAGTTGGGAGTGTTCAACCTGGAGATGAGAAGGCTTCCAAGGAACTTTATTGTGGCCTTTCAGTACTTGAAGGGGGCTGATAAGAAAGATGGGGACAAACTTTTTAGCAGGGCCTCTTGTGATAGGACAAGAGCAAATGGCTTTAAACCAAAAGAGGACAGATTCAGATTAGATATAAGAATGAAGATTTTTACAGTTAGTGTGGTGAAATATAGGAACAGGTTGCTCAGAGAGGTGGTAGATGTCCCATCCCTGGAAACATTCAAGGTCAGGCTGAACAGGGCTCTGAGCAAACTGATCTTGATGAAGATGTCCCTGCTCATTGAAGAGCAATTGGACTAGATGACTAACTTTAAAGGTCCCTTCAAACCCAAGCTGTTCTATGATTCCTGCAGCTATGTAATTACGTGGGACTTTCAGCTTGCATTCTAGGAGAACAGCAGATTCCTAGACTCCTAAAAAATAGAAGTGGTGAGGAGTTGTTCCTTAAGGCCTAAGAAAATAGAAGACTCCACCATTTACAGGACTTTCATAATCCTGCCTCTACAGAGAAGGTCTCAACACTGAGGAGGCAATGCTGGGGCTGAGGGTGGCAGGGCTCACCCTCATTCCCTGAAGTGGAAGGGGTGCACTTTGTCCCAGGGTAATTCAGTAAACATGAGGGATTTCCCTTCTCTGGGACACCTTGGGAAAACCCAGCCCTTGACGATCTACTATAGCCCAAAGCTCTGCACTCAGGGGCCATCAAGCAAATTCTCCTCCACACACCAGACTGAGTCTGTTGGAGGCAGCGGCCACTTCTCATAAATCAGAATCCCACATCTGACATAATAAAGAGCCTCAGAGGGCCAACACTATTATCTCTGGAAAGCTTTCAGCCTAAGAAATACTTTATTCTATGTAATGTACACAAACCCTTTCATTAAAGGAGGGGAGAACCCTCATTTTCAGCCTGACCATCATCTCTCACTTATTTATATAACCCAGCCAGCATTTTCTCTCTGGCTTTGTTCTTCTTTGCAGCAGTCCAGAGAATCACAATGAATTGTCAGAAATCCTAATTATACACTTCAACAACCACCACCATTTAATTATATAGTATTACCAAACAATGTCCTACTGTGATTAAACACTAAATATTTTAATTGAAAGGATACAAAAAGCCCAACCACAACACAGGCTAAGCAAAGACTGCTGAGTATCTGAACTGTATGTTAGGCAAATATTATGAACAGAGCTGAAGAACCAGTGTGGTAAATTTTATGAAAAATCACGGATTTGCAACAGCTTAAGGTCCAGCCATAACAATGCGGTAAGAATATCACACCAGCAGAGGGTCCAGCATCCCATAGGCTATTAGATTTAAAGACAAACTCAAACCAGAACAAACCTCAGGAAGCCATGGTGCTTTTAAATAACTGTCTGGAATAAGAGAGATGTGTCTGTCCTCAGTTACTGAAAATCAAGTAAGGGATCACTCAGTGCATGTCTCTGGAACTAAACCCAAAAATCTAATTAGGCTGTTCAAAAGATGAGAGAAAAACTAGAACAGTTAAAAGAAGATAGAAAATATGTTTGAATTAAAGGCCTGTTCAATGACAGGCAAGAAAGCCATGATACATGACAGCAAAGAGCCTCTCTCAAACTCAAGAGAGAAGAATTTAGACTGACTTGCAAGGAATATAGCCAGATCTATAGGGAGATCAAAACCAGATCTTTGGTTTGGGAAACAGCTTCCTAAGACAACCTGAAGATATTCCATTCAATGATTTAAATAAGACCAGAGGTAACAAAGCTTTAGCAAAGTCATGGAAGGGATCTGTCCTTGAGAATTGAGCCAGATGGCAGAGTAATGCCATTTTTGTTGAAGTCCAGGCCTTCCATTCTGAAATAAATATGCTTTGTAATGAAACATAGATCCTAATTAAGATTATATAATTCGATGAGTAATGTATATGATTTTTAATCTTAATTCAATTTACATTTGACTGAAAGGATGACAAAAGTGTACCCAAAGTGTACATTTACCCTAACATTCTCTAATTTTGTAACACAGTATTTAGGTGTTAGTGACCCTAGTAATGGTGTTAACTGGTAGGCACAAGAAGTGGTTAACTCCATGCTTTGTGGCTTTTGAAATACATTTCTTGAAGAAGGCAACACGATCTCCTCCAGGGCTGTGAGTGTGGTAGGTGCCAGTACCCACGGCAGTGACACCTGTGCTGCAGGGCCACTCACCAAGCACATGGTGAAGTCATCCAGAGCACAGGTGCAAAAACGATGCTCTTCACAGGAAGCTTTCACCTGTTTTACCTTTTCACCTGTTTTACCAGCTTCTGCAAATTTTAACATTACGGGCAATACTAAAAACATCGGATCACTATTTTAAACATCAAGAAAAAATGGGAACTCCAGTCATTCACAGCAAAGCAACATTTCTGTATCCAGTGATGTTGCCACAAATGCTATTCCAGTTAACTACAGAAATTAAATTTTTTACGTGCCTTCAGAAGTTAAATAGAAATATTTGGCAGACATCTGTTCCATGTAAGTTTCTGTGCACACATGCACCCCTGACATGGCTGAGGCAGGCCATTCATTTAGGAGCAATGTAAAACACCATGTGTCACAGCAAAGTGTGCTGTTAAACTCTTGCAGCTTATATGAATCTAAACCAATTTTCACTCAGTAGTGAGAAGCGCAACTGGCATGCCCTTCTCATCAGGATTTTTTATCTCATCTACTACCTAGTGGAGCAGAATAAAATAGAGTTTCAACCATATTTGATAGCATAAAAACTGTATTTACCTTTTTTTGTTAGGGAAAAATACAGAGATACTTTTGATGAAGTTTTCAGCAGGAAAAAGTACTGCCTGCTGTCTATGCGCAAGTGTACCCAACTTCATGCAGAAAATGAAACCTGGAGATGTATCTGGAACTACAAGTTTTGTTACATGTTCCAGCTGGAATGCTTCAATAAATCCTGGCATTACCAGAATTGAAAAAAATTAATCAAGGTTTGATGCCTCAAATTAATATATAGACATTTATACACCCTTTTCCAAATTCAGTGGTAATGCTCCTGTTGCTTTCATTAAGAACCACTCTAATATAAAAATTAGCCCTTCTCCAACTGAAAAGTCTCTCTGAGGATATTATTTGGAATTTAAAAGACTAATTTGCACAAAAAAAAGAAGTGAAAGTGTTTCTATCCATGCTGGCTACTTAGCAGTTACATAGACCTCTTATTTGGAAGGTGACCCCAAAACTGGAGAGGACCACAAGGAAGAATGCAGTAGGACCTCATAAAAAAAGTGAGTTCAGAAAACAGAAGGTATAAAGAAGCCTGCTCTACTCTTTTAGTTATGCAAATTGCCACTTCTGATTACCCTTTTCCCTGTGGTATCAAGAATGCTTGGCTGAGATACCAATACTGAACTGAGAAGAAAGGATCCCCATAGGCACTGCACTGAACACGGCTCACAGTCACAAATCCACTGGCTGTAAATTCATTCCTAATCTCCTGAGGCTACATGTTCAACTACAAGAGAGAAATTATGTCCAGGTATGAGCACGGCTCCTCTGGAAGTGTGCTGCCTTACTCCCCTCAGCTGAATTGAGACTCAGCATTAAATCACCTCCAAAGGAGAGGAGCTGTCAGGGCCTGGATTTATTTTTCACCTCACTGCCCTTTTAAAACCACTTTCTAAAGGTAGGACTTTTTCCACAGAAATATTGCAGGCTTGATGGCAGACACAATAAATCCTGTTTCCATCCTCCAACGTAACCAATATCCCCCTCTGCCTCCTTTTCCAGAATCTTATCGTTTCAAAGTGGAAGTTTTCCTCTGTGAAGCTGGATCTCTAGGTTAAAGAACAATTATGACTCAATGCAGCTCCCATCTTTCAGTCTTCTCATTCTGTTCTTCCCTTTTCCCCCTCTCCTGTCTCCTTGTGCCCTGTAGCATCTCTGATTCCTGAGGTCTCCCTAACCCTGGCTCATTCACACCTCACTAGCATCCAATTTCCTGGATTAAACGCAGACTTTGAAAAAAATGTTCTGGTTGCCTGAGGAATTCATTCAAACACTTGTGCCAATATGTAATGACTGCAATGTCAGGAGCAAACAGGCTTGATAAATGGATTTTTTCCACCTCATACCATCACAATTTCTAGGATTTTCTCTTGCTTAATATTCACCCTTATCTAGAGAGGAAATTTTAATTCCGTAAATTACTACAAGAAGTTTCCTGTACAGAGGTGGGAATGTGGTTGGTGAACGTAATCCCTGTTTTCCCCCCTAACAAAACAATAAGCAAATTTGCACTATCTTGACAAATGCTGGGAAATGATGAATTAAATTTGCTTGTTACAAGTGAGGAAAAGCCATGCAGAAGGACATCCAGAACACTGCAGTCACAAAGATAAGGAATTAGCCAATAATTAAAAAAACATATTACCTGTCTACATAGCCCCTACCCTGCTGCCTTCCCAATGTCAGTGCAATCACTGTTAAGTAGGTGAAAACTCTATTGCAATCATAAAAATACAGAATCTGACAAATCCGTTAAACATGAAAACATTTGCTACACTTTCAACAGCAAGAATAACAGCAACAACAATAATACCTACAAAAATAATTATCTTCCTGAAACATATATTCCTTGCTATAATCCTTTTCTTGATCGCTTTTGAAATCACGGAAAACCAAGTCTTTGCAAAATACTTTTTAAGGGAGCCTGGGAGTTTTAGGGTCTCTGTCTTCACAGCAGTACAAGTGGAAGGCAGTTGCCATGAGGTCAAGGTCTCTTGAGATTCCACATCTGCAGATGGAGGACTAAGAATCTCAGAATCGTTTTGGTTGGAAAAGACCTACAAGTTCATCGAGTCCAGCCTTTGACCCATCTCCACCATGGCACTGAGTGCCACATCCAGTTGTTTTTTGAAGACCTTCAGGGGTGGTTACTCCACCACCTCCCTTGGCAGTCCTTTCCAATACTTGACAACCCTTTCAGTGAAGAAATTCCTCCTGATGTCCAGCCTGAACCTCCCCTGGCAGGGGACATAGCTTGAGGCCATGTCCTCTTGTCCAGTCACTGGTTGCCTGGGAGAAGAGACCACCCCCCAGCTGGCCACACCCTCCTTTCGGGTGGTTGTAGAGAGCGATAAGGTCACTCTTGAGCCTCCTTTTCTCCAGGCTAAACAATCCAGCTCCCTCAGCCATGCCCCATAGGACTTGCAAGTTTTTAAAGTCTGATTTAAAGTCTGACTTAGGTCAAGACTTAAGTACGACTTACTAGTCTTTAGTCTGGTAAGACTCAAATCTTACCATACATTTCAGGCTCATTGCTACAAGCTTTATTAGGGAATTGAGGCTGACAGTGAAAGGCTTAAATTGAACAAAATAATTTTCTTACCCAGAAGACTAAATAAAAAACGTAGAACTTTTCAGTATAAAATGTATGTGCATTTTAATTAAGCAGCAGAAAGCGTAATATAAATCCATAGTTACAAGTGGGAATTTGTAAATTTTAATTGACAAAAATTTGTAAAGGAGACCTTGGGGTTTTTTTTGACCCCCTAGTTGACATGTAAATTTATTATTAAAAGTTCTTGTAAAAGGTACAATTCTACGCAATAACAAAACCCAAACCCAAATATTAGCTTGTGTTTCAGTGAAGGCAATCCCAAGGTAACTGAAAATTTGGAGGACAACTATTCAGGGAAGAGAGAAGAAGGAAACTGAGTGAACTCAAACAGTCAGGATGTCTAAACTCACTTTGAAAAATTATTCTGCCTGAAGTTAATGCCAAAGACTTTTGGACTGCAAACCTATATATCTGTTTTAGAACTTTCTCACTGTTTTCCAATGTTCTTCTACACTTGTAACTTTATCACACTTTTAACTTTTTGAAGAATGTTGATGTTTTCAAACAATGGCTGTAATAATCAGTTTCCTTGTTTTGATATGATATACCACTAAAAATACAAGGAAAATGGTCCCTTTCTGTACTTTCTGTAAAAGGTAGCAAGAACTCAGAAAGTTTACAGAATTGATCACATTTGTGTCAAACCTGAATTTGCTTTTCCATTCTTGTTTCTTTGCCAAATACCAAGATTTATTGGTCCTTGAAGAAAAAAAAAAAAAAGACTGAAACAAATCTGGGGTCAATATTTGACTTCAGGGTCAATATATCTTGCCTTTTCACTCTCAAGGAGGTCAGTATCTGCTGTTATTTATGCCATACTCTGCAGCTGCTCTTTTGAACTGCAGCAGAGAAATACATCACACCCTTGACCCACAGCCTTTCCAACTAAGTGTGGAAACACTGTAATTTATTTGTTCAAAGCAAGCGTCAAATGTTTTTAGCACTAAACTGCACTAAACACTCTTGTTCCTTATCACAATTTCAGTTACACAAGTGCAACCTCTCAGGCTTCCACAGACTTAAATGCAATTTACATCAGTACAGGTGTATCACTCAGCCAGGGAGCTGGAAAATGTCTTTTATTCCATGTCAAGCTAAAAGCATAAAATAGAAGAGCAGGTGAAGCAGCCAAACTGGCAGCTCAGTGGAAAATTTGTATTAAAAAAATTAACATGCAGCACTATAACCTATTTAAGGAAAATCCAATAAAATACAAAATAACTCCTCATTGTGTCTTTGGAATCCACAGGCACTTAGTCCCTGTAGTGCTCTAAGGTTTATAACTAATAGGCTGAAAAATAATTTTCACGTATTAAGAGTAAAAATATTTTCTAAAAATTCTGTTTCTCAGCAGTTTTATTTGACTTAGTACATTTATTTCTTGGCTAGTTCCTTGTATGGTAAGTTTCAGTCCAGTACAAATTTTTTCCATGGCTGAACTATGTCCTCCTGAAAAGCAGAGCTGGAAATGTTGAAAACCATAAACTATAGCTAAAGGCACACATCACAAATAGAATCCTGAAAAGCAGAGTTCTCAGTGTGAGCAGAACCTTCTTTTTCAATGAAATGTTTGTTACGCACATTTCATACCTCCTCATACTCTGAATCTTACTCCAGCCTCCAAAAGGAAGAAATGTTTGAACACATAAGCTGTAGCCTTTTCATGTAAGAGACCAAGAGTTTTCACTACTTTTCATGTTCTTCTTGTTCCGCTTCTTTTCCAATCCACAAGAAAAGATAGCATCTTGTTTGCTCATTTGAACAATGCATCACTCTATTTAAATAGCTTAGACAAGACTTTATTACTGTGAAAACTAAGAGTTTAAAAAATATTTTTAAAGAGAATTAAGGTATTCAGTTTCTTTATATCCTACTATATGAATACTATTTTTTACTGGTGGGATCAATGTCTAAATTTTTAGATGAACTGTGTTGGGCAGTTGTGCACATGAACCTAAAATAGATTAAACTGCTTGATAAATGTCATGGTAGTTCTTGTGCCAAAAGATGAGAGAGGATATGCCCAGTAAAAAGTGTTACACCCCTGTAGAAATTGGGTAGTATAATTTGTTATGCAGGTTCTTCTCACTTCCAATTCTTGTTTTGCAGAGTGCTTTGTTAAAGAAATTTAAATGCACTTACAGAAATTTCCCCTAAGTGTTCTGCCAAGGTGCATGAGCAAACTCAGGTCAAAATTTTACTGTACATGGACAGAAGCCAGAGGACAGAAGAGCACTTAATTTTTAATCATTATTTCATTAGTTAGTAAAGTGCTTAGCTGCTCCATAATATTTTGGATTGTCTGAAAATGACATACAGCTTTGCGAGAAATCCTTCTTTGGCCTCTCTCAGCTGCAGACACAAACCTTACAGGTTTCCCAAGGGAACACGAAACTTAGTACATAACTAAACATGATTATGAGTACAGGGCAGCCATTAAAGCAACCTGAGTCACAGGATAAACCAGGACCACATGCAGGAAAGTGAATATCAGGGTATCTAAGAGTATGATAGAAACAAAATCACAAACCCTGTGTGCTGTGAGTGGAGAGCAGTGGCTCCAAAAGAGATA
The DNA here is from genome assembly GCA_013397915.1 of Daphoenositta chrysoptera. Classification (NCBI taxonomy): domain Eukaryota; kingdom Metazoa; phylum Chordata; class Aves; order Passeriformes; genus Daphoenositta; species Daphoenositta chrysoptera. The sequence goes on from VZRO01002987.1 coordinate 1,025,884, forward strand.
ATGAGTGAGATGACAAGAAGGCTACCAAAGCATTCCCACCATGATATTAGGGACAAAAATGTAGAGCTTTTGGCTTCTTGGCCAAGCGTCTTGGATTGCTGCAGTGAGCTGGCAGCTGGACCAGCCTCAGGCATTGCAGCACTGATGAGAACTCAGCTCAACAGGGACTGGAAAAGCCCAACTCAGCTCAACAGGCACTGGAAAAGCCCAACTCACTGCTGTGGCTTCCAGCCTCCTCATGCTGGAGACAGTATTTGGAGGCTGGACAACCTTGGACCAGCTCTACAGCTCAGGGAAAAGGTCTGAAGGAGAAAGGGTCTCCCGGAGCCGGTGACCAAGGGCAGTTCCTGATAGAGTCAGGAGTCTTCAGGGCCACTGGCTCCAAGGTAGCACATAGAGGAGGGAGCTGCTATTGAGCTAATGACCCTAATGTCCCTCGTGGGGAGGCTGCAAGTCACTCCAGGTGTTTCCACCACTGTGAGTCTTACCAGGAGTCCGGGGTTTACAGTGAGAGGCTGAAATTGAGCCAAATGCTTTTCATACTTGGAAGAAAACAGTAATTAAAAGAAAGCCAGAAGATTTGGCTGCAAACTTGGGTGCTTTAATGGAGCACTGTCACTAAAGGGCACTTTTATGAAGACGTAGGAGTAACGTATTCCTGGCTACAAGTTGGAGGTAAAGACTCTTTTTGGAAAAAAAGCAAAAATTGAAGCAGTGGGGGTGATTACAACTGGAACAAATTACCATCACAGGGGATTCCCTATCCTTTAAGGCCTTTAGATCAAGCCCGACTCCTCATTTAAAAGATATGCTTTAGCCAAAAAACAAAGTCACTGGACGTTGTACAGGAGTAACTAGATGGAAGTGCACAGCCTATCACACGCAAGAGGTCAGAGTAGTTAAGTGCTTTGGCTCTAATCCCTGCACATGGAAATACGTGTGTCTCTGCTCTGGCCCGCTGCACAGAAAATATATGTCTCTAGGGGAAGTTCACGGTGATGACAAGATCCCTCACTACCCCTAGGGGGATGTGTCTTTCAGATCCAGCTGAGCTCAGAATTAAAACAGGGAGTGAGCAGATAACCCTCCCAGATGTTTTATAGCACTGGATGGAGACAGCAGATGATAAGGTTCAGTGTATGTTGGAACACAAGATGGTTTGGGTTTTTTTCTTATAAAGCAGGTAATAAGTCTGTTCAAGAAACAAAATAAAGTGAATCCAAAGGAATAAAGGCTGGAGGCTAATTAAAAGCCTACTTCTATTAATATTTTACTAGAAACTGCTCAGGGATAGTTCATTATGTTGAATCATGGCCCTCTAATACTGCCAGAAAATGCTAACAGCTTTGGTGAGTTATCTTTGACCGGGTTTGTTAAACAAAACTGCCGTGTTGTTGCTTTTCCCAAGAGTGAGCACAGATATCCACCTTGGGAGGCAACAACCAAGACAAGTATATGTCTCTTATGCAGGGGTGAAAGGACACATTTCTCATCTTGACCCTTTTTTTTTTTTTCTTTAAAGCTGGTTCTTCCAGTCTGCAGGACTTCCTGCAGAGCTGGCAGCCAAATTCTGGAGGAAAACTCTTTTTGCTGAAGTGCAACTTTTTCCTTGAAGAGTATAGAGTATATGGAAAAGTATGAGGGAAGAACAATATTTCAGTCAATGAATACAGCTTGGGAAAACATAACCATACTAAATTTTCACTATTTTTACTAGTAGGATTTACTATTTAAATCAATGAAATTTTGCTGATAATGCTAGTGACTACTAAAAAAACACTACGGAATGTAAGGATTTAGGACCAGGATGTGAAACAGAAGCATTATCTAGAAAACTGAAATGGGCTAACTTGGACAGGCTCATAGAAGCTGTTTACTGAAGTACTACTTAAGATGAAGCTCACTTGACATTCACAGAAAACTTCTGAGATCCAGCTGGTCTCTGCAGTCCCTATCCTGAGCATGCTTTCTGGTGTATTTGCATCCTTACTTCTAGAAATGAATTAAATGCTGCCTTTTGGGACAATTCAGTTACAACCAATAAAAGGATAACGAATGATATAATAAATCAAACACTGGAAGATTGCTAGACGTACTGGACAACCGTGCATGAAAGCTTAAGCATTAAAACCTGCATTCTTGCAAACCTTCCTTTATCCACATCTGCTGGGAAGGTCCCTGGAACTTGCAAGAGAAGAGAGACAGAAATGGTGGGGTTTTGTCAGCTTTCCATGGCATAACGGGTAATCAACACATCAGCTTTTTACAGCCAAGAGAGCTGCCTCCCTGTGAGCTGTGACTTGAATCATTCCCCATGTTAGTCACAGCTGGGGGCGGCTTGTGCTCTGCTTCCAGCCACGACTGCCGCCCTGGGGAAAGGGGTAAGGGCGCTTTTGGGAATCTGCAGCGTGGCAGGGACCCCGTCAGGGAAGGGGGACAGTCACTGTCACTGAACGCGTGGCCACCTTCGCCCCAGGGCACTGCTTGAGGGATGTTCCCACCCGCGCTCAGTTTTTCTGCAGCCTGTAGGTGTTATTCTTTTAGCGCCCTTTTCCAGTAGGCAGCAAACTGTGGAAGGCTGACCACCCCGGTATCCCATATTATCCAGTCTGACACCTATGAACAGAGAAAATGCTACTGTAATACCGACGGTGCTTCTTAAATGAACACTGTTGCATTTCAGCAAGGATGCTTAATGTGTTGCAAAAAGGAAGACTGAGGGCCTGTGTCTTCTTAATTCATCTGAACAGTACCTGGCAATCTTACAAAATGAGAACCTCAGTGCCTTGAATTTTCATTAAGGCTCAGCGTTTAGATTCAGTGCCAGTTCTCATTGACTCACCCTGTCTTCAAGATAAGTTGCAGACTAATCTATTTTACTTTCTTACAGCAGTGAGGCCAAATTACCTTTGTAGTACCTGCTCTGGTGGAGCCTCACTGAGTTAATGTCATCACACAGATAAAACTCAGCCCAAAATTTGGTGTGCTGACTGATGTCCTTTCCCTGGTTTTCCACCCTTTATCAAAAGAAAGAGAACAGCCCAACCTTCAGCTGTATGTGAAAACTAGCAAAGACACAAGTTCCAAAATTTAAATTTTTACTTAGCTTGAGACTCTTTAGTGAATATACATTTATTTTAACAGATTGAATTTGCTTAGCAGCTATTACAGACTGAAACTCAGCTCTGAAAGACTATTACCATGAATTAAGACAATTTTCTGTAGTGGAAATTCACCTCATAAATCAAGTCTGGTATTCATATGGCAGCACAGATGCGCCAACTCAACTTGCAGCTGTAGGCACTCAGAAAGCAGCAGAATTTGTCGCTAAATCTGCAATTGTTTGATGAAAAAATGAACATATTTTGACTTTCAAGTGAACAGCTTATTGGAAGATATTTTCTAATACAGAATTTCAGGATATCTAGTACAAAACACCACTGCTGGTAAAAATGAGGAGACAGTGGAAATAAAAAGGGCTTTCCTAGTTCTGCCTGCATTGCAGTTTTTCAAATATATGCTCTTCTGCCTCCAACACACTGGCCAGCAGGACAAGCATTTCTTCAGTATTGACACACCATTCGGCTCTATGTCAAATATGGAAAAGAGTTGGTTTTGCCCCACAGGAATGTAAGGCACTTCCAGGTCCAGGGGAGTTACTAAATAAACAGCCTACATTTCAAAATTACCTGGGAATTCCTGCTGAAATTGGGACCATTCATCAAAGAGACCGTTTAACATTAAATACCTGGGTAGGGGGTTAACTGAAGTTGCTGGAGGTTCACTCTTCTGAAATTTGGTCTATTATTACCATATAGCCAAGGTCCCTGTTTTGAAGACTCTAGACTAATCCCACTTACTTATTTTTGTCATTCAAAAAGTAGCTGAGATCTTGATTTTCACTGACCAGACAGAATAAAACTGAAAGTTCTAAAAAAAGAAGTTTGTCCAAAATTTATATTTGAGGTGAACATGTTTGGGATGAACATAGAACTGACAAGAAAAAAAAAATTCTGTGATTCAGTGACCACAGAAATAGAATATTTTTGTCCTATAATTCTGACATTTTTTCCCAACAGAAAATTCTTTATTCACAATAATTTTTCCTCAGATTTAGATTTTTAGCATAATCAAATTTTCAGCCCTAAAATACGTCCCATTGGCCATTCTGTTAAGCTTGATGGTGAAATTTTGACTATACTATTTTTTATTTACACCTTTGTCCTTAAATACAAACTGCCAGTCGTGCTGTCCACCTTAAATAGCACAGAAACAAAATTTGACTCACATCAGGTAGTAGTTTGAACTATATGGTCCCTCCAGTGCAGAGATACACTAAGCAAAGTACTAACTGCAGGTTTTCCATGGAATTTGCTGCCTTCCTGAGCAAAATGTTTTTACTTCTGAACCAAATTTTCAACTCTTATATCAGTGTGAATCCAGGATAATTTCAGTGTAGTAACTCTAGATCTAAATTGGTACAAGTGAAAACAGAACAGCACTAGAATATAATACTGCAATTAAAATGTTACTTATTGGAACAGATTGTAGAAGCCATGTCCAAAACCTCTTGTTTTGTTGCTTTAATGTATTTTGTGGGTTATTCAAAAGTACTTCAAAAAAAGGGTCACCAATTCAGAACAAGAACTGTATTAAAAATCAGCTTATATTTTCCCAGGACTCAATCTTTCTGTAGCCCTTCCTGGTTCTCTGTCAAGGTAGTGCTTCCAGGAACACCCTCAGAAACTCTGAAAACACACAATAGAAAGCCCGGGCTGTGTGGAATAATATCATTAGAGAAATTAATGCAAAACAGAGTCTTTTTGCAAATTCACCATGCTCAATTGGAATATCTCCTGTACATAAAATTCCTGCTTTAACAAAGTGGTATATGAGGAAAATCTAAAAGCTCATTTAGCAGGTTTAGGAAGTGATCTGCATTCAGAACATCTCATAATTAATACCACATCATTTACCCAAGCGAGGTTGAAGAATAATGTGATTATGTCTCACATGCCTCCATCCTGACTTAGCTTCTCTGCTACTCCGGTCCCAGGCCTCTCTTCTAATTCAGCTAGTCAGCTTGGTAGATACCAGACACTTAGGAACCAGGCTGGGATAAATCAACCCTCTGAAACCAATTTGAATTTTAGCCAGATGAGGTAAAAACTGCGTGATTTATGTATTGTGCAATAACTCACTATTCAGTTATCTCCAGTCTTCTCCACACGTCCCTATCTCCCCCCTCACAAACACCCTGAGAACTTTGCAGGTCTCTGACACTTTACCTGCCGTGCCTATCACACACTGAAGTTCCCCTGGATGAACATATACACAGCTAGACATTACACAGTTCCTGCTGGTATCCCACCTCCTCAGCAATTCCAGCTCTCCCTGTGAAAGCTTGTGGGATGTGAGGTTAAAACTTCCAGAAAGCCTTCCTATAGGCACTTACAACAAAGTGGTAATTTCCAACGTTGTTTCAAAGGGGTGCATATCAACGGTTCATTCCTTGCTGGTTTATAAATACATCTCAGGTTTGTAACTCAGGCTGGAGCTGTCATTTAGTCATACAGGTTCTTTCTTTAAAAGATCTTTCACCACATTTTTACTACTGAAATTCTGGACCCTGGGTTGGCCACCCACAAACTCAGTGATTAAAATCCCTTTGCCACCGGATTCCTTACATTTTCTTCTGACCTCTTACAGAAGAGCTCCAAGGTAGCTGCTACCTCTGTTTCCCCCATGTCACTCCCTCATATTTCCTGCATCCCTCTCCTATGTTCCACTTCTCCATCTCCACAACACACACATGGGTCTGTCAGTAACTCCAAATATCCTGTGGAGTCATCCTCCTCTAATGTCTCTCTTCTCACACCCTGGCCTTCCCCTCCTTCCTTCACTTGTAAAACTTCTGATGCACAAGGGAATCTGTCCATCTCTCAAGAGCCAAGCAGCACCTGGTCCTTGTGCAAAGAGCTCCAGACCTGCTCCATCACATCCTTCTTCCTCTGACTCCCCTGCAGAAGTCCTCAAGTGGTGGCCTCAAGATTCAGTGGCTGCATTGCACATGAGTCTGCCACCTGGTTGCCTTCTGGGTCAGCTCATGTCACATACACCCCTGTCCTTAACCTGGAAGCACTTCTGGACAGGGACTGTACTGAATAAGTTACTGTTTGAATAGTGTGACCTGAAGTGTATTATGTATGTATTATGTATGTATGTATTATTACTTGGTGAGTATAGTATTTATAGCTGCTTCGCCTGGAGTCTGGCAGTGAGGGCTTTTGAAACACTCCAAAACAAAGTTTGCTAAAAACCCACCACCCTAAACTTCCTCCTCTCTTAATCCCTGAAAAAGCAGGAGATACAGTTAATCCACCCATTTTCATGGCAATACCACTTCAACAAAGGCTCAGAGGAGTATGTGCCTTCCCCACATAACATTGTGTCATGTAAGGAGGCTGTGACAGAAACAGACGTTGACTGTATTTCAAAAGGAGGTTACCACCATGCTGATACACCTGTTACCTGAAGGCTGCAGTTGTCAGAAGTTTTGTACAAACTGCAAGCCCACCTGGCTATTGAATGATGACACATCAAAGAGGCCCTGAGCCAGAAACAGCCTGACATGAAACCCATATTCAGCACCACATTCTTGCAAATGGCAATGTAATCTCCAAAAAGATGCATGAGGATATGGAGAATATGTCTGCACAGCATAAAATACCTGGCAATTGTGGTGGGTCCACCAGTCTGTGGCTGAAAATCCTACCAGAGGACACAAACTTTGGAAAATACAGAGGAGTCAGAAGTACAAAGCAGCTCAATTGTGAGGTAGTTGGTTTTGCTCATCCAATACTGTCTTTTAAAATATTGCCAACTAAATATAAAAGGCAAGAGCCCAGTCACGTAGGAGGGATAGGTGACTGTGTTTCAGCAAGCAGGGAAGGCAGTGTGGGTAACCACCAGAGCCTGACAGTAGGAAACCCTGTAGCTGAGGAGAGAGTAAATAAGGAGAGAGTAAATGCAATGGCTAAGTCTGTAAGCAAAATTAGAGACGTGGTATAACCGTGTCTGGTGATGGTACTGGAATAGCTTGTGCTGTTTCTGCATCCACTCATTGAGAAACTGAAAAGCAAAAATGAATTGGACAGTACAGATGAAAGGATAATAAAAACTTTCTTTAAAATGAGGGGTTAAAGAAAATGTAATTTTACTGAGTTTATCAAAGGTGAGGCTAAGCTAACTTACTCATGTTTTGTTCATAAATGAAACCCCTTCTGACAATACATGGCTTTCAAATAAACAAAGACATGATAAAAGCCAATGTGGTGGACAGTGAAGTTAAACATATTCCAAGTAGACACAAGCTGATAATTCTTATGAGATGATGATCAACAATGGGAAACAATGAAAAAGACATAAATGGGATTTTCTGCTGCATGAAATGTTAAAATTAAGACTGGATGTCTTTTAATAAGATATGCCTTAGCTACAGGAAAAAAAAAATAATTATGGGCATTGTTCAGCAATTTTACTCTCTTGTATTTTGTAAAAGGCCAGGATTCATGATCATAATGGTGCCGTCTAATTGTAAAGTTAGGAGCCTATTCATTTTTGAAGCATTCTATGCTCTTGAAAACCATTAATTGCACCAAACTGTATGGCTATAAAAAGGAGTTTTGATAGGTTGAAGAGGGTATCTCACAACAGCCAGTAACCAGCTGCTTGTGCTTATGGAAACCAATTAAACAGCAAGGAGCAAACATATAGATGCCCCATGATACAGATGATTTTCTGAGTACAGAAAGGCTGCCTGAGCCATGCTGGGATCTTCCTTGGGTAGAAGATCAGAAAGGAAAATATCAATAATATGTCATACTTGTTCCCTTAATGCATTTGAAGAGATGTTTGTCTGAATTCAGTTTTCCTGTTGCACCAGAAATCACCCCAGTTACCCCTCTCCTGCTTCTAGTACCTGTGCTTCAGCAGGGACTCGTGCTTGCAAAGCCGGGTGTGCCAGGCCAGTCACTTCAAGCTGTGCCCCACTCTGCCTGAAGACCTGGTTCTTTCCACCCTCAGAGAAGGGGTGAGCTCCCACACAGGCATGTGCACCTTCAGCTAGGGAGCTCGTGTCACAGGAGGAACAAGTGCATTTCTCTTGGGAAACCTGGGACACAAGAATTTGAAGAGGCACCAGACACATATGGCAACTGATGAGCCCCAGTATGCTTTGGTGATTTCGTTTCTCTCCCTCTCTGTCCCCTCAAGGAAGGGTGGGGAGAAACTTTTCCTCTTCTTTTGCTGTTTCAGGAAGAAAAAGTATTGTGAGGCATAAGGGTGAGCCATGTAAAAGGAAACTCCGCAACAACATACAGAAAAACTGCTTTTAAAAAAAATCCATCCCCACAGCTATCCCAACGTGTTTCAAAGAAGTCACTGTGGGTTAATGATGTCTGCAAGCACTTTTCTTACTAAACAGCTCACTCTCTCCTTGAACACTGAAACAACTTTCACCTCACCTTTCAGTTTGCTGTGAACTCTTGTAATTAAGGAAAGAATATTTACATGGTCTTTGGCTTTTAAAATAATGCCATGAGATGCAGTTTCTTTGTATTACTCCACTTGTGCAGTATTAGCAATACTCCAAATCTCCCTGAGCAAGAATGGATGACCTGACTGGGGAAACTGACAGATTTCCTTCGATGCCTCACAGATGCACCATCCTCCTTCTGGTGTATCACTGCTGATAACGTGAAACACAGGGCTGGGAGCCCCAGTTTAACACTGAGCCTGTCCCTGTACTCCAAGCTCCACAGCATTAATGCACCTGTCCCACTGAGTATGGGCACATCAGCTTAGCACCTTTGTTTTGTGTGCCACTTTTGTCTTCAGGTTTAAACTCAGAGAAGGCTTTGCCTACAGTTATCCCACTAGCTCTGACAAGAACTGGTGTAAAACAGCATTACCTTCATCAGATACAACTGAGTTCCTTCTCTTTAAAAAAAAAAAGTCTTTAATGATCTTCAAGTATCAGGCTTTCTGAGGACCATAAGCCAAAATCTACTTGACTTTCCCCCTCAGCCTCCCCGTCTTGAAAAGCAAACTTCACATCTGCTTGTTATCAGTAGTTATCTCACAGCATGCCTCTGAATCATTTAGAAAACTCAAAGCACATGTTTATCCCTGCTGAGGAACCAGTCATTATGATGCTATTTACAGGCCCTTGGTGACCCAAGCTCACTACATGGTGTAGAAAACTGCCAAAGATTTTTTCTCAGGGGTTCTCACTGCTGCTAGGTTTAATTACTTACCATCAGCTTTCAGCCAGGAGGCTGCACTCCCTCCTTTCAAGCTGCATTGAGGCGTGCTTGTGTGAGGACATGTGGGAAAGCTAAGATAAATCAATTAGACATATGAAGCATGTTGCATGTGACTTAAAGCACGTTAAGTCCTCATGTGGTTACTCTTACTCAGAAGAATAAAAAGGCTTTCACTTTCCTGTGCAGACAACTTCAAAGCTGCATCATTTTACAATTGTAGTGTGTTGTTAAAAGCAATGAGGGGCTAGGAAGAGATGCCAACAGTCTTGGGCAAATGCATTTAAATTTGAAAATGAAAACGCTGATTGCTTAGTAATGTGGAAGGATATGTCATTCTGAGACCAAATGTGCTTCTCCCAAGACATTGTGCACACAAACCCCTCCAGAACCTTTCTGCTTAGACGGCCAGGCAAACCTTACATTTGTCTTAGCACAAGGATAAATAACTGTGTCACTACAAGATACTCAAAATAAGCCTACTTTTTTTTGTGGGACATAAAGGTTCATGAAAGTCTGTGCTTCCCCTGACTGTAGAGAGTCAGCAGTTTTGCTCAGTATTTTCAATATTCAAGAAAACCATTTAAAGGTCTGATCCCACAGCCAGTGTCCAGTTTGCAAGTTCTCCTTACTACACCACAGGGAAAATTTGCAATATCAAACCCAGACCTTTGCCTCTTCAGAACAAAAGGCCAAAATTTCCTCCTTGTGCAAAGGGCAGAAATCTCTTCATACAATTCTTCTTAACCCTCTTGAAAATCTGTGCAGGGCTAGCCCCATATGTCACTTGTCAGGATTTTGAATCAAAACAGAGCCCTATGTTTTTTGCTTTTCATTGAGTAATTTCAGCAGTGAGCCATATTTTTTTTTTTTGCCTAGAAGTGTTTCAACAAGGTTAAAAAGTCTTTTCTGAAGCCTTAGCAGTACTTCAAGAAACAGAAGAATGCCAAGACCACCTCCTCGTCTCATTTTGCTAAAGAATCTTGTGAAAAGGTAGCAACATCAGACAGGGATGTTGCAGCTTTCGCTGCTTTCAGAGAATATCTTCTTAACAGAGAAATGACCTACAATGCCAAACTCCAAGTCTTATATGTGAAAACCCATCTGAGGCTACTTGCTGTAGTATGTCTGTGTGATGTTCCAAGTACAGACAGACCCATCTACTACAAATTCAGTGCAGAAGTTGTAAGGTGTCTGTCATCTTTTTCATTAAACTAAACCCAAAAACAATAATAGAAAAACCCCAACCCCAAACAAAAATACTTCAGCTGACTGAGAACAGCTGAATGTCACCAGTATTTCCATTCCTGCATGTGGGTAAGTATCTGCAGCTGACAACTTCAACCACATGTTCTGCAGGCTGCCTTGTTCCTCGCTGTTGGGGGGATGTTTAAATATCCACTCACATGCGTTGTGTTCTTTAATAACATAATATACAGAACTGGGAAAATTTAAAGAGAAAGCACTTGGCTACAGCTAGGTCCAAACCAAAGCTATGTCTAACTTAACTCTGCCTCAATTCCTTGTGTTCCTGTCACCAAACTAGTATAAAATTTGACTGGACTTAACATTTCTGGCTTTGTCTTGAGAAAACCATGGAAACTTGGGGTTGGATTAAAAAAAACAAAAAAACCCCTTCAACTGCAGTGCAGTGTGACACTGTAAAAAAAAAATCTAGAGGTGGTAAGTGTATACAAAATATCTGGTCTGTCCTGTAAATAGATATTATAAGCTTAGTTAACATTCTGCAGTGGTTTGACAGGACAGACTTTGAAGAAATCAAATTAGAAATGAAAAATAAGTATGCCACTTATTTTGCACATGGTAGTGCCATACGTGCTGTTCAGTAAGTGTGAGGAGCCTGCTACATTACTCAGAGGCGAAATGTGTATTTCAAATCTGCTTACATTTAAGCAGTGCAGTTCAGTTTC
>VZRO01002988.1:10044-118034 GCA_013397915.1 Daphoenositta chrysoptera
GGGGGGGTGCGTTGGAAGAGGAAGGGAACTGGAAGCCTAGATCACGTCTACAGATAAGCCTTGTTAAGTTGTTATAGTCACAGAGGATGCATTACAGCTAATTATCTATTGTCTTGAGGCACCTTCTATCCCATAAGGGACCCAAAGGAGGATGCTAGGTGGGAGCAAAAGAAAGGGGAATGAGTCCCTGGGAAACATCCTTTTTGGGGACTAGGACAGCGCTTAGAGGGAAGAAGTGTTAAGAAAAAAAGAAAGGGGCAGACACTGCTCCCTGCTGTAAATAGACGTTGCTTAGTTCTGTTCCTCTGGTGGTTTTACTTCAGCAGTGGATGTCCTCCCCTGAGGCTTCGCTGAACCTCCCCTCAAAATGCATCTGCTCTCGGGGGCTTGTGTTGAAGGACCCTGGTGCGTTATTCCAGTGCTGTTGCAGGCAGGCATGGCTTCCCCAGGAGTGCCACTGCTGTTTTTTGCCTTGAGTCCTGCTACAGTGCCTGTAGGTTTCAGATGGCTCTGTGTTGCGTTTCTGACATTGCAGAAAGGCTCCTTCTGAGCCTTTCATTTTGTTCTGCGGCTCTCTCTAACTCCCTCTCTATCAGTTCAGTGGATTTAAATTAGCTTCATTCTGACCCTCATTTATCTCCCTTCTAGGGACACAAAACAGAGTTTTCATCTCCATTTTATTGTAGTTTTAGCTGCCACAAATCTCCTTGGTAGCTCAGTCCTGAGCTGAGCAAATAGCATTTTTCTAAGATGTTTGAATCAGACCCTAGCAAGTTGTCCATTTTGTTTTGCCTCTCTCCCTATGTCTCCCTACTTTCTATGCAAATGTCTGTAATGTGTTTTGTTTTTTAGCATCCTATAATACATAGTTTGGCATCCTGTTTAATATATTTGGAGTTACCGGTGCAAGCAAGAGCCAGGCCTCCTCACAGTAAAAGCCATTTTTTACTCCTGTTAATGTTTATTTATATTTAATCCAAGGGTGTGTTGCCTGCTCTTAAGCACTTTCAAGGCAACTAAACCAGCCTTTATAAACCATTAAATATATCAGACTGTTTCTTCACCAGTGAGGTATGTATCTGTTAATTTAGTCCTCACCATTTTGATGTCTTGAGTGCTCCATGTTTGGTTGCAAATGTTTCCTTCTCAGGCACTTAAAAAAAGGTGGGGAAGTCTGATGTGAGAGATTATTTGACCAGCTTGAAACTGTTGGGGCAATCTGTAGCAGGAGGCTTGGACTGCTGGAAGCTGCATCTCTGTTTAGTGGCCTCTCCACAAGTTCATCCTTTCTCTGTCCTCAGTACTTGAAACACCATGATAGCACAGCTTAACAGGTAGCAGACTTCTCACATCTCTTTGCACCTCTCCAGGAGAAGAGACAGGTCTTGTGCTTTTGAGGTTCAATAAGATGGGGTGTCATTTCCCAGCTGGGTGGCACATGAACACACAAGCACTGAAATCAGTGGATTTGGTCCATCAGGTGTGGACAAGAAGTGGTGGTGGGGGTCCTTTCTGGAGGTACCATGGCCAGTGTGATTTGAGTGAAGGTAGGGGATGGAAAGCAGTGCAAAAGCAGACTCTGTAGCAGTACCTTATCCACAGGAAAGTTTTTGTGGGGAGAAATGCCTCTCTCTGGGAGGCAAATGTCAAACCTTTAAAAATTTTCCAGGCTAAATTCAACACCTTAAGGTTCATCCAGACTGTGAAACAGGCAACCCGTGAATATCATGGGGCACAAGTACGTGAGGAACATGAGTTTGTGCATGATGCAGTCCAAGATTGCTCTCAGAGAGTTTGTGAACACGAATATTGGGGAAGATGGTCTGAGGATCTGCAAGACACAAACCAGCCTTTCAGGGCTTCTCTGTAAGTTGTGCAGAGTGTTTAGTGGTTTCAGCTGAGGTTTTCTAGCTGATGTCATACTCAGTCATCTTGGAAGCTGCTGAGTAAGATCAGTATTGCAAGATAACATTCTCTTTCATATAAATGATCGTCATGTGCCTTCAGACAAAAATGTTTGAGCCGGTTCTTTCTGTGGGCTCTTGAGCCTGCTGGGCTTCCTTTGGGTGTGTTTGGCCTGAGCTTGGACAGCTGACTCAGTGGGAGCCCCACTCTGCAACAGGAGCCTGCTCATTGCTCTTGCAGGGTCCGAAGCCTGTGGATGAAGGTAATGCCACTTCTTCCATTGTGAATGTGTTACAGGCAGCAAGCCATGTGTAAGCCATGATAAGCCTCTTGATAACCTCTTGTGTGGACCGGGGGCAGGGATGATAAAGGCTGAGTAGGCGATGCTGTCGGCAACGAGCCGCTGGAGTACAGCAGCAGCTGCTGGTATATTGACTGAGCTTATCTTTCTGATTACTATATCAGAAAGAATAGACCTTAAAAGCACTCTGAGGTAGTAATTTCCACCCCCCCCAGAATTGTAACATCATGGCTGAATGAAAATTAAAAACTTTACATTTGGGATTTCACTGATGCTTAAATGTTTCAATTACGAGCTCCGTCTGAATACCACAGTGCACGTTTTAAATCCTGTAACAGTTGCACGGAGTGTTACTTCCCTTGGAACAGTGGGAGAAAAATACTGTGTGCTCAATGAAAGGCAGTAAAAGCTGGCACCTCTGTGGTTTAAACAATATTATTTTAGATTTTTTATTGCTCATCAAACCCTTACTTTTAGGCCAGATCTGAGAAGTGCTTTGAGATGAATGGGAAATTTCCCCAGGTCTTGGATCCATTGCAGATCATTGGAGTAAATCCATGTATGTTGTTTTAACAGGGGAGGCTTGGATGGCAGGTCCAAGTAGCTCAAAGTCACCTACACGGTATTATGGAGGTCCTCTTCCACCGGGAGGAGGAATGGTATTAGACAACACTTGAATTAATACAGAGTTAAGAAAACTGGTTTTTCCTGTTTCAGTCTTGAGGGGTCTCTTTGTCTTTGTGGCAGAACTTGTGGTGGGAAGGGCAGAGGTCAGGAGGGACACGGCTGGGGAGGTGGGGATCACGGGGAGGAGTTTTCTGTGAAGCAGTTGGCATGCACAACTCTGCCTTGTCTGTTTGTGTACAGCTTCTAAAAATTGTTATTTGGAAGCATCCTTGTGGTTTCTTCCTCTTCTTAATATTATTTAGAGAAGAAGATCAAACTAGTTTGAAACTCGGGATTAGGTCAGGCTTGGCTGACAGGTGTCAGCTAACCTCAGTTTAACCTCAGACTCTTCTCCTAATTCAGGCTAACTAGGGGGACTCCAAGCAAATGAGCAGCATCAGTATGTCAGCACAGCTTAACCAAATCAATAAATGCTTTTAAATTTTGATACATATGTATACACACATGAGCATACAGAGACCGTACCCTTCTTTTACTGGCAAGCATTCTGTTATCTGTTACTTCTCTGCTTTCTGCTGTAATTGAACCATTCAGGATGCCATTATGGCCTGAGGGACAATGTAAAAATCAATCTAAAACTTATTTCAGCTAAGGTGATAGGGGAATATTTGGGCACAAAATGGAATTTTATGCCGTTTTCTTGGCCTTTTTTTAAACCGTGGTTTAAATAATGTCCTTTACTCCCCCCTTCCACATTTTGTTTCCATTGTATTTTTTGCTGGTAAAATTAAAAAAAAAGAAATACAGTTGAAGTGTGCCAATGTGTTATACTTAGAGGTCTTTGCTGTTTCATTTTCCCATCTGTTCCAGGGCACTTGAGTCCCATGCCAAGAGGTTGACATGAGTGGTGGTGCAACAAATGATGTGTATTTGTGCTTGATTCTCTTACCTGACAGCCTCCCAAGCAAACGTACACAACCTCTTTGAGCAAGTTGTGAATTTGTCTCCTCTCCATACGGAGGGGAGAGGGGGACAAATTCCCAAAGGGCAGAAGGTTTTGCCTGTTTGTGGTTTATGGCCGCTGATGCTGGTGGGAGCTGGGATGGCAGTGGGGAAACTGTGCTCCTGCTCTGTAGTGGGGTGGGTTGCTTTGACATCTGATGTTGACAGGAGTGGGACAGAAGGATAATCAGCTTGCATGTGCTTGTTGAAGATCTCTTTTGCCTTGAGAGGACACCTTGAGAAGGGAGCAGTGGTGGGACTGGGAAGTAGAGACCCAGTGGGAGATTGAGGTTTGACTGACTGGGTGATGAAGGTTTGTTTCCCCTCTGGGTGTTTTGATTCATGTAATTTGTTTCAGTTATGAGTCTAACATAAAAAAGTTAAAAGATCCCAGAAATGATTATACTAGAAGCACCCAGGATAATCATAAAGCTTATGTTTGCCAATATGATTATTCCGTTTGTCATGTTGGAAAGTACCTTAATAGCATTTATAGTCTTGGCCTTGCTAGGGAGTTTTCAGGCTGCATCTACATTACTTAGTTTCTGATGTAAATGAGGCTTTGGAATGATGATTGGGAAATGTGATTGTGTATACAAGGAGCGTGTTAGGGGAATAATAGTATAGTTTTAGCAGTATACTGGGTTATTGGCTTTTTGCTGAATGCTGACAGGCTTCATGTAGTCTTTTCAGCCGTCCTGTGAGCTGATTACATAAGGTGCAGGTGAACATTAGGGACAACTTTGCACCTCTTCCTAATGCTGCTGCAA
Organism: Daphoenositta chrysoptera; assembly: GCA_013397915.1. Lineage (NCBI taxonomy): Eukaryota > Metazoa > Chordata > Aves > Passeriformes > Daphoenositta > Daphoenositta chrysoptera. Next base: position 14,650 of record VZRO01002988.1, read on the forward strand.
ACGCTCTCTCTTCTGCTGCGCAAAGTTAATAAAAATGCAGAAGACACCACTCTTAATGTGTTGGTGTTTCTGCAGTGTGTGTCATACCAAGCAACTGGTTGTCAGTCACAAACCTTCCACCTTGTCCAGAGTAAATACCCAGTAGTGCAGTGGCTGGGGACATCTACAGCCTGATCCCTTTCTCCCTTGTCCTGGTCAGGGGCTGAGTTCTCCTATCTCAGAAAAAAAGCTTTATGGTCTTCCCCTTACCTTTCCCCTAATGAAGGTGTGAAAGGAGAAAGCCCTGCTCGATGAGATGACATTAGAAGATGAGAGAGCTGTTTCCTGTAGCACATGGGTGTTGGGAATTAAGTCCTCTGCCTGGAGTAATTTCCTCTGGCCAATGTGTAGTGCAAAACAAGCAGGGTCTCCTTTCAGGTGGCTTGCTGAAAGTAGCAGCTTCTGTGAAAAATATCTCTGTTGCTGGCCCAGCAGAGGATGTACAGGAAAAGCAAGGAGGGGATGGATGAGGGAGTTCATCACCAGGCTTGCAGTGAGGGTGATGAGCAGCAGCACCGCCACCATTCATGTCCCTGAGCAGATTGGCATTCTGTGTACTCGTGGGGGCTGAGGTGGATGCTTAGTGGATGGTGGATCACATCAGAGCCTGTTCACTTTCCCAGTCTCCTCCCAGTTTCAGGATTCCTGCTGCCTTAGTCTCCCAGGCTGAGCTATCACGTCCAGCTCTGGCAGCAGTGCCATCCTGCCAGTCCCTTTGCTCTGTCTCTGCAGGCTGTTTTCCTTTGCCCAGGATATAGGAGGCTTTAGCAAGGCATAAGAAAGAAGTAGGGACTGTTTTCTTTCTTTGCTCTTGTCCTTGTTTACTTGCTGACCGAAAGTAACATGCTGCACTATCTCTGTAGAAATTTGTAATTACAATTGTTGTGTACCTGATAAGTATTTTAAAGGTTTCAAAAGACGTAAAGTGAAAATTAGCAGAGAGCTTGAGTGGCCAGCTTAACCTCTGGTTACTTTGCCAGAGGTGTTCCATTGGACAGCCTGAAAAAAAACACAGGCATTGTAAAAGACTGTGCCAGCCAAAGGCTCGCGTGTGGTTGGTTCTTGGTTTGTCCTTGCTTTCAAGGATTTCCTACAACAAAGAGCTTTTATCAGTGGCCACATTTGTCTGGCAGCACGTAAGCTTCCCATTTTCCCAGAAGGGAATATAGCAATCCTGTTGTTAAAGGATGTGAGGAGATAAAATCTGATGTCTACTCACTGCTTTTGCTTTCCATAGGGCTACATTCCTCTCTTGTAAAAACAGAAGAGAGGAGGGCAGTGATCAGGTGAAATGAGTCAGTGAGAAGCTGTTGGCTCGTTTTGACAGCAGGAGTGAGGGGCGTGTTCCTGGGAGCAGCTGAAGAAGAAAGAGCCACTGTTGGTGTGGATCAGTTCAGCAGCATGGATGTGGCACAGGTACACTGACACCTTGCTGAGGCTTGTCTCAGTTACTTTAATTAATTTAGCCTGATGTGTTGATGCTTTTGAATCATTACACTTCCTTACTATGGCAGTTTGTGGGTGAGGAGAAAGTTGTACAGCATGGTTTATGGGACCTGACTGTTTTCTTGGGCTCCATTGAAGAGGTGCCTGTCATCTTGATGGTATTTTATCCTCTTCCTTGATTCCTAAGCAGAGCTCATAGTAAGCAGTACCCTCTTTGGGTGTAATCCTTGAAAACAACCCAAGAGGTTTTATAATATGGTAAGAGGGCATTTGGTGGTAAATACGTGGACCAGCTCGGAGGCTGAAAAGGTGCACAAGAGACTTGAAGTTTCCCACAGGGATTCTCTTGGCTCATCACTGATAAGGAAAAGAAATAGTCTTTGACTTGGTTTAAACAATACTGGATTGGTAAAAAGGAACAGGAGGAAAATTAGACCCCTTTTACCAGCAGACCTCAGGACTGGTGATTGTGTGCCTGATGAATCAAGCTGGCAGAGGTGGATAAGGGAGGAAGGACTTGTTCATGCCAGTGGGTTCCAGGCCATTTAAAAGCAGTGTTAGTCTTGGTGATGTGTGGCTGACTGATGTTGTTGCTTGGTGGGATGTTGATCTGCTTGATGGGAACTTGGCTGGCAGGACGCTTGGGGACTGGGCTCTTCCTGCAGCTGTGCTTCAGGCAGTTATGGATGTTGGTACTGGGATCTTTCAAAAGAAACATGGAAGCATGCGAGACAGGTATAAACTCTTTCTTTGGTGTTGTAAGGCAGCTGAAAGCGAAAGTGCAGGGAGGAATCAGTGCTGCAGGATGTGTGGGAGGGCGACAGGATGCTGGCCAGGAGATAGGAGCACATGGAGGCTTTGCAGCTGAGCTGTGAGGGACTGGTAATACTTCTAGGTCAGCAAATTCACAGCCTTATGTGGCTTTTCCAGAGCTCTCCTGTGGATAGGCCTTGCTCATGTGAACAGCACATGGACTTGACACAGCCATAAAGGTCTTGGGACAGGCTGGGGAGTGAGCAGGCGAACAGGAACCCCCGAGAAGATTAGAGAAGAGGCCTCTTCAAGGACCAGATTTCTGTCCTCGAGTGTTGTGGAGTAGCACCTGGACCTACAAGAGTCTGAGGCTTTAAAATTAATAAAACCACCCTGTTTTTAAATGCACTGCTATGAAATATTGCTCCCAGGTGGGGAAAGTGAGCAGGGCTGGGGTTGCAGCGGAGGTAGGGTGAATGCATTTGCATTTTTGAGGTGGTCAAATAATTGAAGGAAACTTTGCATCCTGCAGTGTTTTGCAGTTTCTCTGGCCCTGTGGTAGTTTTGGATAAACACTGTTGGGCTCTAGTGCCTTTGATTATGTGTTGTGTTTGGCTGTGATCGAGTTGCTACAGTCAGGGGAGGCTGGCTTTTTCCTACAAAGAGCTGAGCAAGTGTTGCAGGCCTCTCTTTGGGATGTTATCCCGCAGGGATTTGGAAAAATAGAGGTTGTGGTGCTGTGGGCCATATGTACTCCCCAGACTGCAGATCCTTTGCCCCATATGAAGCATCTTTACTTCTCTGTTACTTCTAAGCAGTGAATGTGGCTGGCAGCAAGGCAAGCTGCCACTGGGGAGGTGGGCCAGATGCCTGGGGATGGATGCTGGACTCCTAGCCCTTAAGTGGGAAGTGCTGCCAGCAGAAATGAGAGAGATTTTGAAGGTCAGTAATTTTGCCTACCCACTGAGGTGCTTTTTTTGTGGAGAATGCTAAGAAGATTTTTTTTTCTCTAATACAGGGGCATTTCTTTGCCTGGCAGCCTATCACAGAAATTAGTTTCACGGAATCATTCAATGTAAGTCTGGATAGGTAGATTACTATGCTCTGGGTTGCCCTATGGCAAAGACGACTGCTAAGGGCTTGACGCAGGTACCTCTGATGCTGTTATTTCCCTAGATGCTTATGAAATAAGGGCCACAAAACTCAGTACTTCAGAAAAAGTATCCCTGTGCTACTTGTGTTATTTAACTTCTCCAGTGCACGTCTTGTGTAGGGTGCTGTATGATACAAGCTGTTCCAAAGGCAGTGCTAAACCCAACCCTGTAGTCCTTGTTTGGGCAACATTCCCACGGATTTTGGGAATGTAAGGACAGCCTGTCAAACACCAGGATAAGCTCTTGCATTTGGTAACAAAGAATTAAAAATTAAAGAAACTGCTGAGTAAAAGCTGTAGGCCCAGATTTAGTTTTGCTTATGATAAGCTTTTCCAAAACTGAAGATGAGTATCAGTACCTCACTGCAGGTACTTATTCCTAATTTGTAAGGAATTTTTTTCTGTCGTTTTACTGATTAATGGTGTTCAGCTTCAAGATTGTGCAGCACAGCCTGTGAGGCCTTGTGCTACCTTGCTCTAGCCTATTTCCGCTGGCCCACATAAGAAAAATTCTAAAAATAGTCCAGCAGTGTAGGTTGTCAAAAGTAAATTAGATTTTTAAAATAAGAGGTTCAGTTTAATTATCTGGCATGCTCTCAGTAAGGAGCAGAAAGAGTTTCAAAATACACAGGTCCTCTAACATGGAAAAAACTCCAACCCCAAGCATAGCTGTCCCTCAGTGGTTAGGACCTGCTGTTGCTTTGCTGTTATGCTTTACCTATTAACTAGTTCTTTGTTATACCAGTGTGCTCACAAAAGAATTGCCTTGTGCACCAAATGTTTTTGGAGCATGAAAGCAGTTTTGCAAGCTGGCTGAGTGCAGGGGCAGACATCAGTAACGTGCAGACTCTTTTAATGAAAAATACCTGCCTGTGGGACTGCATATGATGCCTTGCTTCCATCTTAGAGAGCATGTTTGGTAAACGAAGAGTAGGACAAGGAGGAGTAGTTTGAAATACTTCACAGGTTTAAATGTAGGAATGATATAAACACCCATGTAATGCAAAGGATGCTGAACTTAGGTAGCAGTGTTCTTGCAGCAGAATGCTGGGAGCCAAGATAAGCGAGTTGGTGATGCTGTCTGTCTGACACACATCAGCAGTTAAACTGTGGTGGCTGAACGCTTCTAAAGCAAGATTAAATACAACAAGAGAAAAACACCCTAGCCAAAACTCATTCCCCCTTAAGTGTACAGATAGTCTAACTGATCCTCAGGAAGGATATATGGGCTGTCACCTCTCTTCAGCACACAGAAACTGCCTATGCGTGGGATAATTGGCAGGTTTTATAAGGAGACCTGTGGTGATGAGAGCCCTCGAACCACCAGAGCAGATGGGGATGCTGATGTCTGCCGACTCTGCCTCCTCTGACCAGGGATGTCATGGGGAGAAAAAGGCACGAGATGAAGCTTGAGGTTGTGGAGGGCCTTGAGTTATCAGATGGTTGGGAGAACACTGCCTTATCAGGGGTGATGAAGTTCTAATTACAGATGGTGCGAGGCAGGAGCTGGTGAGTCACAAAGTGTTTTCTAAGGTTTGGGGCTGGCCCTGGCTTCTCAGGTGTCAGCCACTATTGCAGGTGACTTCTTTCATTCTGAGCGAGGAAGCAAGGCCAGATTTTCCTTTGGATGGGACCCTGTCACCCTTACTGCCACCTTTGTCAGCTTGAGATTAGATGGCTCTGATTTGCCCAACCTAGGGCTATGTTTTGGGACTCCCTGGAAGTTTACCTGGAACCAAGCTGCTGCCTGCTTAATAGGTGCTTCTCATGCAAACAGTGCAAACACACCCATACTGCAAAACTGGCTACAAAGCTGTCTGCAGAGCAGATTTAGACTTGTACCATTGACTGCTTGTGCAACCCGCGTTGCATACTTCTGACAGTGCTGGTAAGACATTCCTGCCTGGAATGAGAAGGTGGAGTGCACACACTGGGGTTTTTAGGTTTGGGATTTACACATTTTCTGGTCTGGTAGGGTCTGAGTTGGATGAGGCCCTGGGAAACATCCTTTTTGGGAACTAGGACAGCGCTTCGAGGGAAGAAGTGTTAAGAAAATGAGGACTTGTTAGTTTACTTCTCCCCTTGACTGTGACTTGAGAAGCATCACTGGGATGAGTTCTGATCTTTCTTCCTTTAGAGGTTTGCGGTGCTGTTGGCATTGCACTGATACACAGAAAAAGTTGTTGATATTTAAACACAAATGTTGGCCATGGCATAAGGAAAAATGAGAACAATTCAGCACCCCACATAAAAGATCCTCTGAGCCTGGAGTAATTAGTTCAGTTTCATAGCCTGATTTCCAGAAAGAGAAAGAACAGAACAAACAGCAGAAAAGATAATGAAATTTGGGGGGGCCCAAGGGGACTGTTTCTGTTGACTTTCTGTGATAGTCAACCAGAGTGGTGGTGTTATTTGGTCCAGAAAAGAAGGCACCTGGGGAAGCTGTGATTGCGCCATGCAAGGGACTGAGTGGCAAAGTGGGAACTTGAGCAACTGCTGAATTTTTTGCAGAGATCCAGGATGCAAGACTGAAAGAGTAAATTTAAAGTTACCCTAAAGAGCCCTCTCCTTTTCCCAGAACAGTGGGGGAACTGCATAATTGCAAAGGAGTGGCTGGGAAACAACGTGCTGGGGTTATGCTCATGGAGACTGTTTCTAAAGATGACAATAATCCTATACTAATAATTGCAGAGGAAGTACTGGTTCGTGTTTTAGACACAGCTTTGCTTGGACAGCCTTTGCAGGCGTTGCTCAAGATGTGGTGGGTGTTCCTGCCCTTTGTGCTGCAGAGCCATTCGCTGCTGATGGGCACTGCAAACCGAGGCTGCCTCCTGCATAGCACACGAATAACCTTTATTGCTTTCGGTCCTCCTGTGAATGAGTAAGAGCCTCAGGACTGAATATTCTACTGTTCTGAGCTCCTTTCATGATAACTTCTCCAGGATTTCTTTTGCCATTTTGACATGGGCAACTCTTCCTTCCCTGAGTTTCGTATGTGCTTTCTTCATTAGGAGTGGTGACCTTCTGGATACTGCTCCTTTTCTTTCCCCTTAAGTTCGAAGAAGTTCAGTATTTACATAAGCTGCTTGCTTGCTATTTTACTGCTCTCTGGCATAATTCCTCTCGAATGCCTTTCTGAAAATAGTCTGTCCAAGTAAAAATGTGAGGTAAAAATACTCACTATCGAAGCAGAGTATTTAGAAATAGCTGTAATTTTGAGTTGTATCAAATAGAAACCCAAGCCTTTGCAGTTGATTAGGAACAGGTGTTTTATCTTCTTCTGCAGCTGTTTTTTAGGTTGTTAGCTGGAATTTTTGACCTACTGGAAATAAAACCCAAAACAACCTTCACTAAATTTGGTATCAGGGCTATAGCACTGTGAACTTGGTGTAAAGCAGAAAGAAGGATGCAAAGTACCACTTCATTACACTGGATTGTTGCATCAATAATGTAGTAATGTAATTTCTTGGAGGAAAAATAATGGGCTCTAATGATGTAACCAGTGTTTACTGATACTGTAGCACAATTAATTGTGGCTTTCTTGCTGCAAACAATTTCTGTTAAAAGTGGATGCAGGGCATTTGAGCTCAGCTTCTTCCATCCAAGAAGATTGTCTCCACTCTTTTGCGATGATCTGCAGAAAAATAAAAAAACCTATGTGTCATTAAGTGAAAATGATGGGAGTGGGTTTCCCTGTTCATCATGTAGTGGTGTGCCAGAGGTGGGTGCTCTGCTGTCTTAGACCCATGTTTTGTGACAGCCATGGGGACTGACCTGGGACAGATGTGCCATGGAAGGGCTGTGGACTTCAAGGCTTTGCCCACATGTCTTTCCCCATGGTATTGTGGATAACAGGACTGAGGTCTTGGTGGAGGTCTGTCGTCTTTCTGACATCACTGGATTTGTCTGAGAGGCTGGTGGTGCTTGGCTGAATGTGGTACCCTCAGGGAAAGGTTTGATTCACAGAGAAAAGCAGCTGGTGTTCCCTTTTGTGGTATTCAGGCATGGTGTGGGGAGGAGGCCTGGGGGAGGGCTGAGCAAGCACTGAGGCAGGGTGGGCTGCTCAGACAGTGAGCAGACTCCATATCAGGAGGGGCTGCTCAGACAGCGAGTAGTCTCCATATTTTATGCAATTATGGCCAAACCCCAGGGGTGCAGGGAGGCTACATGTTTGGGTTGAGTTGATGAATGCTCTTTCTATCTTTGTGTCATTCAACACACTCCTGTGTTGCTTCTCCAATGCCTGACAAAAGTTCAGCTTGCTGCCAGCCTTCCCTTCTGTGGGGCAAAACAATGTAACCTCTCCTAAATCTCTGGTTTTCATATCACTTGGAGCTGTCAGTGGCCATCCCTCGTGCTTGAGTCGTTGTCTAGAGGGGGTGGAAATCTGCCCCTGAGCTGGAAGGTTGCTAGGGGATGGTGGAGGAACTGGCAGGCATGTACAACCACATAAAACTCATTTTCTTAGAAACTAGGTAAGAAATGCAACTTCCCATTTTGCAAGGATTTTGATAAATTGGTTTGCATGTGCTCATTCATCACTTGTAAACGCCCTGAACAGTCACACTTGTGTCACGTACAGAGGACAGAGGCTTACAGGAACTGCAGCTCTGGCTCCTGACATGGTGGGTTATAGGCACTGCCAGGGATCCTAATGCCTTTGGCAGGCAAAGCTTTTGCTGGTTCTGTGTTGGTGGATTCCAAGGCGTTTTCCTGCTTTCTTTGCTATGTACTATGGGTGGGAGAGGGATAGAGAATAGAGGCAATAAATTTCTTTCAGTTTCAAAGTGAGGGACAAAAGTGCATTTTAAAGTACTTATATAATGCACTTTTGTCCCCCACTTTGAAACTGAATAGGATGTTTATGAAGAGGTTTTAAGTGACAGTTTTCTGTTGGAAGATTCCTTTAGTGATATGAGATGAAAGAATTCTTCAGTTTCATCTTTTAATTTGTTATTAAAGAGCCAAAATGATACATTTAATCGTTTTCTAACCACACACTTTCAAAACTGTGTTTATCTGATCTTTTTACCACAGAGCATAATTGGCTTATACAAAATGAAGTATTTTCTGGTAGCGGGTTACTTTCTTTTAAATATGTATGTAGCAGCTTTTCTTTAAAAAAGACTGTGCCAGGGAGAGGTCATACTTCGGTTCATACAAGTGACAGTGAACGTCTAAAAAGTGGGACACTGCACATGGCAGAGAGAAACAGTCATAGGTATCTGTGTGATGTGAGCTTGGGACTGGGACTTACTGGGAAGAGTTCCCATTTATTTACCTGAAAAGAGGAGCTCAGCCTTTCACAGGGATTTGCAGGAGTTTTGCTGGTAGCACTTTCTGTTAATAAACACTTGCCTCTACCTGGAGGTGTAGTGTACAGACAGACGTTTAGTGTACTGCACACTACCTGTAGATACAAGTCCCCAAGGGAATGGCAAACTAATAGTGGTGGTGAAGCTTCCTCCCTGGGAACAAGGGGGAGCTTCTTATGTGCTTGGGCCATGGGCCAGGCTTTTTTTTTCTTGGATTTGCTACATGAATTTGGTGTCAGCTTTCTTCCAAAGAGTACAAAATTGTAATTGATTTTATTTATAGAGCTGTGTGATTTATACCCTGAGATATGTCTCAGTGGTTTGAAATTGCAGAGAAGGATGGAAATACTGGCTGATTTTTCCCTTACCCTGTCCATAGACTTTGAGCAGCAGGTCCAAGCCTAAAACTCCACAGCTGGTAATGAAAGCACAATTTAGTTTCGTGGCCTCAAGTATTACTGTAAACCTTCCTGAAGTTTCTGCTCCTAATATCTGGTGCTACAATGATCTTTCTTAGTCTTATTATTATTGTGAGAGAAAGCGTCTTCAGTTTCATTCAGGTAAATACATCAAAAGGCAGATCTAGTGGTTGAAGAGTGGGAAAGATCCATTGAAGTTAATATAACTGTGTTTAAAAAGAAAAGAGAAAAGAAAAAACTCAACCACCAAATGAGTCTGTGACCTTGTATCTTCTCAAGTTATTGTGAGCTGACCTAGATGTGCGTACTTCTACACCGTGTTAATCACTGTGTTTTACTGCAGTTTCTATTCTTGAAGTGTGCTTGTTGGAGAAAAACATCTTATATTTGAACTTCTGTGTAGTACTTCCCTCCCTAGACAATTTTCAGTGACACCAGCCTTTGTGTCTGAAGCACTGCTGTTAATGGAAGCTGTTGATAGAAGCTGTCAATGGAAGCTGTCTATAACATACACACTTGAAATGAGTAGCTGGTGGGGACATTAGAACGTTGCATGTCACTGCTTTGGTGTGCCATCCATTTTTGAGGGCAGCTTAATGATGGTATCCAGATATAGTGAATACTCTACAGTCTATAGTGAATACTCTACAGTCGGTTGCCATCAGGTTGCCCAATGCCTTCTCCCGGTGAATGCAAGCGATTTTCTGACAGGGAGTCATTTGAGGCAGTCCTGCTGCCTCAGGGTGTTGGATAAGCTGTCAGCTAGTGCCAATTTGCCTCTGTTTTACATGTGTAAATGTAGTGTTGGGAAACACCACCTCCCTCAAGCGTGTACGAACCAACCTTGTACTTGTGCAGCTCTTTCAGTCTGGAGATGTTGAGGCTTGCTGTCACCTCACTGTTCATGCAGGAGAGCACCAGTGGCAAGTGCAGCTGTAACTATCTGTGGAGGGAGTTTGATGCCTCTCATTTTGGTGCAGCATCAGCTGCCTAACTGTGGGAGCTTTTTCCCTGACTCTTGAGAAGCTGAAAGGGATGTAAAGTAGGGGTAGGTACTGCCTTTGCATATGGAAATGGTACATCTCCTGACGTGCCCAGCCTGGCTCACTGCCCTGCACCAGCCCTGGGCTCTACCAGGTGGAAACCATGCAGAGATTGTGGGGAGTTGGGGTCTCTGTGCTCCCCTTTTTCTTAGCTGTGAGTCCGGGGATGCTCTGTTGGTGTCTAGCTCTCTGTGAGCAGGATGCCTGGCTTTGATCTTTTCAAAGACAGTATCATGGAAGCCTAGTAGAAACCAAAAGCTTGAGTCCTTTGACTTTTTGATCTCCATTGCAGGGCCAGACCACTCCCTGTGCACTGGGTAGACAATTCTGAAGCCAAGTTGCTTCCAAAGACCTGGGGCCAAGACGAGGGTCTTTGGAAGCCTCTCTGCTCAGAGGTGACCCTTGCTGCCAGCATCGTGTCCCCCAGCTTGGCAGTGCTGGGAGGCTGGCACCGTCCCGTGGGAGGTTCTCTCAGGAGGTCTGTGAACTCTGGATGTTTTCCAGGACTGTTGCAGGGCCTCTGTGCAGCAGCTGGTCACATTCGGAAACTCTGCACCTTTTTATGGCAGCAGAGGGAACCAGAAGGCTTAACAAGTCCTGTTGGCTCCTCCAGAGAAGGATGGAGGGATTTATTGTCTTTAAATAAAAGTAATAAAAAGCCAAATATGTTTTCTGACTTGTGTGAAGTGAATGCCTAAACTTGGAGGAAACTGAGGGGAAATTTATGCATCGTGTGTTGCCCTGCACACATGTGAGTGATTCCTTGAGAGAAAGTAAGAGTTAAGGGAAGTGGCAATGAAGGGTGTATCCCTGCAGGAATAGCAATTACCATACTGTGGGAACAGGGGACACTGCCTCTTCTTTTCTTGCACACATGCACTGAACCTCGAAAGACACCTGGAACCTGTACAACATTTCAGGCCAAGACACCTATCCAGAAAAAAAAAAAAAATACATTGACTGGGGGGAATAACCTTGCTTTCCTGAGATGATGGCATTTGGGTGTCAGGATCAATAGCTAAAGCAACACAGACAGGCTCTTCCCTTGCAATGCATTCCTCCCCTCTGGAAAGTGCACGTGCCTGGATGAAGGTACATATGTTTGCATTGCAAGGATTTGAATTTGACTGAAATTTAAATGTCCACATTTGTATTTGGTTGCTTGCTGTCTGCTAGCCAGCAGCACTGTGGAAATTAAGAGATCTGTTTGACCAACTAAATTGAATTTCAGTTTTGGTTGCTCAGGAACACTGCTGTGAGTGGCTTTCATACTGACTCAGCACCCCCCCAAAATGTGGGTAGCAGATGTCTTAGATCACTTCTTCAGTGGGGCCAGCTGTTGATATGCCTCAAAGGAAAATATGCAGTTGTTAGTTGCATGGGTTGGCAAATGATACTGTGCTGCCCACATTTGAACGCCTGGCTCAGCATCCGCCTCCATAGTTTGCTTGCAAGGTGGGGATGGTACCTGAGGCAGTGCTGCTCCACCCCCTTGCGGGGTGTGAGCTGGTAGAGTTAGGCCTGTAGCAAGTGCAATTGTCAGCAAGCAGTGAGGGTGTACTGTGAATTTGGAGTAGTTCTGTCCTTGCAATATTTCAGTGACGTGCCCATAATTGCTTCTTTAGTTGTTGTAGACGTTGGGTTTGTGATCTGTAACAAAAGACAAAGGAAAGCAGGATGGAATGAGTACTGTTCCTGTGATAAAAGCACTGGCTGAATTCCTGTGTGGAGTGAGTTCTGGAGGCTCCTTCCAGCCCTCCTCTTCTGTCACCCTGTGCCAACTGAACTCCATGGGAATTATTTTCCCTCTCTGCCTTGCTCTTCCTCAAGTAGTGGCTGTATCTTGAGTCAGATAATCCCATGTTTCTTGATAGGATGGTGCTGGGCTGCTACAAGTCTATGCAGTTGCAGTTACAGCGAGTGATACGACGTTAGGTGCTGCCCTCTCCCATGTTCACTCATCCCTTTCCTCATCCATAAGTCAAGGGTAGGTTGATTTTGAGACTGACACAGAACGGGAGGAAAAACCCTTCCACCCATATTTAATGCAGTATCTGTGGAGCAGGGTAGTCAAACCCCACAGTGTATCTGCTGCATGGCTTTCCTCCCACTCCTTTAAGGGTGCCTGGAGGGAAGGATCAGCTTTGCATGGTGCTGAGGAAGATTGCAGCAGATCCATTCAGTGATTGAGAGCTTCAACAGTTTTCGAGGCCGATAGCTTATTGTTGCCCATGTATGTGCTGCAGGAAAATGAAAAGGTTGGCTTCTGAAAGGCAGGCATTTCTACAGGCCAATTGCCTTCCCAACACCCCTCTCTTGCTTCAGTGTGTGAACAGTCCAGGCAAGAGCAGTGTCTAAAAGCTGTCGGTGGGTGCAGCAAACATGTGCTTCCTGCTGTACTCGGCAGTAATGGGAGCTGCTGCACATTTGACTGGAAGCTATAGTGGCAGCTGCCTCTTCCAATGCTCCCATGGCCACGTCACTTCTGTAGTCATTCCTCCGAGGCACGCTGTGACATGGCCTTTTGCCTGCATCAGTGCTGTACACCTTCCTAGCGAACTCCAAGGCAGCACTCCCAGGGAGCAGCCTCTTCACAAGGTTTCCACTTCACTTCCAGTTCTGGATTGTGAGGTTTCATTTAAAATCCATAGGCCATGGAAAGTAGTGGGGCTGATTTGGGATTTTTGCCTGAGGCGTATCATCCAGCATGGATGTTCCTCGACTGTCACTGTGATGCATCCTTTGAATAAATTCTTAAACTGAAACTTTTTACGGTGTTGGAAGTCTAACCTTGTGCCTATTTCACCAAACAGAAGGTTGCTGGAGTGACAGTGTCACGTACCATGTGTGGTGCAGCATGTTACTAATTATTGTATACTCCATACATTCTGACTTGCATTTGTCGCTAATTAGGAATTATCATACTGCTGGTGGTCTCTGGTGTTCCCTTTGTATCATCCATAGGGTAAACATCTGCCCAGAAGGTGATGTTTCTCCCAAAGTTGAGCTAAGCAGCCATCTCCCCCCACCTTCTTGCAATTCCCCCAAAGTTTCAGAGTTTCCTGGCTTCGATGCGAAATGCCTACAGGCATAGCTGTGAAGAGTTACAGGCAGCCAGTTTTGCTGTGAATCATGACCTATTGCAAAGGAAAGTCGGGAATGTCAGGCAGTGCAGTCCAATCCTATCAAGAATTGAAAAGGGTTTCGAAAATAGAAAGCAATTGTGGGTATAAATGGTGAATTCTTCAATGTGACTTGTAAAGTGCTGTAAAAATGGAGTTATGCCTTTAACAATGTGCAAACAGCAATAGGAAAGGGTGCATTTAGCCATTTATTTCTTTCTTTAAACCTCTGAAGCTCTTGGAAGCAGCAGCAGCAGCGGGCTGTCCCCACTGTGCTGTGGTGTCCCGGGATGCCCTGATGTCCCTGGTACCCTGCTGGGTGATTGATCTACCCCATACAGGTCCTGTACAGTGGTGATTGTGTATTATGAGGTGGCATGGCTTAGCATGGGCTATGCTAATGCTATTTCATATCCTTTTGAGGTAATATATACAGAAATGTTTTTAGAAATTGTGAGAAAGTGTTGCTCTTTCTAAGCAGTATTTTTCCATCCTTTCCAAATCCATCATTTTTCCAGTGTGTGGAGAGGTGAACTGAGTGGAGATAATTGGTGTAGCCATATGGGCCTGCAAACCAAGGGATGCACTCCATAGTCTGGTATTCTGATTTCTGAATTTGTATCAGTGCTGCTGAAAATAGTTTTTTCTTTAGATGCTCTTGCTTCTGCTGCTTTGGGATGACACAAAATGTGTCCGTAGCATTAAGCAGCTTTTAACTTTTGCAGTTTGGCTTCTGGTGGTTGAGTTGCCTTAATTTTCTCTTGATATCCCTTCTACCTTGTCCTTCAGCCGGGATGAAACTAGAGATGTGCAGGGATGGGGGGAGCCACAGAAGTTCATTCCTAACTGGGAATGAGTTTCTGGGAATTTTTCCTAACTGGGGCCACCAAACTTCTGATTAGTTAGACCTACTGAGTATGATCATATGGATTAGACATAAACTATTAACATGTATAACATCTGACTAAGGCTTAGGATGGGAAGGGAAAAAGCAGACCACTGCTGCAGCACCAGTGGAGCGGGTGAAAATAGGATCAGTGGGTTTTGACTCCACTTTTACCTACTTCTCTGCTTCATAAATGGTTACTGAATATATGTTGGGCACGAAGTTACTTCAAAACCTCATCACACCATGCAGCTGGTAAAAAGAGCACAGTGACCATCCTGAAAATCCATGTACTGTCACTGGAAGATACATGCTGATACAGGCTCAAAGTTATTAAAACCATATTTCCAAATACTTTCCCTCCTGCTTAGTGCTCTGCTTTCCCAGCCTTGTCACCTGCCAGAGCCATGGAAATTTGCAAAGATGTAGGATGTCAAGGCTGATGGGGTGGGGTACCCTCCTCCTGCAGCTCCTTTGGTGATGTGACTGGTAGTACAGCCAGTGCTGAGGCTTCCTGCCACCAAACGACCTGGATTTCAGCATCATAGTACAGAGATTTCTTAATAGGATGTGGCCAGCATCTCCCAGTTCATCACCTGGCATAGTTTCTAGGCCTGCATCACCTGGTGTCCTGGGAAGAACGCTTGATGGTTGCTCTTGGAGAAGCAGGAGTCCCAGGGCCTTCACTGAGTGGAGAAAGGCAGCTAAAAAGAGGTGTGGGGAACAGCCCAGCTTTTGCTAATCCTTGGTTAAACCACGTGCCACCAGGCTTATACCCTGAGCTGCTGATACAACAGTTGGCAATAGCTTCTCGGGAAGGCCTAGGACTTCCCGAGAAGTGATGTTAAGGGTAGACGTACTGCAGATACTCCCCCTCAGCCGTCACTGCGGGAATGCCTGTCATCCCCAAGCAGTGGGGCGGGGGGTGGAGGTATTTTCACGAGGGCCATGAGCTCTGTAAAGAATGGGAGAATCTGAATAAACTTGTTTTCATGATCCTGCCTCGACAAGGTGAGCTGCCTTTCTAAAACACGAAGTGCACAACAGGCACTTGCAGTTACTTCTTTGAGAAACAGCATTGAGTGTGTTGTGGGCCCTTTGATGCCACTGCTGTGGCAGCCCTGGCCTGGCTTTGAAATCCCCTGGAACCTGGCAGAGCTATTGAGCAGGTCACGCATCAGCTCTGGGAAGTGCCAGGCGTTGGTCTTGCTGTCAGTGTGTCCCTTCAAAGCCAAAGGCAGGGTGGTGTGGAGGACCAGTCCCCTCTTCTGTGTGTGTTAAGTCCCACTTGTGAGGCAGAGGGATCCACTGGGTGATGTGATGGGGAGTTTCCTGAAGTGAACAGTTCTTAATTATAGGATGGTATGGGTTGGAAGGTACTTTAAAGAACATCTATTTTGACTGCCCTGCCATAGGCAGGAATAATAATAATGATGTTGCAAGGAGCTCTTGCTTGCTGGTGTGTTATTAGGGATGGTTTATTTACAAAGTTCTTCTGCAGGTAGTGCAGACAATGTCAAATAAAAAGCAATTTTGAGGTAGGGTGCCAACAGAGGAGCTGTTTGGTTAAGTGCCAGGAAGTCTGCATTCTGGCAGGTTGGTCTGATACTATTTTACCATAACCTACAGAAATCTTTACTTGAAGCTACTTAGGACTTTTCATTTATTGTGTTTTATCCCCCACCCCCCGCCTTGTTGCTAAATATTGCTTTTTTTCAATTATGCATGAATTGTCTTCACTTCCTCCTCTCTGCCTGAACTATAAACAAATGTCCTCAAAGCCCCCGTGCTTCCTCAACTTGCTGATCCTCTTGGTGGCATCTCCCCAGTTGTGCCTGTCTTCCTACTCCGTCCCCCCTATCCCCTTAAACCTGCAGCCTTTGACACAAAGTTTTGCTTTTGGGGAGTGCACATGTCAGTCTTGGCTTCCAGCTCTACTGAGCTAAATCCATGGCAGCAGGGGAATGTTATCCAGGTTTACAGTGGTGTAGTTGAGCATAGACTATGGCTTAGGACTTCCCCGTTCCCTCTGGTTTTGTGGGGTTATTGTTGAAATCTATCTATTCTTACATGCATGTTTCTAATCCCATAAGAATAAGATTGCTTAATTAATCTAGGATTCGCTCCCTCCAAGACATGTTCATATTTGGAAGACATTCAGGTTTTTCTGGACAAAATCTTTCTTCATTGAACTTTTCTTTTACTCATTGTGCTGGTTTATGTTGTTAATTTTATTTCTTCTAATAAAGCAGTTGATTGGAATTTCCTAATTCTGTGTCTTAGCCCATCCCTGTGTCATAGCTCTTTTCTACAAACTGTTTATCTCCTGACTGCTTGTATCTTTCTAGTTCCATATGAGCTCCAAGACTGCTCAACAGCAGTTTTATGATCTTGGTGTATATTTGGTTTTTTTAGATCCCTTCTGTGCATGTCATTTGGTCTTACTGAGTTGTAAAATGGTAGGCTAAATTTATCCCTTAAGTCCATTGACTTCAGTAGATGTTTGCTATAGAAGGAATTCGGCACATTGATTAAATAGGTATACTTCCAAATTTCTTTTTTAAAATTTTTTCCAGGCTTCTCTAAATCATTAATTTTATCTCTTGTTAAATACATTTGTGTCCTTCATACAGAACACATAGGGAAATAACTATTTAGTGCTTCATCCATCTGGATTCTTGTTATGTGATCCCCCTGCCTTGTTGAACAATAGACCCATTCTCTCCCCTATATTTTCTTTGGTTATATTTATAAAAGCATATACCTGTTTCCCATTACTCTTGCAAGCTTAAAGCAAAACAAAAACCCTACTGTTTGTTCCCTTAATATTATACCTTATAATGTTTTACCTCCAGCATGTATTCAGACTTTTAACTTCCTTTCCTCTCTCATTTCTTTTCTCATTTGAGAAATGAGCTCGCTTCATGCCAAGAGCCAGGGAAGCCATTTATTTTGACCCACTTGTTTCTCTCTAGCAATGGAATTGTTTTCACATGTATTTCTTCAGGTTAGCCTTCAGGATATCCCATCCTCTACGTTTTGAAATGCAGGTCACTGTTTTGTCAGTTTTTCCAGTTGAAGAGAAATTTGTTTTCCTGAAGAAAGATTGTAAATCCTTTCCTTAGTACTTGGTTCATGCAGAAGGCTCATGGAGATTTTTCTTCTAGGCTTTTAGGAAACACTTTCCTCCTGGAACCAAATTTAGAATTACCTCATGTCTCATTGCATTTCCCATTGAAATGTGTTATCATTACCTTCAGAGTTCACGAAGTCGTCTGACCTATATATTACAGGATGGCAGGTCTTTCCCAAGAGCTAGCTCAGCAATTAAAATTTCCCACTGGCACAGATGGTTATGATAATAGGCCATCATATATTTATATAGAGAGAAAATGAGAGAAGAGAGCACTCCTGCATTTCTCAAAGCAGTGTACAAACATTAGCTAATTAACTGTAATAACAGCTCTGCAAAGAAATTAAAAGTGATTATTCCCACTTTATAGATGGATAAACTCAAGAAAATAAACTAAGTGACATGCTAGAGGCCAGCACAAAATGTCATTAGTGAGGGGTGGGATGAGATTTGAGGACCAAGAGCCATCCAGGGAAAGCCAGTGTTCAGTAGAGCAGGCTGCTGAATGCCAGGTGAGATCTTTCCTGAAATCCAGCTGCTTTATGTCTTTTTTATGGTTTCAGATAGTCCCTGGTGTGCTTGTTTATTTACGAGTTAAAATCATTATTTTCAAAGCTTGTCCTTTGCATGGCTTGCATTTGTCATCACCCTAAAGCAGAAGAGGTGCTTGGCGCTGGGCGTTTATTTTCTATCCACATTTTTTGGTGATGCAAACAAGCACATTTGTGCTGTGGCTGCACTGAGGATGTCTGTCTGGTTTCAGTGCAGGGAGCTCCAACACCATTTTCTACACATGGCTGCTGTTGGAGTTGAAATGCCATCACTAAGGTTGTTGTTGGAGGCTTCAACCTCCTGGAAAAAAAAGTAGTCTAGTACTGACTTCTGTTATCTCGTCCACTTCACTTATGTGGAGGGGTATGTGTCCCAGTCTTATGGATTTGGTCTATATAATGAAATAAAATGTGTAATCCAGTATGATTTTCTTAATCTTTTCTTAACTTGTCTGTGAGTTTTGCTTTGTGAGAACTGGACGGAAGTGTTGCATCATGTTTTTCAGCTGCTATTTTTAACCTCTGCAAGCAGCCCTATAGATAACCTGTACACTTGCAACCATTCCTGGAATGTCTGTCTTTCAAGTAACCTTCATCTCAAGAAGCAGATGCAAAATCAGATGCAGAGATCACAAGCATTTTGGAAAAAGATGGTGGGGTTTTGAATGTTGGTTGCTTTTTAATTTCAGGTAAGCATCTGGCTGAACACCTAAAAGCAGGATAATACCATGTTTGCTCTCTTGTTATCAATCTCTGGCAACAGCGTTAGTGACATTTCTCCTTGGGGAATTGTCCTGGTGAGGGCATAGCAGGATCATTTGAATTGGAAATGGTTGTGCTAGCTGAATTTTTCTGTGCCTAATGGAAACTACAGCAGGGAGCTGGAGGAATAAAAAACAACCCACATTTCTTTCTCTGAGATGCCAGTGTCATAACTCACAATGTAATGCAGCCCAGTTTATCCCTTGCTGGCCTTCCACCCAGAAAAAAGGGAAGTAGTGCTAGGTGATGAAGGGCTCTTCCTCACCATCCCACCCTCTGCACAATAGAAATGCATTCTCAGCAGCAGGCATCTGCAAAACCCCACATCCCTTCTAAAGTGAGTGCTGCTCCTGTGCTCAGGAGCTGGACCTGTGTGTGGCCACCTATGCTGGGACATGTCCACAGGCTTCCCTTGGTCCCTGCTGCTGGGGGAAACCTGTCTTGCCTTCTTGCCATCGCCCTGCGAGTGGCTGAAGCTTTGTTATTCCTGTGCTTTACAAGGAGGGGAATGTTTTTGGGAGTCAGGGGGAGTAGAACATAGATGGATGCCCTTGGGAGACTGTGGTCGCTGTGAGCTTGGGAGAGGGCAAGGGGCTGAAACTGCTTCCTGGGAGAACTGCCTGGAGCCCTGCCCAGGCCCTGGGTTGTGGGAACCCAGAATGCAGAGAATATTTCCCTGCCTGTTTGGAAGGGTTCTACCCCCCTGGACAACACTGTCTTTGACATTTATCCATGGAGAAAACTGCCAACTCTTTGGGAAGAACTAGAATGTACTCTAGTGTGAACTAAATGATAGAATGTTATGTAAGGTTATCACAGGGTGAAAAATCTAAAGGTTTTGGATTTATTAATGTAGTAAATAGATAAAAAGCAAAAACTCCAAAATGGAGGATTGTTGTTGTTTCTAGACCTTCTTCTAGTACTCCATCTTCTGCAGTAGAAGGTGTCTAAAGTGATTGGATAAAAAATTCCGCAGTTCCTGTGTGCGTGACAGGAGCATTTGTCTAACATTGGTAGAAAAGTGAAAATATCTTTTGTTTTAAGTTTTTATTGGATGATTAACCTTTAAGAAGACTCTGTTATCTTGATAAGGGGCTATTGTGCTGCATTCTCTGCTCTGTGCTGTGTCTGGGTCACACTAGTGATTTTACTTCTCTGATAAGACTTAATAAACTATCTTAAAGCAGAGAGTGCTGAAAGTCTCATTCATCTATCGGGACTCCTGGCAAGGACTTTAATTTCATCCCCCATCAAGGGAGGTCTGAATTAAGACACAGCAAAGTAACAACTGATGCCCACACTGGGTGGCTCCAGCCAACAAGGGAGGAGACAGAAAGCAGGGAGCTGGTGAACTTCAGGAGTTCGTGCCACAGACCAAAGCAAGGAGATGTGAGGATGCACTGCTGTCTTACCAACCATAGCCTCATCACCCTGTGCGTGCTGGCAGGCAGGAGGACCCTGCTAGGGGTGCTGCCATCCTACAGCAGTGGTCTCTGCCTCCATCCACCCTGGGCTTACTGCCTTCGAGAGGAAGCTCTGTGTTGTGTTAATTACCCTTGGTTTGTGCTCGGCTCTGTTGTTTGAATGGGGAATTTGGCACAGGTGTAGAATTGGACTTGATAAGGCTGAACGAGGATTTGGTTCATGAAGGAGTGTAAATCTAACAGTGCTGCTTTTGGAGGACTCTCTTTTTGGAAAGAGATTTCATTACATCTGACTATTTTAGTTTGGTTGGTTTATTATTTCCCAAAATTCAGCATCAGTGAAGTTATTTGCATATATTAGGGACTATACCACATGTCTTCTGGTTGGTGTCAAAGTCCTAGAGCGACATTTCCCCTCTGGGTGGGCTGGACTTGTGAGATGGGTGCATCACCTGAGCCAAGGTTTTCCATTGTTTTCTAAGAGCAGTATCATGTGTTGCCCTAAATCCCTGCTTTACCTGTGGTTTTGGTATGTGCCCTAAAGCTTCCTATGTGCCTGACCCTTGGGAGAGCTGAATATCTGGCTGGGATTGTTTTGGCATGTTGCAGCAAATGGATGAGCAAAGGCTGTGAAAGAGCAACTTGCTATGAAGTGGCACCACAAGAATATGTGGAATTTGAAATGATCTCTGGAGTTGCTGCTTATTTGCAGAGTTAAATTAAGGTTTCTGAAATTTGGAGTCAAGAGGGAAAGGGGCTTACTGGAAAGTGTAGCTCACAAGAGCTCATTACAAAAGCCTGGGCAGTTTATTGTTGGTGTGCAGAATGGAGTGGTTATATGAAATATTGAGGAAAACCAGACTCTATTCCCAATTTTGCCCTAAATATGCTCCTGTCTTCCTTGAAGCCAGCGGCAACCTTGCATATACATCTGAGGTCAGGGTTTTGCATATTAAAAGAAGCAACCTTAGAGTGTTTATTGTTGGTGTGCAGAATTGACTCTGCAGGGGATAAATGCAGTTTACTTTCCTCTGGTCTAGCATAAGAATGCTTCAAGGAATTGCATGTACCAGCAGGGGATTAAAGCAAAATCGGAAAAAATGCTCACATACTTAAAAAATTAGAGTACAAATAATAATTTTATTTCAGGGTTAGCATTATATTTTTCATTCTACAGAAAATTAAGAATAAAAAATTGCTTTTCCTTTGTCATTAATGGATTGGTTACATAATTTGAGCAGATCTGTGCTCAAACTGTGAAAAATCTTGAGACCTGGCTGTACAGTGTGAAAGAATATTGAAAGTGTCTCTGTGGAGTTTTCTATTATGCATTAGTAAGCAGCCTGGGTGAAGCAAGAGTAAGGTGTATAATACCCTGTTATCTGAAGATGGCAAACTGGGCATGCTTTTCACATGGCAGCAACAGCTGTGAGATGGAAAGTGTAGGAAGACCAGAACAGTGAAGAAGAATGGGCAGCTGCTTGCAGTGCTGGAATTAGCATAGGTGTGTGGAGATACTAATACACTTGGGGTGAAAATAACTATCAGACAGAAATTAAAAAGAGATTATTAAAATGCAGAGGAGCAGAGAAAGCCTGAGGATACCTCCCATAACTAGCTAATCAAATGTGAGTATTCAGTTTGATGTGCTGCAGAAAGCAAATGTTATTTGCCTTCCAGGTCTACAAGAGAATATGACCAAGAGCAAATAATGCATTCTTAAGTGGACCTGCTTAGCATTCATGTGCTCTGGGGTAAAATAAGATCGTTTGTACGTGAGTTATACTTGAAGCTGCATGAGGAAGGACCTGGATTTCTTTCTTGATGTTGGTGTAGTGGGTTCAGTTTGGTAACCGGGCGGAAGCACCAATTTAGTGTAGCAGTTTAGTTCACTTATTTGCTTCTGTGAGATATGAATTAGGAGAAATGCAAAGCAGGCTCAAAAACTTTAAAGACTATAAAGAAAGTTTATTACTATTAGGATTAAAAGAAAAAGAAATACTAAGAAAATAAAGTAAAACCACACTCCCCTCTCTTCCAGCACTCCCTCCTTCCAGCACTTTCCCCGCCCATCCCTGCCTTTTCCAACACCCAGTTCGTACAAAGGATAACAGAGATGGAATTTCTGCTCAGTATCAGAGTTCTTAAAAAGTCTTTCCAAACTTAGGGGAAAAAAAAAAAGAGGTGTCCCTGCTCCAGCATGGTTTCCAAACTGCTATCTGCACCAGTCCTGCCCACCCAGAAACAGTCTATTGCAATGAAAACATACTCATCTCTCCCATGCAAATTTCACAGTCTTTTCATACTGTAGTCATAAGCCAAACACGGGGTGTGCTCATTTTAAGGATAAGCAAATTCCAGCCTGAAATTCACAACTCTCTTCTTTACAAAAATCTCCAAAAAACGTCTCTTGGCCTGGGATGACAACTAACACACAGCTTTTTCAGTGACCCTGGCGTGGATCACCTTTCTTTTTTCCACAGGCTGTCCACAGAATTCTCAATCCCCCCATGTCGTTCTAATGGATTAAAGAGAAAAGAACTGTTTATGGTATTACAGTTTTTACCACGGTCTGCAGAAAGCAAATTTAAGCTTCGTGCTGCACGTGACTCCGCCCTCTTTTCTCCGCAGCCATCTTTCGCTTTGTCCCGCATAACTCATTTTCTCTTTCTCTTTTTGACCTTAATGCCATGTTGAACAGTTTACTCTTGTCGGGCTGTACGTAGAAAGAAAAGCCCTTTTCCTTTTATGCTGCCAGCTATTGGATGTTTTCCTCAGTCTGAGAAAGCTGGAAATCGGCTCCCGCCAGGTCTGCGCGGGGCCACATGGAGTGGGGGAAGGGAAGCCCCTCCTGGGTCCTGGAAGTCGCTCCGGTGGTCTTGGCTGTGCAGCTCACGGGTGTTCCTCAGCTGCCCACGGCTTTGAGGGAGGGTCTCCCGCAGCATTCCAGGGACTTGTGCCCTGGCACTGGGGGAGGGGAGGCTCAGGCCCTCGCTGAGCCTGGAGCCATTCCCCCGCCACTTCCTGCCAGAGAGCTGGATCCAAAAAGAAAGTTCCCTCCCCTCCAGCAGGTTTAAATATGCAAACTCAAAGAAGCGCAATTGGATCGAGAACCTGTCAATCACCTCAGCTCCAACCCACGACAGTTAGTTATGCCAGTGGGAACAAACTTTGGCTGAAAGTCACACTTAAGCTCATTGTAGATTCTTCTGCCACGGAAGCAGCTTAAAACTGAAATCACCTTGGCAGTGGTATTTTTCTCAATTATCTGTCATTTTTCAAAGCACCTGGAAAAGTGGAAGATGAAGTGATGTTCAATGTCTTGTTTCTTGGCTGAGGGATCACCCCACTGATCTATTGCTTTGGTGCTTGAGTGCATCCTAGCTTTAACAGACTCTTCTCAACCTGTTCCCATTGCTGTCATGGACAGGTTAATTCTTGCTGCCTGTGTTGCATGAATGATCTGACAAGGGAAGCTTTGCTGCTTTTTTTTTTTTTTCCCTGCTATGCTCACAAGGCAAAAAGGTAAAAGGTCCTCTTAACTACTGACCCATGGTGTGGAGAGACAAATGCTAGGTCCACAAAGTAGGGCTTTTGAGGGTTATGGCCAGGGTGCCAGCAAAGACTTGCTCTGCTCATTTCAAATGATCTTATATGTCAGGTGCGTTTACTGGTAACGTGTGCCTTATGGCCCCTCCAGTTATTCCTGTGTGCTTGCATCCTGTAAAGGTCACATCTCCTGTTCCTGGGTGTTCAGAGCTGGTGAAGATTAAGTGATGAGTGAGTTCTTCTTGGAAAAGAGTTATTGCAAGCCCAAGTAGTCATTTCCAACAGAATAACTCAAGATAAGCATGGATTAACTGAGTTAGGCTTCTGATTTAAATCTGGTTTACTGTGGTTTTATTCACCCTCTACAGCAGCCCAGACCCTTGGTTTATGCCTTATGCTGGAAACTAAAAGCCAGTGGTGCTTCTAAGAGGCTCCTGTAAATATAGGTTGATATTGTGGGATTTTTCTTCCATATTCATCTATGATGTTGCAGAAGGCTTTGTATGAAATATCAGTGGAGGTATTAGTAAATATCTGTAACACTGTTGCTTTGTTGGTTTGCAGTTACCCAATTATTCCAGCAACCCCACTGACTATAAGGAGGTTTTTGACTCAAAAAGCAGTTTGATGAATGTGTGAGGGAGTGAGATGTGATCAGCTAGTTGACTTGTGTGCTTCTTTGCTGCCAGCCCACTTTGCCAGACTTGCCCTCTGTGAGCACTGGCCAGCCTGTTGGCAGTGATGCCAGGGAATTTGCTGGTGCACAGGAGAAAGAAGGACCATTGCTTTCTCCCTGGTGGTACCAGGAGGTAACCTTCAATTGTGCAAGGCAACCAGCTGCTGTGAGACTGTCTTTTTGTTTAGTCTCTTTTAACAACACCCAACCCCCCAAAATCCAAATGAACAGACAAACCCCCATCAACAGAAGCTGAAGTTCTTCGAATCATCTGTGGGTTTTTCTGCTGTTGCAAGATGGACTTTCTTGCTGGGCAGCTTTTGTTAGGCACCTTGAGACTCCTTGAGGTTGACCTGCTGCTTGGGACTGGCTCCTTCACCCAGTCTCCACACTACATTGCTTCTCAACATTTTCTGAAATTGCCATGAATATTTCTGTTATCATCTTTCTAAGCTCCGTGATCTTCAAGCAAAGCATAGGACTGCCACGCCAGTCAGACTGAAGGTTTTTGTAGGACAACGTGAAAACCTTCTTGGGGATACCAAGGCCTGATGCAGTCACAGAGCAGTCTTAATGTTTTGAGCCACTGAGAGCAGGCTTGGGGACTACATCTTGCAGGACACTGCGGTGATGGAACACCCACCTCGAGTTCCTCAGGGCTTAAACAGTGTCCACTGGGAATTACATTTTATTTTCCTTGTGGTGGGGTGCTCCCCTTCTTCCTCCTGAGTTTAAATCCTGCCCTTAGAGCCTACTGCAGTGGCAACAGCTGAAACATAATGAAAGAATATTTATTCATTCAGGGAGCCTTTCAGGGGCATAGAAAAACACTTGAGGTGACTCCCTTCCTTTTCTGTAATTATGTGGGAGTGTTTTCATGTATATTGAGGAATGCTTTCTGCAAGAGGCTGAAACCACTGCTGACAGCTCTATCCTCTGTATTCTGATGCAGTGTTCAGATAACTCCCTCTACTTCGAACCAGATTGCATCCCAAGAGAAAATCTCTCTGGGAATGAAATTGGGCAGCTTGACTATATCATTTTATATTGTCATTTGAAATAATCATTTCTCTGCAGCTGGGACTGTTCCTCAGAAAGTAGTGAAAGTTATAATTTACTTAGCTCCAGCAGGGCAGGGGATGCTGCTCAGCCACATGCACAGTCTTATTGTTTTCACAGGACTGAGTAGCACCATCTTCTCAGACGTGGAACCTAGGGTTTAATACAGCTTATGAGAAATGGCAGCTTTGGCAAGAAAATAGAATAAAAGTGTTAATATGCAATGCCTTTTTAATTCCCCCATGAAGTGAAAATTAGCCTCCTTCCACTTTGCAGGAAAAAATTTACCAAGAGAGGATCTGAAGGAAAGATTGTTTTATTTTTAGTTAGTATGCTGTATTGCATTTACCTCCGTGTTACCAATAACTGAAACCAAACCTCAGTTGTCAAAACAGGCAAAGTGTGTTTTGGATACATATGGAAGGGTGTCTCTGGGTGTTGAGTTAATGCTTGGTCCTGGATGGTCATCACTGACTTACCACCTACTCTTCCAGCCTCTAGGGACAGCATTCGTGGTCACTTGTGGTCTGAGCCAGCCCCCGTGTATGTCAGTGGAAAAGCTCTTGTTGACTTAATTTGGAGCTGGCTTGGGCCCCACACTTCAGGATGCTGCAGGGTTACTTGTGTATGGGGAGGGATGAGACCTAGTACTCCACTCTAAAATGAACTATTTTAGCTTGACATCCAATGCTGTGCTGCACGCTTCATTCTTGAGGGTGATGGGAAGTATTCTCTTACCGGCACTGCACTGGGGCCAGGGAAACATTCCTGCCCTTCTGCAACAACTGGCGGGGGAAAGCACCTGCTGCAAGATCCCGTTGCCTGGTGTGTGCTGTTACTTGTGCTTTAGTCTGTCAGCTGTCGTGACAGAAGTTACACTTACTGGCTGTTGATGCTGTGTGATAGGATCAAATTGCTCCTTACAGGTTGGAAGACTTGAATGCTTCAGTAGATGCTCCCATATATAGTGTGCTCTCTGCTTGATACCTAAGTGTCTCAACAAGCTTACCAAAATAGCGCAGGAGTGGAAGGTATGCAACCAACTGCTCTCTCCATCCCCGTGTGGAATGTGATGGCTCCAGAGATGAACACAGCCATGCCTGGTTGGAAAAGTCAATTAGAGGTCAGGAGAGAAGGACCCAGGTATGGACAGCTGAGAATGTATGCTGTGCTGCAGCTCTGCAGGCAAGGCCTCTGGGCCAATGAAATGGTTTTTGATGGACACATGGAGAGGATGTGGCTTGGCAGAAGTCAGGCAATGAATCAGATGAACCCTAGAGGTCTAGTGTCTGAGGAGCATTCTGTGGCCATTGGCAAACTCCTTCTCCTTGCAGAACCAAGGACAACTGATAGATCAAGAACTACTGTAGGAGCCAGATAATACTTTGAGTTCCAAAAAATGGTTTTATACAGACTGGCATTCAACAGGCTGATATGCTTGGAATTTGATTGCAAACAAATTTTTTTTGCACTGAAAGATGAAACTGTTGTGATGTGATTTTTGTTTTTTCTATTTAGCAGAAGTTGGCTTTTGTATGAAATGACTGGGGGCTTTGCAAGGGTTCTGAAGATGCAGGTATGGGTGGTCATAAACATCCCTAACGTTCTTAGATAAAAATACAGTAAATAAATGTGTTTGCATAAAAATGTGTATAGCAACACATGTATTTATGCCAATTTAGCAAATTGTGACAGTAAATTCTTTGCATTATTAAAAAGAAAAAACACATGTTGTTTCCAGTTCCAGCTGGCTAAGCGCAGGTTCATTTTTTTCTGGCTAGACTTCTCTGGAAACTTAAGTCCAATATTTACACACACTGCTCATGCTAGAAGTGATATAATCCTATTTCAGGGCAGTTTAGTCATTTATACCAGTGTAGGTTCACAGAGGTTACACGATGCAAACATAAATCAGCAGAAGCTGGGTTGCAGTGAGAGTTTAAGTTTTCAGAGCCCTGGAAGGCACTGGCAGTCATCTTAATGTGGAAAACTAACACACAGACCATAAATATGCTGAGTGCAGTGCTTTTTGTGATCATAAGCAAAGCATATATTTCTTTCATTTAAAAAAAGAGCTATTTGTATATGTTTGTGCAGCATTTTATGTTGTCACTGCCAATCTAACTTCCCTCTGTCCCCATACTAAGCTGTAATACATCTACCTCTCTGTTCCCCCATCCTCCCACTTACTCTTCTTGGGGGATCCAGATACCATGGTACTGTGGTTAGTGGATGTAAATACCTATTTTGAAATGAAACAGCAGCTTAGGAGACGTGTCATGTCATTCTGCTACAGCTTGTACCGTGTGCTCACATGCTCCTCTGAGCATGGTTTTGTCCCACCTCTCCAGCTTGCTTTCTGTAGAGCCTTCCTGCCCTCCAGCAGATCAACACTCTTGCACAACTCGGGGTGCCTGTAAACTTAGCCTTAGTGATAGCTCCATGCTGCGTGAACTATTGTCTTTGTTCGGTTCCACTTGCAGAGCCTCACATCTATTATGCCAGGGCACCTTGGAAAGTGGGGGAGTCACAGAGGAGGTGCTCCTGCTGTGCTGAGCAGATACTTGTAGTTGCTCCCTATACCTTAAGCCTCTGTGTCCAGGTGTTCATCCTTGCCTTCTAGTGTTTTCTTTTTTCTGTTCCAAAGACTTTTGAATGGATCCTGACTGTTGCTCCTGTGTGTGACCATGAGGGTCTGACTGTCTTGGTGCTTACCACAGTACTTAATGTCCTGTCTGTCCAATATCTTTAATTCAGGACTGAAATCATTGCATCTATCTGGCTTAGTGTTTGAGTACCGAAGCAGCAGACCCCTCTCTTAAAAAACTGAAATAAGCAATACAGCTATAAAACTGGAATGCTATGATGTCCTTACACCCCATGGCACTCCAGAGAAATCAGTGTAAGAGCACAGGAACTGGGGTCTGTGTCAGAAATGTGTGTTTGGAGACAGGCTTATAAGGTGGGAAAAATCATCCTTCTCTCTCTCTCTATGTTTGATTTTTGGTTTTAGTTTTTTTTTTCCTCAAAAGTTGTTAAAGTAGCAGTGTGTTTGTAGGGCTTTTAAAATACTGGTACTTGTGAGCCAAGAGAAAACATGATGTGATGTGCTTCAGTAATAAGTAGCTCCAACAGAAGGATGTAATTGTGCTGCTGCTTCTGGTGACCTCATGAATCACATGAGTGGGCTTGGGCTGGCTTCTCACTACATGCCTCAGATGGGAGGTGGTTCGATTGCACAGTTGTATTTGAAAATTACACCAGCAGTACTTCAATCGCTTCAGCTCAATTTTGGGCTTCTTATTTGCAGCTGTCTCAAACCCTCCCCTTCTTCCATCCATGGGTGATTTGAAAGTGTGCTGTATTTCAGTATCAGCATGGTGTGCGTCTTCAGCTACTGCCTTTTCTGTCATGATGGCTCCTCTTGGCTTCCTCACCAAGCCCTCTGTCTGGTGTCCCTGTGCTTCCAGTTAAACACCTTCCCGCTGCTCACCCCCTGTGGCAGCTCCTGCCTGCCCTTCAGCCTTCTTTAACTGAAATGCTGATTTTTGTTCTGACTGGGCGTTTGTGAATGTACTTGTGCAAAATATGGTACTACCTAGTGGTGCAAATTGCCCAATCTGTGTTCAGTGATGACCTTGCAAACTCCACCCTCTGGTGCAGCAGTACTTGTGCATTCGTGGTCTTGTGTCACAGCACACAGATATCGGGGACATGCTGCTCTTGGTGCTGAACAGAGGAGAGGCCGTGAGCAGCGGCTGCCTGTAAGGACATAGGGCTGTCACTGGATCCTGTTGCAGGGAGATCCATTTATTTCAGAGTGGTTGTTGGGGTGCAGTTGCAACTCAAAACAGGGTGACATCTCAGATGCAGGAAACAGCTGGAGAAACACTGCAGCTGAAACTGGAAGTCTTCCTCTGTACAAGTTTCAGGACCACAGTGGGGTTGGTTGGTGAGACCCTGCAGCGGTTTGCTGCTTCATGTCCCTTCCTTCAGCAGCTTTTCTTCCCACCCACCTGTCCTCCTCCCTCCACCCCAAGATCTCATTTTCATCCCAAAATGCTGCAGAGAGAGCCAGAAGGGGAAGAGCCCTCTTCCCATGTTCAGGGCACTTGGCTCTCAGGTTGCTGCTCCTGGGAGCATTTCCACCACAGTGCACCCAAATTGCTCTGCCAGCATCCTTTGACACTTGATCGTGAGAGTGACAAGTAAGATGTAGTTTTCTTCTTGGACTCTTGGGGGAGAGCCAATGAATGGCTGCCGTTGAGAGAAAAAGACATCACAGCACGAGCTTCCACAACAGCTCTAATCAATAGGATCCCTTTCTTTGGCTGCCAGGTGCCAGAAATGTGGGTTTTTGCTCTTCTTGCATAGCAAGCCTCTGCTGTTACCTGCAGATGGGGTGGGTTGGGGTTAGCAGTAGCTTAGCTGGAAGCAGTCCCATACACGGGATT
The DNA here is from genome assembly GCA_013397915.1 of Daphoenositta chrysoptera. Classification (NCBI taxonomy): domain Eukaryota; kingdom Metazoa; phylum Chordata; class Aves; order Passeriformes; genus Daphoenositta; species Daphoenositta chrysoptera. Next base: position 44,434 of record VZRO01002988.1, read on the forward strand.
TCCCCAGGGCCAGGGTAGGGCTGGTCGGCTTCTGTGTGAGGTTTCCACCAAGGTCAGTGGGGTTGCTTGGGTGCCCAGGTGAGAGCTGGTTCCTACCCCAGGTTACACCTGGTTAACCAAAGTGTGACTGCAAACCAGTTAAATTCTCATGTAAGTATTGCTGAGCTGACTGAGAGCTGCCTGGGCCAGGAGATTTGCATCAGCTGAGCTAGGGTGATTCCTTTTGCTATTTGCCTTGAATTTGGACACAAATTATGTATAAACCTAGTGATGGAATGCACATGGGGGATTATGGTCCAGGGTGCCAATTTCCACAGGACTTCCACAGAGATCAGTTAACTGAACGGTGGATTGGGCATGGTTTTGTGTGGTACTTAACAGAGCTGGTAGCATTGATAGCCTTCACTTTTTGGGAAAGAGTGCCTATTTAGAGGGAGGTATAGCAACTGTGAGCTGGTACATGTTGCTTGATGAATAGGGAATACTGGTCTGCATACAATCAATGCTTTGTTCCCTGGTTCCAAATTTCCATTTTTTTCTCTGGGGTCCACTGATTTGTAATGTGAGGTGTGACCCTTCCTGTGAGCTGCTTCCCTGTCAGGAAAAAGCCCTGGTAACCAGATGCCTGCCTCTCTCAGCTCCACCAGCTGTTGTGCAGACTGACAGCTAAGGGTATGTTTTGCATCTTCCATGGGTAGTGCTTCATGTTAGGGAGTAATTAGCATTAATAATAATTAAAGTTGGATAAAGGTAGTTTATATGTCTACACTGCATTTATTTTGAGAGTTTCAAAGTGCATGTAGTTGTGGGCTAGCAACCTGGAATGAATCGTGATGCAGCTGGAGTTGATGGCTTTAACCCCACTATTCCCTAATAAAAGGCGTGTGAAAGCTGGAAATAAGAGCTTGCCAATTCTGCTTCTCAGCAAAGCAGGTTGTGGGAAGCACCCTTTCTACCCACACAAGGCTGCTTGTTGTGGATCTTATTTGATATCTATTATAGTAGCTCTTGCACGGGTCAGCAGACATCCACTGCACTTCCCATGGAGCAGAGCTCTGACAGGGCGTGCTCGCTGCCCCAGGCAGCCCCACTCCCCAGCAGCAGCAGCGAGAGGCTGCCCTGGTGTGCACCCCTGCCACCAGCCAGTGCTGGCACCTGCCTGTGAATGCCTGCTTGCTGCCTGCAGAACCTGGGTGCTCTTTGGTGGGATGGCAGTGGGAGGGGTGGGAGCAAGTGGGGGGCAATGGTGGGGCCGCTCAGGAAGGGGACAGTGGAAGTGGTGCCAAAGTAGGGAAAAAGCTGGTGTGCTCAGCCTCATTCCTGCCATGGGCTCTGGGTTGTGAGCTTGTGGAGGGTAACCAGAGCAGAGCAGAGCTCTCACAGCCTCATTTTATTTAATGAGCAAAGCCTTGTGAAGGCAGAGATTCTTTTATTGGATCTGTTCCCTGTGTTTTTTTCCTAGCGCTTAGCTGTGCTTTACGTGTTCCTTGGAAGGCTGAAAAGCAGGATCATGTCTATTTATTAATCTTTGCCTAATAAAGATGACTACCAGATATGTTCTTTGGCCTTAACAAAGAGGTATAATTAGTGATGAGATTAGACATGACCTGAGAGGAGGTGCTTTGCTTAGGAAAATATTCAGAGATGGCATATAATACAGTCTGTGTGAGGTACCACATCCTCCCTGGGGGCTTTGTCTCAAGCTGAGCAGTGACCCTTCCCAGCACTTTGGTGCCCTTGGAAGCACAGGAAGAATATTAATAATAAGGGGATACACAAAGCAAGCTTTGCCTCAGTCAAACAACGCACCGCCAATCTAAAATTATTCAGCAGAAGTTTAGTTGGCAAAGTTAATAATTTATGGCTCTGGCTGATAGCACCCCATGCAATAGCAGTGTGTTCAGCAGCCCCAGACCTGATTAAATATGCATGGACTCACTGGATGCAATTTCAGTGCAATTAGTGTATGAAGGAAGAAGGAGCTCTATCATTTCTGGAATTGTACTAAAAGGCTCTGGTAGTTCTTTCATTATAACATTTTACAGGATAGTAGTTATTCCACATCAGCTGCATTTAAGTACAGTGGTTTAAGGAGGGGCTGCCTGCTGTGTAATGTGCCATAGGAGAAGACAAGTACTCTGTGAGTCACTAGGCACAGAGCCTGGAAATTACTAAACTAGTTCAGGACTAGAGAAGGCTTGTTGCAGTAGATCTTCGAGCTTTGTGTTCGCTGGATTTGTGTGTGCCGGCAGTGAGGAGCACAGGCCGAGGAAAGGTTACATGAGAAAAGATCTTCCATCTAATTTCTTTATCCTTTCTTTGCTGTAAAAACTCATATATTGTGCTCATCACAGGCTTGTGAATGCAGGAGCTTAAATACTTGCAGAAACTGTTTAAATAAGAAAGGGGAGAAAATGGCACTGGATATTCTAGAGTCAGCATTGTCAGCATCTGGGTGTGTGTGCTGGCAAAACAGCAGGTGCCCCAATAGCTTTCCTTCCTAGAGCCACATCACCGATAGCTGAGTTTCACCCGTGCCGAGCTTGGCCAGCTCTGCAGATGGAGACACGTCCGACCAGTTTGCACCAGTTGCCAGTCTGGCTTATTCTGTTGAGTGAGCAGGGAAAATCCTCACTCTTCTCCACAGCTTCCTTCATTACTTTCCCTCCTCTCTCCTTCTGTGTCATTGTTGTTCGCCTTTTTTAGCACTGGCTCTGCTTGCCTTCCTTCTAGCTGAATGCTCTTCAGTTTGCCACCTGCTTGTGAGCCATGTTGCCTGAAGCTATTCCAGCTTCCTGTGTTTGTGGCCTGTGTCCCGTTGTTCTCCAAAATACATCATTTTACTAGCTTTTCTCCTGGTGGTGGTTTAAGACAAACCTCAGAAAGGCTGGATTGCCTTCAGATGTGGTTCCCCCCCAAGCAGAGTCACCTGCATGAGTGGTTCCCTGTAGTGGGTTAAAGGGGGCTCAATACCAGAAAGGAGCAAGAAGGGAGGTGTGGGCTATGGACATTTGCATGGTTTGTAGCATTGCACCCTGAGCCTTGCAAATCACCAGTGCCAAAAGTGCTCCAGTGCCATGGTGGAGAGAGCCAGAGAAGGACTGGGGCTTGAACAGACTACTGGAGAGCATCGGGTCCAACACCTGGTTCGAGGCAAGACTAACTCCAAATTTTGGTCCCTTTGCTCAAGGGCTATCCAGTCAAGTGTGTTAAATTGAAAGAACGAGAAAAAGAGCCTGTGTTCCTGCTCTGCAAATAAATATGTAATTCACCTGTTTTGGCCAGCATAGGTGAATTGTTCAGGCCATGGGAAGAGCTTTCATATTTTTGCTTTGGTTAAAATTCTGAAGATGTGCAACCTGTATTTACTGGTATGAGTTCAGACAGGTGTCTGCTCACTTTGTTGTTTGATCTTGCTGCCTTGTTGTGTCTGTCCAGCAGAGGCCTGGGTTTGTGTTATTTTTTGCAGCTTGATGGTGTGGAGGGGGGACAGCTGTTTGGTCCTGAGCACGAGGCTGAGGGTGGGGGCTGCTCATTCAGAAGTGTGGTGCTGGCATCCCTGTGTCTACATACACAGGTACCTGGGAATTTGGGGTAGCTGAATGCTGCCCTTAGTGCCTTTTTTGGTCCCCTTGAATATTCAAGCCTCCAGCCCCATCCCCTGGCTTCCCAGTCAGTAATTTGGGGATAACAGAGGTGTCTGCTTCTCAGAAGTGTTGGCATGATTAATGGGTGAGTGTTTGGGCAGTGCTTTGAAGAGGAATGCTTGTGTGTGCTGGTGGTGTTGTGTGGTGACAGCTGGTATTTGCTCTGCATGTGCAGTGTGGAGGATGACTTGAGCCAGCTATGGCAAAACTGCAGTCCCACTAATGTTTGTAGCATGTACAGAATAGTTTGTGCCACCTCAAGATAAGCATGTGCCCCGTTTTGCACACCTATTACTGGCCTTGCAGATGCAAACACAGCTCTGCTCAAACAAGTTGCTTCTCTGCCTGTGATGGTGTTCTAATGGGTTTAAGGCACCAAGAATGGGTTCAGGAGTGGTATGTGTGCCAAACTGGTGCTCAGTCTAGTTTTTGGAGCCCAGGAAAGGTAGTGCCTGTGCAGTAGTGCTGGAGTTTAACGTATGGTGTCTAAGTTGGCTGTAACACCTGCAAGACCCCAAGAAGTCACTGTGTTTCTTGTGCTGTGGAGAAAGATCATGCGAATAGCTTGCTCACCATGGGCACAATGACATTGACCTTCATCAAGCATTTAGTGCTTTTCATCATAGAAGGTGTTTTTCTCAGCTGCAAAACAACCCTTTGAAAGAGGGAGGTGTTGTTAGGAAGATGAAGAGCTCAGGCACTAGGCAGTCCATCAGGAATTTTATGGAAAAACCTGCAGGAGGGCAGTGCTTGAAGCTAATCCTATGTGTCTGCCTGCTGGGCTCATCTTCATTTCCCCTTTGATGCCGGGCTCTGTTGACAGATGGAAAACTTGAGTGATAACTTGAGTCTGTGCTGTCTGGGTGTCAGCTTTCAAGGTATGATGATGGAGTTATAGGAGGCTGGTGGTACAGTGAGGCCTTACCAGAGGAGAAGTCTGGAACACAGAAAAGGGGCATGAGGACATAGGCAAGGGAAGGCAAAAAGGGCTAGGGCATGATAGTGCGGGTCTGAATGCCTTTTTGCTCATTTATGTCAGAGTCACCCTTATAAATCCATGTGGCAGGATGTTGGCTGCCACTTAAACATCAGCTCTGTGAGGGGAGTCTTAAGGAGAAAGGTAGAAGGAAAAGCATGGCCTGATGAGGAGAAAGAGTAAAAGAATTTGTCTGCACAATTTTAAAATTTAAATTTTAAATTTAAATTTTAAATTTTAAAATTAAAAAAAATTTTAAAGCACATATTAAAAGTTTGAGCTGGAACATTTGTAGCTCATAGAAATTTTCATTTATGCATCTAACTTTTAAAAAAAAATTCTAATAATTGGCTTTTGCTATCTTTAAAAATGTGATTTTTATTCAATCTACATTTTGTACTATGTGTGTATTTTGTTTACAATCTGAAAAACAATTTAAAATGGTACATTATGAAAAACAACTATATTCAGCTTTGCATCTGTCTGTCAATTATTTATTTTTTCTCTTCCCCTAGGAAAGGATTTTCCCATACTTTATTTTTTCATGCTGCTACTTCTAGAGGATCTGATCTTTTCAAAGAATTAGCTTTTGCACATCTGGCTGTCAGCAGTACTTGTGTGGTTGTTGGGTTCTTCCCCAACACAGGAATTTCCTTGAGTTGTAATGTAATGAAAACAATGTGAGTTTTGTGTGTAAAGCTACTTTAGTGATCCTGACTAGTCTATTGGTTGTTTTTCCTCTAAGACAGTACTTTAGGTATTGTATTTCCAGAGACATCCTTCTTTGAAGGAGAAATCATAAATAATGAAGTTTTCATGGATGTTGAATGGATAGAGACTCTTGAAGTATGGGGAAGCCATTACAGAATTCTCTCCTTTTCCTCCTATAGGAATAGGTTGCTTTCTTTTGCATGAAGGATGTGGAGGTTACAGAAATAGATGGCCCGAAAGAGTGGGCAGCGAGTTAGTTGCTCCATTGCTTTACAAAGCATTTAATGGCAACTTTATGTGGTAAAATCCTCTGGTTTAAAAATAGCCTGAGAGTTTTCCTGAACATTTTTATAAAAGTTAATTATTGGGATTATTCATTAGGCAAGGCATTCAGTAACAGAATGAAGTGTATATGCAAGGAACAGATTATTGCCTTTAAGGTAAAGATACATTCACATTAAGTTTTGCATAAACATAAATTGATATATAATCACATAGACCAGTTCTGTTGAGGTTCTGCATATTCAACAGCTTTGAAAGACAGGCTGGTTCATCAATTTTCAACAACAGAAGCATGTAACTCATTTTCCTGTGAAAATTAAAATTAGAGTTGCAACATTATTAATCTGGTTACTTAAAACAACTTTTCTCAAAAGCAAGGATAAACCAAGGAGCTATTAATTAAATATTTGCCTTCAAAACCAAACCAAAACAAAAACCAGAATTTTTCAGTGGAAAGCGTTGATTAGTTGGGAGCATGGGAACCATGTATTTAATGATGTAACTTTTAATATAGTGGTGGTTTTAAAGGCATTGTGTAGGAAGGAGTTAAGTACTTCTTTTATTTCTAGAATATCAGCTGATTGTAAACAGGAAAATCCAAGTTCTTCAGCCACCCAAAGCAGGGTGATACCACTGTGTAACTAAAATTGGGGATTAGTGCAGATTGCAAGCAGGAATGCTAGACACCAAAAAAAAAAAAAAAAAAAAAAAAAAAGTATTTTTTTTTTATCCCAAACCAAAGGGTGTTTTTGATTAACCAGTCAGTCCTGGCCTCTCAAGGGAGAATTTGGAAATTCAGACTAAGAAGAAATAGCTAAACAGATAGGAGAGATTGACATTGTTCTGTTTCACATTAGGCTTGAATGGTGTTGGGGACAGAACTGGTGTGATTGAAAATGTGACCACAAAGTCTGTCTTTGACTGGGGATTTTAAACCTGCTTCCTTTTTTGGCAGAAGAAGAAGCACTGAAAACGTGCTGCCGTTGGTATATAACCTACAGGTATTTGGTGATGATGATTGTAGATCACCAGTTTACTGAGGTGGTGCTTGTAACCATCTTGAATAGTGACACTATTGTCAGCTTCTGTGATTTTACTGTTAGTGTTTTGGGGGCTGTTTCCTTACTCCGTCTAAAGTCCCAGCTACTACCCTGAGATTTCAGAAGAATTCCTGTGTTCATTTAATTATCTTCCTTTTCTAAAAATCCGCCCCCACCACACACATCAGTTTTTAACATGCTGTGGCTTTGCAAAAGATCTCAAAAATATGAAGCATGTGTGCTCCAGAGGCTCAGAAAGCTGACAGCAAATAAAAAGAATTATGGTTTGAAAATATGTACACTGGGCTTTTTCAGCCAGTCGCACGTTAGGGGGGAAGAGGGTGGCTGGCAGATGAAATAAAAAACTGTGGCTGGCTGATCTGAGCCCCTGACCCCACGTACTGGTTATGCATGTCAAAGAAGCTTTAGTCAGGCAAGCACAGCACGTTGGGAAAAGTGTTGGAGAACATTTTAAACATAAATGAACTTCACATTTTATTATAAATGAAGTTTAAACAGTCTTTTATTTAAATAATTAACCCTAGCATATTAATGCTGTTGCCACAGTTTCCTCTAAAACACAAGCTTTGCCTGAAGAGTAGCTGATCCAAGATGTACTGGAGTAACTGCTGAGTGGATTTTATGTTGGTCTCAGCCTGGAGAGGCTGTCAAGACCTGGCTGTCTGGGTGTGCTCAGGACCAGACCTGTGCCGAAGCCTTCTTTTACCACATCACCCAAAGGTGTGGGTATCCATGGACCCATTTTTCCCCCCTATGTCAGTGCTAAATTCATGCTGGTGGAGACAGCTGACAGAAGGATTCATGTGCTGTTTAAACTCTCATTTAAAATACCAAAACATAGCTTGATATTCTTGATGTATATGGCTGCATTTGTTACTGCCTCCCCTTTTCCCCCAAATCCTTATTAAGTGAGAAGCAGCAGTAGCTGGTAATCAAAGACATGAATACATTTATTATTTGAAGACTAACAACCTGCTGTACAAACCCATGTACCTTGGTCCTCAGAGAGAGGACTGAGGCTTGAACCTCCATCTCCGGCTGTGAGAAATCTGCTTAAAATAATTAGGTGGGGTTTGGTTTTTTTTATTGCTTTTATTTCAGAAGTGATCCTTGATACTGGGTAGTTTTTTGAGTAAAAAATACCCTGTCCCTCAAGGAGGTGACGAATTGTGCTTTTTGAAAGCCAAAACTCTCCCAGTTCCCTTGGAATTGGCATCCAAAGTGACTGGTCTCTAGTGAGTAGCAGGTTTGTCGGATACAAAGCAGGGTAATTTATTATGCTTTGCTTGCAATGCTGCTTCCTGTGCTGTACTAACTTTTGGGTACCATTGTTAATCTAAATGGATATTCTAGAGAATACTCAGAGGGGATCAACAAAAGAAACCATAAAAATATTTGGAAGCAAAAAACTTGTAATAAAAAAGGCTGAGGATGAGCTCTGTGCAAAGATTCAACTGAGGAGGCACAATATCTACAAGTATATAAAGAACAGTTTCAGAGCGGGCAGGGATCAATTATTTCCAGTCAGTTGGGATATAAATAGTGATGAATGAAACAGCAGGGGGAAAAACAGGTGAAATGAATGGGAAAAATATGAAAATTGCTTCAGGAAGGGCCAGAGAGCCTCCACTGTAGATGCTGCAGGACTCTGGAGGCAGGGATTGCCTTCTGTGGGGCACAGACAGTTGGTATCACCCCATGGGTGGCCCAGGGGCTAGAAATTATTTAAAACCCAGATCCTGGTATTAAGGAAACACTTGAGCACCTGCTGGATTTGAGGTACATGCTGGAGTCTTGCCAGTGGCAGCAGGAGCTCAGTACCTGCTTTCCTGAGTCATGGCCCAGGTGATACTTGCCCAGAAAGGTAACTCTTCAATTTCCTTAAGTTGAGATAATTTCAAAGTGAGTTTTTAAATGGTAAAATGAACCCAGAGCACTGAAGGAGATGTTTCCAGTGGTAGCTGGGGCTTGAGGCATTAGTTCCAGGTCAGGAGCTGTGTATTCAAGGACCCTCGAGCTGGAATGACCTGGTAGTCAGCAGAGGAGTGTGAGTTGTTTGCAAGAAGTGGAAGTTATTTCTGATGTCTCTGGAAGGAATCCTTGGGTGCCATGGATATAATTAGGTACTGAGATGTTAACTTGGTCGATGGTGAGGAAAATGCTAGCGATAGAGAGAAATTAATGGTTCCGTTTATGCTTTCTTGAGTATTTCTTCTTCTTCTGTAAGTGTAGCTCCACACACATGCCATCATCTGAATGAGCTAAAGAGGTCTCTTACGGGCTTGGGACCAGAGGTAGGAGCCATGGTCTGTGCAAGCATGCTCAGAGATTTTCTTTTTTTATTATTTTTTTTATTTTCTGGAAGCACAGTCTGCTTTTAGAAATGAATGTTGTTCCCTCAGAAACCTGTCCACCAGCTCTTCCCACAAGACTCTTGCCAGCAGAGTAGACATTGACTTCACTTGAAGCTGGGTGTTCTAAGCTCTGGTAATCTTATCCTTTGGTAAGGATAGTTTTTGAGTAGACATCTGTCTTGAAAAGGTGTTAGCTGTTATCCTAAATATGCATTTGCTTGGTGAGGTAGATTTATTTTGTTGGTACCTGCCATACTAAAAGCCCAGTTTGGTTGTGGAAGAGTTGTGAGCTTGTCCAGTGCTCTGGGGGTCAGTTTGGGGTTTCCTGAGGCATGTGTCTGTAGGAATGTGTAGCCATGCATGTTTGAACAAACCAGCCCTGTTTACACAAAGGTGCTCCTCTGCCTGCTGCTCCTTCTGGGAAGAGAATGAGTGGGTGAGAGATGGCAGTAATTCAGCTTCAGCAAACATACGAGGAGAGCACCTCGTGTCAGAAACCATATAGATTGGTGTGTTTATCACTATTGACCTGGTGTGCACACAGCTGCACCCAGACTTCATACCTGTGGCAATTGCCATCTATCTCGCCTTTCTCTCTGGTTTCATTGTAAGGTGCAAAGAACCAAGACTCAATTACCCGATCACTGCTGTAAGGTAAGCTCTTAATCTTCAGCATTTCTCATCCAAATGCAGTTATTTTGATTGCTACATTTCAAGCCTTGCTACAGATGTTAACCCTCTCCTGCCATCTTTTTATTCCTCCTCTGCAGAGCTTTTAAATCCCCATCAACTCCTGTGGCTCATGGTCCTATGGTAGTTCTTCGATTTTGAATTTTTCCCATCAAAAGGAAGCCCTGGGCTGAGTGAAGGTCTTTCAGAGGCTGTTCAAACTTACCTATGTGCCTTTGTCCCATTGACTTCAGTACAGCATAAAATCACATGTTTTGACACCCAGGAAGACCCAGTCCTTTCTTTTGTGAAGCATAGCCTGGAGAAGATGGACCTCAGGAAAATGGAAATTACAGCACCCTTGCTGCTTTCATTCCTTTTCTTTTGTATCTATTTTCCTTGGCACTAAAAATATACAAAACTTCATTGTCTTGGAAACAAAAACAAAACAACCTTTCTTTATTCCTGAACTCATATCTGTTTTGAAATCTCATCAGGATGGGAGGAGAAGAAAAAAAAAAACAACAGACCCATCAGTTTCTTTATTTTCTTGCTGGGTTGTTTTTCACCACTGGGTGCTGCTGGTAGAAATCCTGCAATAGGCATTGTAAGGGAAAATACATTTTGGGAGACTTCCAGTTTAGCACTGTGATTCAGCAGGATCCTAGAGAAGAAGCCTTGGTGTGTGGTGGAATTATGAGCAGAGGGGGGAATTATGGAATTATGGAATTATCAGGATGAGGGGGGAAAAAAACCCAGCAGAGCCTCAGATGGAAAATGAGTAATTTGTGATTAGATGTTAAAAGCAGCTTTCTCAATGAATTTGTGCGTGCCTGTGTTACCCAAGCACAGAAAGCCAAAATCTCTCTTTGACAAGCCCCCCGTGTCCCCTGTTTGTCCCTGTGTCCCCAGGTTCCATCCAGCCCCACCCCTGACACTGCAGGCAGACGAGAGGCAGTGAGCCCGCTGCCTCCTTCTGACTCTGTGTCTCATTGTCAATTTTCTTTCATTTTGGAGAGCCTCAACGTTTGGGAAACGTTGTTCTCTCCCTCAGACAGGACTGAGGTTGGTCATGGGTTCAGAAGGGACCCCAGGGGAGCCAGGAGGTGTGAGACTCCCTGCCCTGGGATAGCAGACTGCTGTCGAGGGGCACAGCAGGGAAGAACATTTAGGGAAATTTCTGTATGGGTGGAGAGGCAATGATTGAGCTAATGCAGTCAGCTAACTGTATTACATTTATGAGAAAAAAGTGGAAAATTAAAAATGTGCGCTTTTCTGGAGGAAATCATGTATGGTCAAATGTGGTACAGATTTGTAAACAATAATGTTTCACGTTAAGTGGGAGATTTGGCTTATCAATGCTGTTAATTTTTTCATTTTCTAGTCTCCTGAAACTATGTATAATAACATTTTTAATTACCTTTTCAATATTGTTCTTTATCACAATGGTTTTACTTTTTGAGACCATTCCATGTTTTCCAGTTAAAAATTAATCTTTTCCTTAAGTCTCCTCTCTTCTTTCATGTTTACTAGGTGCTGTCGAGCCAAGCATCAAAGCTACTTACTTATTTATTTATGTATGTATTTATAGAGATTATGTAATTTTATGTCAGATACTCTGTTATTCATACGAAAATAGAACTAAACAAGTTTTACCCTCTGGGACATAACTGCTTGTCTGGAGATGAGGAGAGATGGTTTGTGGCATTGCACAGTTGCCTGGGTGCCTTGGTCCTGCAAATGGCCAAGGAAGCTTGAACATCCTTGGGTACCCTGTGAAGTCTGGGGGAAGTGGGAGCATCCAGCACTTTACAGGATTGCTCAGGACCTGGCAGCACAGGAGCCTGAGACTGTCTCCTTTTGCTGTAAGCATCAGGTACTGCTCACTGCTGGAGGCAGAAATATCAGCCCAGTGACCCGCTGTGTTAAAGTGAAGCACAAACTTCTCTTTATCCACTAGGCACTTCTTACGTATTGTGTAGTGGGGATCCTGTCCCTGCCTCTGTAATTTTAAAATGGAGTATGCAATGCAGGTAGCAAACTCTGCAAAGTCCTTTGACTGACTTCTTGCACTTTGGGACCTTATAATCTGTTTGCGGGTTGCCAAATCATGAATCTCTGTGCTGAAATTTCCCAAGAAGGTCAGCCAAAGCAATGCTTTTGCTTATTTTAATTGTTTTGGAATGGGAGGGAATTACACCCAACATACCTTAGATATTTCCAAGAGTGAGATTAAGAGGAAATAAGTTGCCTGGCCCAGGTGAGATATTTGTGGGAGTAAGGAGTTGGAGTCTGGCCGAGAAGCTGCCTGGTGGCAGGCACGCCTCCTCCCCATCCTCCCAAGGATCTGCACAAAGTAGGTGAAGTGCAAAGCCCTGGAAAAATGTCATGCTGGGAATAGACCAGATTTGGCTGCTAGCTTCTCCCTTCCCCCCATCCCACTGGGCGGTGGCCATCCCTGCAGGGGCAGCCCTTGCTGTTGGACTCCTGATGCCTGGGGCAGGCAGGTGCCCTTGCCTTGCATCCTCAGCTCCTGATGTCCCTGTCTCAGCATTGCCTGGGAGGTGTCACAGCTGTCCCTGATGGGATTACCAGGCTGCTGCGTGGTGCTCCCCTTCTCCCTGAACTCTCCTGGGTTTAACAGATGTATGAAGTAACACACAGATGTTGCGTTTCTCTTTGAGACAAATGAGTTCTCGCTTAGATAATCTGGGAAAGCCGTAATTTATATCCACAACCCCTTCATGCATTTCCTGGCTTCAGTGCATTTCTCAGTTCAGAGCTTTTATTGGGCTCAGGTGCCTGGGCTTTCCCCCTGGCTCTTGCAGTCATGGCCAGTGCGTCTGAGAGCTTCTCATCCTATTCCTGAGCAGCTCGCTTTGCCCTTGGCTGGGCTCACAATCAAACAGCAGTTCTGCCTGCTAAGAAGGGATGTTTTCCATTTGCAGGCTCCTTGTGCAACCTGCTCTCATACGTGCCCTATAGTCTCTGAGCAGAGTGTGATCAGCAAATTGCTCAAGCCCTTGCTAGGGCTGTGCTGTTTGCAGTTACCGCAGATCCCAACACAGCGGCAGCTCTGCTGGATTAGCTTTCATCCTTCAAGAGAGATTTTTGATAGGTGTCTGCTGTTATTTCATGGTCCTGTTCTCTTGTGCTTCAGTTCAAAGTGCAGTTATTTTGCTTCAGCACTTTTCCAATAACTGAGCAATAATTTACATTTGCTCTGCAATAAATTTAATTTTTGGTGTATTGGCCTAGTTACATAAGTGATCCGAATCCCTCTGGATCTCTCTTGTACTTGCTTTGTATTTACTACTCCCTTCAGTTTCCTGTCATCAGCAATTGAGCAGTTTTACAGCTGGTTTCTCCAAGTAATTTATAGACACTATCAAGGGTGGAATAGATAGTGAAAATTTGCTGCATAGATCCCACTCTAAGTGTACTACTTTTGCAGAAGCAAGAGTTGTTGATTGGGAGGTGATGGCAAATACTCCCATCTCAGGCAACATGTACATGCTGGTAATTGGGAGCTAGTCCAGCCATAAATTTCAGTGCCAGCACTGGGGATTTTGGTATTGATGTCTCTGACTGTTTCCAGCTGGGTGCCTATGCTGATATATATAAGCTATTGCAGCTGCATTAACTGCAGACACCATTGTCAGCATCGCCTTGTGGGATGCTTGCAGTGGGATACTCAGTTAAGTCCTTCCCTTGGGAGGTAGCTGCTTCTTGGGAGGTGCTGCTTCTTTGAAATGAGTGCTTAAGGCAAGGATGCTGTATCTCTGTGTTCTCCACAAAATAAAAAAAGGAGCAGAGATCCTAAGAACCACCACGTAGCTGAAAGTCTTCAGTTTGGCAGCATGAGGAGTTAAAAAAGAAGTAGAGGGACGTTTGTACTGAACTACTTGGGCATGTCTCCTGTAACCACAGCTGTGGGGAGCAGAAAGTGCTGAGGACTGGGCTGTTCTTCCCTTCCACAGGGTGCCATGGCTGCTTCTCCCTTAGTGTGTATAGCAGGAGCAGGCTCAGTCCCCTAGGAAACTCCAGCCCCGAGGTGTTTCTCGTCATTGTGTGTAAAAGCCACGACATTGCTGACCTCAGGGCTGTGATGGCAGATGTGAAGCTGGGGAGATGACTCACTCCAGCTGTTAATTCAAGCTGAAAGATGGGGTTTCTCAACCTTTCTTTGGTATTTAAGAGGTGTCCCCCTTCCTCTCTATAGAGAAGTTAAACCCAGAGTGCCCCAGGCAGTCTCACTATTGCTGTGTTGTGTCAAGGACTTTCTTTATGACTGCTGGCACTGAAGGATTAGTTAAAACAGTAAAATTAAAGCTGGTGGTGGAAAAGAATGGGGAGGGAAGGTCCCTTCCCAGCTGGCTCACTCTTCCTCTTTGTGGGAGGTGACCTGTGCTTAGAAAGATTTTACTGCAAACATTTCTTCTGAAGGGCAGCAAAACGTATCCGTTCTTGTGGGGAAGAACGAATGTCATATGTTGACATTACGCAATAATTTAACGAATGTTAAAAGTTTTTAGTGAATAATACATGGGCTTCCTCAGTGAGCCTCAGGTTATGTAGGGAAAAAACTCTCTCACCTCTTCTCTTGGTGAGAGCAAGATGCATCGTGGGTGCTGCATGCATCAGCAGAAACCCATTGAGTACATGCTGATGGAGTGCAACCTGCCCTCTCTTTCCAGTGGGAAAGCGTTACAAGCATCACAAAAATTTGTTTTGAATGTTGGCAAAGTTTGCTCCCATTTCAAAAGAAGGCAAAAAAAAAAAAAATCAGACAAACCAGCCCTTTGAAAGTGGTGGGGATAGTTCTAATTATTAGATAGTTAATTAGATAGTTCTAATTGCCTTTCTCTGCAGTTTGAAAACAGTGCCCTCCCTGCCAAACATACCTGTTATTACTGGGGTTTTCTTTTTGCTTATCTGTGCATAACTGTGCCATGTTTTCCTGGTGACATTTCATACCTGGTTTTAAGACTCTTTGTTTTGCTGCTTATGCTTTGCTTCTCAAAAGGGATGAGAAAATGCAACCTTCCAAGGTACAAATAAGCCTCTTAGCATCATAATATCAAAAAGTGATTAAAGGAGAATTCCAGATCCTTTTTCTGGTGATTTTCAGGTCATTTCCTGGTTTTCCATTTGCCTAAGTAATTTCTCGATCCCAGAGTTAACTTTCTTGATTTCTCAATTGATTGGAGCATTGCTGAAACAAAGAGCATGACTGGCAAAATGGGTGTGTGAAAAAGCACCCGGGTAATTTAATAAATGGCACAGACTGGGTGTTTTTTAAAACCCAGCACACATTCAGTTCCTCATAGGCTTCAAACAGCTGTACCAGTGGAGGTTTCTGCTGTCTAGTCAGGGAGATTCAGGCACATGTACAGCCAGTGGTAGCAGTGAGGAAAATGTCTGTAAATGTATAAAAAGACATTTATATATCAGTGCCAATACTTTTAAGCTAGCAAATGTCTAATTTCTGAGGTTTCCATTCCGAGTGCAGGCACAGTAGCCTGCCTTGTCGGACGTGTGTGTATTTCTTTGTCCTGTATTCATTATTGCGTCCTGCCGGTCGTTAATGGGTCACCTTGGAGGTGCTGGAATGTCCTGCCTGAAGACCATTAGTGAGGAGCACAGATGCTCCTCTACCCCACACTTCTCTGCCCCAGGCTTCTGCCCAAAGCCTGCCCTGCAGCAGCGCTGCCCACACCCGTCAGACATCAAGCATTAATGTGGGGCTTGTTAGTATGGAAACCCTGCACCTCTTGTAGGGTTCCCCCCACCTCCCTGCTCCCCCCTTAGTATTACATGACCTGGGGAAGGCTGAATGCAGACAGGACCAGACCTGCCAAGGGTCAAAGAAATGAGGCAATCAAGAAAGCAGACTTTTCCCAAGGGGGGACGGACTTGCTGGCTGACAGCTGGGATAATGAAACTTGCTGGGGAGAAATGTCAGCCTTAAATGAGAATGTGCAAAAAGCCAGTTATTGCAGCAAGACTAGTGGGCCATGGCCGTTTGCAGGACATGCTGGTTCGGTCTCGCCAGTGGTTAGTTTGTAATGGTTACAAGGATGATTGTTTGCCAACGTAAACAGTTGGATAAACAAACATATAGGAGAGTGACTGTGGATGTGAAAACCCCACTCTTTATTTAGAGGATGTGAGAAAATGTGTAGCTGTAATCACATTTGCCAGGGAAGTGACTGCGGGGGGAGATTCGGGTGTGATGAGGAAATGGAAATGTTTGCCGGGAGGAGAAGAGCAGCTGAGCACCATGGCACAAGAGCCTGAGACCCTGCCAGAGGGCAGAGCCTTGATCTGTGGGGCTGAAGGGCTTTAGGGCAGTTGTAACTATGTCACCTCCAGGGCTGAGGCTGTGGGGCAGAGCAGTGATTTTTGTGGCTGCAAGCAGCCCTGGGGACCCAGCTGGTGAACGAGGGGGAGTGGGTGGTTTTTTTTTCCTTTCCTTGCCCCAGCAGCCTGACCAGTCTTTGTACTAAGACGCAGGGGTTGTGTGGAGCCTCCTCCTACTGCCTTTTCCTCTGCTTGCCCACAAGGGTGATGTGGAGTGAAGCATCCTTTCCCCTTTGGGTTGGGATGCTTCTCTGCAAGACTGGTTGAAAATCAAGGGCAGGCTGAAGCTCAGCCAAAAACTTGGCAGTTGTGTGCTAAACCTGTAACCACCAGGAGTAAGGATGCTTTAAATCAGTGAGTCATTGCTAAAGAGTCTGTGGGGACAGCTTTTCTGGCACACATGGCAGAGTTGAGGTGCAAAGGGGAGCTGCTGTGGTCTGTAGCCAAAGAACTGGTCTCAAAGGCATTAAACTGGCGTGAGGAGCTTGTAAAGGAATTTTCTCTCAAGAGGACATTGATTGCCCAAACGGGGGAGAACTGGTCAGGAACGATACTGTCATCTCAGGAAGGTCCCGTTTGCAGGCTGGTCCAGGGAACAGAGCCATCCTGGCTGGGCTTCCCGTGGGGCAGGAGCTCGGGTGCCCCAGCTGTGGGATGTGAGAACACAGGCAGGATGGATGTGCTGATGGCTGTGTATTCTTCTCCTTCAATTCCCTGTGCTAAGACAGGAAAATACAGGTTTTCAAATCAGAGCATGCTTTCAGTCATCTTTTTCTGCCCCCCACTGTGGCAAGCAGAAGCTGGTCATTTACTTTCTAGAGCTGATCCTCACATGTGTATAAATAGATGATGTCTGAAGGGAAGAGCTTTAGAGGATGGTGATGTTAGGCTTTGTTTTTTTTGAGAATTTAGCTACTGTTGAAGTGCCTGGCATTACCTTATTGCAGTGAAAGTTTTTGAGGATGGGTAATATTCTCCAGTCTGCAGAATTACCAGTTAGATGTGCCATGGGTCGTGTTACCAGTCTCTTGCTGGTAGTGGTTTAGTGTGTAACATTGCAGAGAAACCCTGTTAAAGTTAAGGTGCAATTTCATAATGTTCAGTGCAAGTCCTTTATTAAATAGACCTTCTCCAAGTAGCTTATGCTGTTGATTTAATGAATTAATGATTATCTTTTGGCCTGTTCTTAGCTTTGCCGCTTCTTAATGTAAGACCCATTGCATTGTTACATTTTGTTAGGGTCTGAATCTTGTTGTCTGTGTTGGGTAGCATTTTCAGTTTTGAGAGGATAGCCAAGAAAATCACTGAGAAAAGCCTGTGAAAAATTGGTGCCATCTGATTCTAGCTTGTACTTTATTTGGCCTGCTTCAGGTCTATAGGTTTGGTAGGAGACATCTTCAAATGAACATTTAACATAAATAGTTGCATTCAAAATAAGCAAATGTTTGCCTGAGCACTCAGTGAAGCTATGTTAGATGAGTGAAAAGCAAGGTGCAGCGCCCTGCAAGACAGTCCAAAGGAGGCATTCATAAAGACTATCTTTTTATCCACTAACGTTTTGCATGAAAATTAATTATATGTAAATATATAAAAAGCTAAGCTGATATTCACCTAATCTTCATTGCTAATTGGTTTTCCAAATAGCTGTATTATGTTTGAGAACAGATTGATTTACCTGAGCAAAGCTTGCGTGTCTCTAGGATAGAAACAAGTGAATTGTCATTCAGAAAAATGCCATGATGATTATATCATATCCTGTAGTTCAGAGATGCTTTCTCCAGCATATTAACCTTTAGTTTTCAATGGTAGCAGTGGGCTTAGTAATTATGTTGCCATAGTTAAAATACAGCCTTTATGGGTATAGGAATAGGTTCGGGAGTCGCCACATTCTGTACTGCAAGTCAGACTTGGAGACCTGATCCACTACATCAGAGTACGATGAAAACTTAAAGTACATAAGCTGTCAGCATATTTTCTTTTTTTAATGTTGGGTGGATGTCTAAAACCAGCACATGTAACAGCAGCATCCTTAAGAAGACAAGCAAGAAAGATGGAAAACACAAACTTGTACATAAATTTCTTGGAATCGGTGTGTGCTTGCAACTGAGAGGAAGTGAAAAGCCACAAGGCACAAAGTACCACGTCTTTGTAGGTGGTCCAGAGCTTCAGTATTCAGACAGGCACTTAGGTGTTTTTTTGTTACTCATTTCCCTGTAGAAAAGTTTTAAGATTTCAGGTACGTGGAGTAAAGAGCTCTGGAAATCCTCAGCAAAGGCAGCAGCAAGAGGATAATAGAACAGAGTCTAACTGGAATATTTTTGGCACTTCTCTAAATTATTAACGATGCTTAAGCTGAGCTATTTTCCTGAGATGTTTTTGTCTCAGGAGTATTATATTAAATTCTGAGATTCAAGAGGCCTCCCTCATCATCTACCACCCGATCACTTCCAAGGAGGTGGTAAGAAGTGTATTGGGGTGAGGAAGGAAGGGAAAAGGGAGAGAAATAGAAATTCTGTTCCGTACAGTCTGTTGTGTCCCATGTTGTTTCCCTGCTGCTAGTTGTGCCTGTAAAGCTTCCAACTTACCAGGCACAGAGAGATCCCAAAGAGGTAAACTAAATTTAATTCTCAGCTTGAAAAAGTATTTTTCCTGGGGAAAAAAAAAAAAAATTAATGAGCAGCTGCTCCTTCGTAGGCAGCTTGGAAACTTTGGGACCTGCCCTGAGGGATAGTATTGATGTATCCATATTCAGTGGTTTGACAGGAAAATGTCTTTTACCGTGTGGGTGGGATTGATGCCTTGGGTGAGAAGAAGAAATCTAAGAGAAAGCCATATTTTGTGGCTGTATCATACTAAATGCAGCACATAGTAAAATCATTCTAGATTGGAGGAAGTTTTAGGTAATTGTTGTCAGATGACTCCAGCAGGTAAAACAGATAGGAAAATACCAGCTCTGTGAGCAGTCTAGCAACTGCAATGTATTGAAGATGTCCTCAGATGGCTAATTTGAAGATCTAATGGGCATGTTTATAAATAAAGACATCAGAGGCTAAGCCTGCAGGGATTAAAATTGGGGCAGAAATCTGTCCCCATTTGAGAGCCTTCTGCCGAAAGGTGGTGCCAAGGAGTGAAATGCCAAACTGAAAGCTGGTTGCCCAGAAGGATGGTGGTCATGTTGCATGCAGGGACTTGGATGGATTGGCTGAATGAGAGTTTGTTGGTGGGTGGCAGGACCCCAAGAACCGGGATTCTGCCAAAACCCGTGTTCAGCACCATATAGGAAAGTGGTACCCAGCGTGAGCAAGTGATGTCTCCCAGAAAAAGCCCAGAGCTCAGCATCGTGGCAGAAGGCATGCATTGCATGCTGCCAAGCCTTTCTCCCATTGACAAACGTAATGCACTGGTTCAGTGTTTCTTCAGCACAGTGTACATAAAGCTTTTCATGACAAGGCTCCTGCCTTGGATCATCTGAAAAGTCCTCATAAGCAGGAAGCCACATCTGGCATTAAATGTCCTTGGCTGCTTAGGATGATGGGCTTTCAAAAGGTCTTTTTTTAGGTGTTGCTAGTGTGCAAGGAGTGATCTTTTTTCTTTTCTTTTCTTTTCTCTTTTCTTTTCTTTTCTTTTCTTTTCTTTTCTTTTCTTTTCTTTTCTTTTCTTTTCTTTTCTTTTCTTTTCTTTTCTTTTCTTTTCTTTTCTTTAAATCCAACCTATTGCATAAACTCGAAAATGAGACTCCAAGAACAAATTTCTTTTTGGCTGCTGTCAAGGAGTTTCAATAGTTTGTTTATCATATCTGTACCAGCTCTTCAGAGAACCTGAGAAATAATGGTTTGGGACGTTATCTCCTTCCCCAAGCCTCTGTTTGCACTGAAGCAGTATTGTCTTGTTTCCTGGGGACAGCAAACAACGAGAGCAAGTGCTTGGATCAGATGCTACTGCAAAGGTAACTCTGCTGTCGTTTCTTTCATCTGGAAGTGTACTTGTGATTTTAGGATAACATTTGGGTGGAAATGTTTCTTGATATTTATAAATACACCTACCTGCCAAATTCTTCTTTTTTTAAATAAATGTCCTCTAATACAAAACAGAGGGCAGACAGAGGTAGCTGAAAAATTGCTCATATCTCATAGTCAAGAAAAAAATATCCTCAGTTCCCATGTTCATCAATGATGGCTTTCTAGTCTTCTAAACACCCATTTTTAGTGGAAAGAGCGAAGACACAGACTGTCGGTGATTGAAATACACGGACTCAGTCAGGCAGGAAGGCTAAATCTCTTTATTCAAAGAAGCATCTTAGTTTTTATACACTCTCTCTTAGTACATCACATCCTCCTATGGCAACTCTCAGCACAGGACCCATCACACACTGCCACATCAGCAGTGCACCTTCTAAGTGCCTTTCTATAGGGTGATATACCTGTCTGTCAGCTCCAGGCATGCCCCTCTCTGTAGGGCTCTGTTTCGTGACATCTCCTCCCCCAGGCTGGGAGAGACAAGTTTCTTTGTGTTGAAATGTCTTTTGTGTTGCCATGTGCTCTCTGCAGGCATATATCACAGCCCACAGCTCAACCTTGTTCCATCTTTTCCATAACAGACAGATGGATCTGGAAGCTCATGCAGTTCCAGAGCCTCCTGAGTTTCTGGCAGGCACCTCTGTTACATAATTTCAGACCCACGCTTTTCCCCAGTGAGTTACTTTTCAATCCTCTGGAATCCCTGCTGTTCTTCAGTTCAGGTAAGATGCTACGTGACCTCAGGTCACAGAAGAAGACAGTGGATTTTTGTCAGCTGGAAGTCTTATAGCAGTTGAAACAGTGCTGGGAGGATGGGAAGATCATAAACACTTTGTCTGGGGTGTCTGTACCTCCCATCACCAGGACCTGACTGGAGATGGAAAACCAAGCTCTGTCTGCCTCATCTCTCTGTGTAAAGTGGGGATGTCACTGCCCTGAGTGGGAGCCTGGCTGATGTGCTTTGAGCTCCTGAGGCAGAAAGATCTACGTGGTGTTGTCGGTGTATTTGTTAAAACCTTGTTTGTATTCTTTCACCAATGATCATCCGTGTTTAGCACTAAACAGGCAGTGCATATATATTATGGCTTAACCATTTATGTGGTAAGAGTCATTAGTTTGCCATCTTGAGCCTAAGCAATACCAGCCAACGAGAGTTTAAAGGCAATTCATGTTCCTTCCAACCTTCCATCAGCATTGTCCTTCTTCCTGTCCTCGCCCACAAACAGGAGAAACTCCTCTGTTCTTGATAGTGGCGTTTACCATTTCTCAGTCCAGGAATCTGTCATACACTCATAAGAATAGCTCAGGGAATTATTTCAGGAGTCTACCTCCTTACATCCACTAGACTGCCTTTGCCATGTTTGGCAGAATTTGCCTATTCAGTTTGTAAGTCTAACATGGGAAATTCCCCAGGCTTCCTCAGCAAACCTGCCCAGGGTTATCTTTACCATTGGAAAAAAACCATCCCTAATGCCTAAATTAGATCTTCCTTGCTGCATTTTGAGTCTGTAAGTTCCTGTTCTGCACACTGTCATTGTGGAGAACAAATTGGTTTGTTTCTATTTGTGGCAACCTTTGATGTGTTTGCTGACCTCAGAGCAAATCTGATCACTCATCTCTCATAGGTCTAGACCTTCGATTATTCTTCTCCTCATCAAAGTGTTTTCTTTAGTTAGCTGATTTTTTGTTCCAAGTGCAGATGGCACAGGTTTGGGGTTTTTTTGGTAACACTAAGTTTGTTAGATATGTATGAGTTCTACTTTGTTGACTGAAGTAGCTCACGAGTCTTGAAAACTGTCTTTTATAGACTTGGTACTTTCAGTCAAGTTGTCGTTCTATTAATTTCTTATGTCCTCATTTCACAGTCTTCCTGCCCTGAGAAACTGAGCTCTTACTTTTGAAGGTCAAGGCTTCTAGGAATATTGTGATCCATTGTTTCATTTTGAGATAAATGCTGTGTTTTCTTTCCAGTTACAGATGACAGCAGTTTATCAGCAAGGGCATAACAATATTCATGCATAAAAATCATGGGCAAGTCAGGGGGAAACGGTCTAAACAATAAAATATCCCATGATCCAGTAAACTTTGGGTTCTCCTTCAAAGTCAGGTGTTACCTGACCTGTTCCCTGTAGTATTTACTTGAATGGTTGCTTTGCTTCCCAGCCCATTTGCACAGTAATTTCCGACCTCCTGCACTTCATAGGATATTGCCTGTGAGGTCTCTGCAAATGCTCTGTTGTCATCAACTGAACTGTGAATCTGGGGTGCAACTAGAAAGTTTTTAGGAAGTGAAGAGTGTAAAACTACCCTTCTCATTGCTCCAAAAGTCCTTCCCTTTTCTACAGTAAATAAATGCTGTTTGTATTCTGTAGCTCTAAGCCCCTTTCCTGGAGAAGCACTTCCCTTCATCCTCAGTTTCATCAGAAAAAAAACAATATTAGATATTTTGATTGTGATACGTCAGTTGGGATGGCTGTTATTTAAATTCTTTGATGTTCAAAACAGACAACATCTGATAACTTTATTGTTAGCTATTCATTAAATGGGATAGTAAAGCCCAGAATATTTTGTGGGACAAGAATATTTTTCTAAAGTGAATGTAGCCATAATTTCAAAAAATTTTTTTTCCTCCTGTATTTTTTTCTCTTTTGAAAGTGGAGGATGTTTTAACAATAAGCATACATTAAAAAATAATACCTTATGAAGAACACTGATATTTGTGTGGAGTTGCACTTAATCGTTTACCAGACTATGCAGGTTATAAATTACTCCCTGTCACTCTGAAAAGCTGCTTTTCTACATTCTACAATAAAATTATTCACAAGGTCACGGAACACTTGCAAATACTCACAGGGTACCATTCATACAGAATGGCAGGTGAAGAAGTAGTAATAAATAATTACAGGGTCATTTCTTTGCCTTGGTGAGTTTGGGATTGGGACACAGCAGCTACCTGGCAAATACAAACTGAGCTAAAAATATTTGCATAAACGATTTGTTTCATGGCCATGAATGCTGAACACACCAGGAACCTGTACAGCCTCTTTGAAGATCATTTGAAGCATATAAAGGTAAATATTTAGGTAAATAAAGTGCAGCCAGCAATTGGACAAGATTTAGGTTTGCTGCTCTAAGGGGCAAGTGCTTAAGTGTCTTTGTAATGTGCAGGTGAAAAATCTTGACTTATTTATCACAAGAATTTTAAAAGAGTGAGAAGGTTTGCTGAGCCTTTAAGAAGTCTTGTAAATCTCCTGTAATAGGGGGCTTGCCTTGACACTAACAAAAAGCAGCATGTCCGAGTGCATTTATAGAATGCTTCTCTAAGGAATGAGTTCTCACTTGGCAGAAATGAGGGGGAATTTACATGGACAGAGGAGGCACAGTGGTCTTCTTGTCTCCCTGTCAAAACAGAACTGATGTCAGAAGCAACAACAGAGTAAGCTTGGGGGTGTTCAAAACCCAGTTGCATTCTCTGAATTTGATTGCTTAATTTGGCTACAGGTAGCGGGATTTTGGTGCTAGCACAGGAGAGATGGGGCCTCCCAGACAAGGGCAGGTTCCCACCCCATCCCTGGGGGTACAGCTGAATTTTAAGCATGATGGAAGTCCCAGGGGACTGGCTGTCCTTGCATATGGGGTGGGGGTGAGTCAGAAAGAGCTCCACATGCATAGTGACACTCAAAACCAGAGGCTGCTGTTCGGCAGTCAGCATTTATTTGCAAATCCTGAAAAGCTCTGTTACTTACCCTGATTTTTTTTTTTTTTTAAATTTAAAATCCTACTCTGGGAAGCTGATGGCTTTCAAGAGCAATCAATAATAGTTAGATGCATTGATTAGATGGGGTGTTTGAGGTTCTTTAGGCATGATAGGGATAAATAGATGGCTATGAAGAAAGTTGTCTGTAGAGAAACTTCAAAGTTTTCCTTTTTCAGAAGCAAATCTGAAAGTTGGCACTGGAATTAATCAGGTTTGGTTTGGTTTTTTTAAATTTTTTACTGTTCCCATAAACAGACTGTCTCTGGCATGCAAGAATGGCTTGTGTATTCTTTTGGGATTCCATTTCTGTTGTTGTTTGGGAATTAAAGTTTCTGTACCTGTAACTCACTTCTAAATGTGTAATTTCAAAGAATACCATAAATTTCTTTGCCTGTTGGTATTGCAGGATTGAAGAAGGATTTAACATGAAGTTTTATTAACTGGAGCCCTAGCAATTTCAAAGATACCAGTTGTGCCAGAAGCTTTTCTGACAGGTCTTATTCAGAATGGCCTGAATGTGTCCAAGAGAGTGTGATCTATAGCTTTTAATTAGCTAATGGATTGAACCTCACAGTGAAACTCGGCTATATTCAGGCAGTTTAGAACAGAAAGGATTTTGCAATTTCACACTTTTCAGTCTGGGACAAGTTTCTGAGGGAAGCAGCAGCATCATTCCTGGCCACCGGTGAATGACAAAGCAATGTTATAACACAAAATAAAAGGTTGTGTTTAGCTCAGCTTCACCAAAGCATTTGTAATGGCTTTTGCCCTTGTCCTGGTTTAGGATTTTGGATCTTTATATGATTGTGTTTTGGTCCGGCTATGGGTAAGAGCAAGTAAGGCAAAGCAGAGGGAGATTACCACAATTAAGGGATAGATTTCCACTGTAAAGCTTTATAATCTGTGCTTTTCTCCTGGACTGAAAGTTCAAACAGGTAAAAAAGGCCATGTGGAGAAATAGGCAGTGATTGGGGTTGCCACATTTTGTCCTGGTACTACAGCAGCAGGGAAAATGTGCTGTCAGGGAAGTCCAGCTGGGGGAGATGAGGGAATGCGGGAGGCATGGCCAGGAATGGCACCTTGGAGTTCATGTGGAGTGTGGGCCCCCTGAGACCACTCAGGGAGATACGTAAAGACAGAAGGTATCTGAAACATTATACCAAAGCCTGTACAAGTCCCCTTGTCAGAACTTCTTAATGTCTGAGAGCTCTTCATGTTGATCAGTGAGGTTGCACGTTTCCATATTTAGTTCTTCTGTCAACTCTTTCCTTTTGTCATTTCATTCAAACTTCCAAGACCAGGGAAAAGAAGAAGTTAAAAAAAAAAAAAGAAAAATAAAAATCAGACAGGTTGATTTAGGTCTTGAGGAGTAGGAGTTGCTAAGAGATAGAGAGGAGGAGTCGTTCTGCTTTGAGCAGAGTGAGACGATGAAAATTGTCCTGTAAATATGAATTCACTGATTTTAACATGTGTGTGATGAAGGTCCCAAGCTCTGTGCCAGTAGTCACAAGGTAAGATGAACCCTTCTCTTTTTCCCTTAGTGCTCTCCCCTTCTTTCCAAAAAATAAGTAGGGTACTGACCTCAGTATTGGCCAGCACTGGTGCAGATGATGCCCTGGGTGCAGGTGATGCTGTTCACAGCAACACTTGGGTGTAGCTTGAAGCTGGCTTACCCGCCCTTCCAAATTCTCTGCCTGTAGGGTAAAGCCTTCCCTTTAAACAGTGTCAGATTTCTTAAATGTTAAGTGTGATAATTAAACCTGTCGTTGCACAGTATTTTGGGGAATGGTTTGTTTGTTTGTTAAAAAAAGCAAGAGAGAAAAAGTTCTATTCCTTGATAATACCTTTTTTTTAGACTGGGTGATTTTTATTGTTTTTTGAGAAGAGGTTCATTAGTCCCTGCAGAGTGGGGTGCTGAGATGACTGTTACAAACACAGGCCTGTCAGGCACCCAGATATCCCAGGTCATGGGAATGGTGTGGTGTTGCTGGTGGTCCTGGGAGCATCCTAACTGCCTCCCCTTTCTGCCAGGAGCAGGGTGGCTCTGTGCAGGAGTCTTTCGTGGGGATGTCCCTCTCCCAACCCATCACTATGTGCAAAGTAGGATTGAAGGTGCTGGAGAGCTGTGGCAGAGGTGAAGGAAGAGAAGTGGGTTCCCAGGGTCTCCCCTTTACTTGGGCAGACTGTGGCAGTACAGGATAGTCCCTGGGGTGAAATAGTTTTGTGGACAGGGCTGATCCACTTCCAGCTCTGCCCCCTCACCCCTTCATTTTGGCAGGGTGATGCAGGAGAAGGGCTTGGCTGGGAGCTGCAGTGGTGCAGAACCTCCTTGTCCCTGTCCCTGTCCCACTGCTGCGCTGGGAGGGTGTTATATGGGATTATTTTACAAGCTGTGACTATACAAGCTGGAACACGCTTGAGCCCTTAATTAAAATTTCCTAGTTAGGGGCTGCCTGCATAGAAGCAGCCCTGTTTTCCCACATAAGAAGGGTTCATACTTGAGCTTTCAGGGAACCACCCAGAAAGGCGGATTTTAAAGTGTTGTGGAGAAACTCGTCTTCACAGAACATCGTCTGTGACCAAGGTAATCTATGCTTCAGGACTGGCCCTGGTGGCAGCAGGGCTGTACTGAGCCTGGTGTGTTATATGGAGAGGCTTTTTAAAATGATGGGTGGAGAAGGAAGAAGAGCAGGAATGAAGTCATGTTCCACACGGGGCAGGAGTGAGTCACGGCCCGCCTTTGTTACTGCTGTGACTGAGCGTTTGCCTGGCCCAGGATGTATGTGACAGTGAAGTCACTGCATCTGAGCTTCAGGTAAAACAGGGAGGGAAAGAGAGCGGTGGGTGGTGGGAGAAGATGCTGTTCCATGATCTTGCAAATGTGAGACCCATGACCAGTGGAGCTTACCAGTATCACACTCAAAGTCTGCAGCAGATCCAACATGAACCCCCTCTGCCTTCTGCAAAATTTGTCTGTAGAGGAGAAGCAGTGTTTGATAAAGTGGCTCTTCGATTTTAAATGACAATGAGCAAGAGTCTGTTTTATGGAGAAATCAAAAGATTTTCCGATATCAAATTCTCTTGAGTGGAATGGGTGTATCACTCATTTTGATGAGCTTTCATGGGAACAAGGTCCATTGCTGTTGGTGGTTAGTGATGAGTACTGATCTCCAACCTGATGTGGCCCAGGGTGGAGTGATCTGTTCACATCCCTTCTACTGGGACAGCTACTATACCTGAGCTGTCTAGCTGCTGTTTTCAGAGTAAGCCATATGTGGAAAAAGTTCTGAATGTGCTTTGACTTTAGCTTATTATTTCTTGTCTCAGAAAACTGAGCATCAGAAGCTCTACAGAGTTTGGTGGTGGTGGAATTAGGATGGGCCCGGGGAATCTCTGCTGATGGGGAGGTAGTTCAGGACCAGCTCACACCTTGTGTCCAAGGAAGCCTGGTGTCCCCACAGTGAGGGGATGCCAGGGGTGGGGCCAAGCACTGCCACAGGCTGAGCCCAGCATGCACATGGTCCCGAGGGTTAGAGTGCAGCAGGTTTGGGTGGAGCGAGCCTAAAAATCACACACTGTGAGTTGCTGGAGCTGCTGCACTCACACCACCTCAGTGTGAAGGCCTGTCCAGGCACACAGCTGCTCCCAGCATGCGGGCTCCAGCTCCTTGTTTGTAATAGAAGGTTTCCCAACATCCCCTTGCCAGATTCTTCCCAGATCTATGTGCTTCGTGGTGAGGAAGTAACTTTCCCAGAGAACTGAGGAAGAACCTTGTAGTGGAACTGAGCAGGATGGAGGAGTGCAAAAAGCTGCATGGGTGCAGGCTGAGCCCAGCAGATGTGTTCCTGGCCCTTTGGCAGTGTGGAGAAAAGAGGAGCAGGAGGGTGGGTGTCATCTGCAGGCATTGAGGCTGTGGCATGTGGGGGTGCCTGTGCTGCCTGTCTGTCTGTCATCTCTGTGCTGCAGGCAGATAGATGGACAGTGAACCCTCATTGCCCAGATGTGTAGCACTGCTCTCTTTGTGCACGCCATCTGTGAGAGATTGGCAGGCAGATAAATCTTGAATATTTGCACTTTGTGGGAGAGACTATGGGAGGGTTTGTGTGTGTCCCCCAAGGTGTGTATCAAAGGGATGATTTATCCTCTTTTTTAGGATGTTTCTGCAAGTGGAATTCTCAGCGGACCCTTCTCATGGCTGATGTCTGTTGGCTCCAGCTGTCCCCTTACCATAGTCTTCAAGGGATGGTGTGCTGGGGAGGTGACAGAAAATCCACTACTGTGTGAAGTTAGCAGGGGTGGGATTTGTGCCAGGGTCAAGGGATGGCTGGACTTTCTTTACCACTCCTGAAACTCATTTAGCACGAGGTGCTTTCCCTTGTCGAGATATATGAGATCTAGATGTATCTTTCCTAGCTCTGTTTTTTGAATATGGGGACCTCATTATTATCCTTGAGCAGCTGCGGGTCTGTGTTTGTGTGCATGTGGTTTGCTGACCACCCACCAGCATGGCTGGGTTTGGGGGCACTAGGGAGGGGTTTTAGGTAGGTTTTTCTGATCAGTTCATGCCCTGAACTGATACAGGTGTGTAACCCCCCAGCATTTTTAATGGGAAGATGGTGCCTGAAATATCTGGGTGGAAACTGAGCTGCGGGGTCAGGGAGTTCTGGGGAAACCTCCAGGGAGTCACAGGAAAGCTCCATGGTGGTGAGCAGAGCTGGATGGCTCATCCTTTTGGATAAGGGTAGGGTTGGGCTTGAGTAAATGGTTGTGGGGTGATCTGAGACTGCCGGTTCAATCTTCGGCACAAACACCAAGAATTGTCCCATTTAAGTTCAGGCACTTGATAACAGCTTTGGAAGGAGGAAATGAATTATCTATCACCAGCTCTGTGAGAAGCAGCAGGATTCAAGGCTGTATCTGCAGATGGCTTTACCCAGCCTTTGTCCTGCCACAGGGAGAGTCTCTTCCTCATAAGAAGGTGCTCTCCAGGGAAACCACAGCCATGGTGGAGCAGGTGCCTTGGGGCTCTGCCCTGCAGATGGCAGAGGGACTGTGGTGGATGTGTTTTCAGGTTGCTCCCCTCCCTCAGAGCTTGGGAGGAAGACAGAAGCTTGAGCCTGGCAGAGGTAGGAGGAGCAATTATTGGAAATACAGTTAATCTTTCTTTAATTAGAAGACATGCTAAATTAAAAAGCCCAGGAGTGATCTCACAGATGTCGGCTTACTGAGAGATAATAATTGGTGTGAGAATCAAATGTTTTGCTAAGCTTTGGATCTGCGTTTGATAGCATTGTTATGCTTTTATGTACTTAGTTTAAACTGAGAGAAACTTGACCCAAATAGAGAGCTCAAGCTTTGTGTTCTGTCTTCTTCAGGACTCATTGGATAGGTCTACTTAAACAGTAATGATGAAGATGATCAGAAGAAGAAGAAGAAGAATCATGATCATCTATTGTCTGTAAGCTTGGAGAAAAGAGCAGCTAGCTTTCGAAACCTCTGGAGATGAAATCTCTTTCTCATGGCAATGTGGGCTTAAACTTTTGACAGCAGCATTTCTGTGTAAATTTCCAGCAGGATAAATCCAGCCTGTGAGAGGCAGGATGTTGTTTGCACAGAGCAGACAGCCCCTTGCTTTGGGCATCAGACAGCGGAGATGCCCTGGCTCTGCTCAGCAGCAGTCAGGAAAATCTGCCATCTCCTTTTCGAAGTACATCAAGAAGTTTTTCTCATTTTATTCTGGGGTGGTTTAGAAAATTCCTGTGCTGCTTTGGAGGTGGGGACTGGCTGTTAAACCCAGGCTTTGACAGTCCTGCAGGACAAGTCAGTGTTGCAGTCCCTGTCTGCACCCCTTGCTGCAGGACCCCAGGGTAGCTCTGAGCTTATCAGTGTGTTGTGGGGCATCACTCTGCATGAGTACACAGCAAAAGGCAAGCATTGGGTCCTAGTTTGGGACTTGCCTTTTATACATAAAATTTAGGCCACCAATTTTTTTTTGAGTGTGGCATAGGACCTGTGCTTTCCTTACAGTTAGTAGGGAACATCTGCTCTTGCTTTATGGGATGTCAGTGTTGGTGAGGCTGTGCCTTAATCAGGAAGAAATCCTCTTTCATGAACAGAATTTCTGTGGCTATCCTTAGAGAAAACAGGAGAAGCACTTCCATTTCTGTTGAGGAAGAAGCACAAAGGTGTAGGGGATGATGGTGTTCATGCTTGAGGGTCACTGAGGGTGCTGGATGTGCCTTCAGCCTGGGTGTTCTGCTGAAGTAGAACTTGTGGCACATGAGAAGGAAGCTTGTGGATTTTTATGGGCCTTTGAATTTTGACCTGAAGGTGCTTTCTGTTACAGTCTGAATCTGAGTTAGAATGAACAAAGATAATCATGGAAATTTTATTGATGGTAGACCTAGTTACAAGGAAATAAGGACTGTTCTTTTGAAATCAGCTTTTCAGTATAGTAACACGTTCAACCCAGCGCTTTTCCAACTTAAACCAGTTTTATACTAATGTTTACATCAACTGTGATGGAATTATTCCCAGTTTATAGGG
Source organism: Daphoenositta chrysoptera (assembly GCA_013397915.1). Lineage (NCBI taxonomy): Eukaryota > Metazoa > Chordata > Aves > Passeriformes > Daphoenositta > Daphoenositta chrysoptera. The sequence goes on from VZRO01002988.1 coordinate 74,816, forward strand.
TGAGAGGAAAATCAATTGCAGTGCATCGACCTTGAGATGCACTAATTGCTTGCTGTCTCGAGCTGGGTGTAGTGAAGAGCCGTTCTCTGTGTCCCACAGAACTCATTTCTTTACCCCTCCTTCTTGCAGCAGCCATGCACATCTGTGGTTTAACTGCTAAACTAAAGTTTTCCTGCCCCTTCAGATGAAAGACCCTGACCCAGAGCTTTTCTTTTGGCAGTCGGCACTGTGACAAAGGGCAGTTGCTGTTTTCACAGGCATGGGTATGGCCAGGTCCCACGTCCCAGGGAAAAGAAGTCTGGGAGATGCTGTTGGCATCTTGCATTTGCCGTGCAGCCCCCAAGATGAGAGTCCTGGCAGAGCCTAGAGCCAGGGCAGGAGATTTCTAAGTGGGGCCTGAGTGGTCCCACAGCTGCCACAAAGTGGAATGGGGAAACTGTGAGGCTCCCAAAGCCTCATCCCAGCCTCAGAAACACCACCCTGTTGTTCTGGCCAGCACATGCATATCCCTTGCTTTCTGCCCACACCACGTTTTGTTTTGGTTTGGTTTTTTAGGGTTTTTTTTTTTAGTTTTTCCCAGAGAGAGGGAGAGTATCTGACAGCTTAGGTTTTATTTATTTTGGAGTTGCTCTTAATCTCACACAAGTGTGAAGTGAAACCTGAAGTTGTGTCAAATGCTACATAAATTTAACCCTTCTCTCAACACGCCTGTTTTTGTGTGTGGTATATCTTCAGGTCACAGAAGGGTGTTTTTTCTCTCCATGTTCAGGGGCTTATGGTCTGGCTCAGACATAGGATTAGATACAAGTTAAAAAGAGATCAAAACATCAATCCAGTAAAGCACTTGCATTTAATCCGTTGCCTCCCCTTGACAATAACAACAATTCTTGTGTTGTGACTGTAATCAGTGTTTACTATCTGAAATGTAAGCGCATACTTCTGTGCTTGGCTGAATCAGTGCCCAATTTCACATGTATGTAGTGGAAGGGGACTGCTGGCTGAAGAGCAGATACTGCAGATGCTCTCTTATCTCATCTGTGCTCACACAGCTTTACATCCACACAGTCGGGTGGCTCTCACAGCAGCGCAGGACCCTGCTGAGGGTGGGGGTGGTTTGGGGATGCTCTGCTGGGTGGTGGGAACCAAGCACCTCACTGAGGTGGTTGCTTGCAGAACTGGTTTGCATTTGCTTTTGCATTGGTCCGTGCTGTCATGGCAGATCTAAGGTGCCTTGTAAAACTACTCCAGTGAATAAATGACAGTTTCTTAAAGCCTTCAAGAAAAACTGTGATGGGTAGCAGTACAGCCTCTAGAACAAGAGCCACGTTCACCTTGTGTTTACAGCAAAGTTTGGCTATCTGCAAAGTATGTCTTCTCTTTTAATCTCAAACACAAGGAAGTCCTTTTTGTGTGTCAGTTGAGAAAGAAAACCACAGAAGTTTCCTCTTCTTTCAATGTACGCGGCCTAAAACACGCTTTCCGGAAATGCTTGTTCCTGCCTGAGAGAGTGCTAGAAGCTCTGCAGTTTGTAGCACAAAAAACATGAGTCTTGATAATTTTGCAAGCTGTCTTAATGCAACTCTCAGTAGTCCTAACATGAGGCTAAATAGTGCCAAGTAGCTGACAATAGTAATTTAAAGAAGACATGCCGATAAACAAGTTTTTCATCAAAACTCATTAAGCTCATAAAATATTGTTAGTCCTGCTACTTTTAGGTATGCCAGCTTGCAACTTCTGGCTACTTGTGTAATTTGTACAGCCTTGTTGTATCCATTTAAAACATTTGTTACCTACATTTCTGTTTACAGCTTTTGTTTTTTGCTCTTCCTTGGGAGGAGAGTGCAGGCTTTGAAGAAAAAATTAGCTGGTAAATCAATCTATTTTCTTTAGTGGTCAGAAACCATTTATCTGACTTTTGACTAGAGCACTGACTCTCCATCAGTTTTATTTTAAAGTCTTTCAGCATTTCTCATTCAGTGAAAAGTCTTGTGTTAAGTAACATAAACCAGACATCTCCTTTTACAGTCAGCCATGGAATCCAATTGATTGTTTGTATAAGTTTTGTGCAAATGTCAACATTACGCTTTGCTTGTCCATGACTGATGAAGATTGATGTGTTTTGGCACACTGTATTTGTTCATAATTCATGAACTTGCCTTTCTGCCTGGGTTCAGAAGTGGCCAGAGTTTACAGCTGTGTAAATCAAGGTGGCACTTGAGCAGTTGCGATCCCTGTTGACCTGAGACTCCTTTTGATAAAGACAAGTTAAGATTGTCTCATCTCATTTACAGATGTGGCATTTGCATTGCTGTCGGGCAGGGAAAGGTGCTTGTGGTGGAGATATGGTTTGTGATTGCTCATCTCCTTGGGTTTGAATTTGTACCCAGCCCAGGTGGCAGAGCAGTTGAAACTGGGGTTGAGTGTGGATGCACACAGGCAGCATTCTGCCAGTCTCTGCTTTCCAACAGATCTGCAGCATGTTTTATACACAGGCTATACACAGGGAGGCTCAGCAGTGAAAGAAGGAAATGTTTCTGTATTACAGAGCCTATTTCTGCTCTTGTTTTCATTGCTGATGAAAATGCTGATGGTAAGCTCTGGTTTTAGCAGAGTTTTCTTGCTTTTAACCCATCTAGTGACCTTCAGAGTGCCCTAATCCACACAGTATGGTCTCTGGACAATATTCTGGCCAAATTACTGATCACGGCCGTACAGTCCCCAAAAGGCTTTAAATGATGCATTAAGCAATGCAATAGCATCTGCCACATGTGGTTCCTCCTCTCGGGGATGTTTGTATACAGACAGCTCTGTGTTTTGCTCAGTGCTTTGGAGAGATGGGGATGAGCGTGTGCCTGTGAGTGAGAGAGAAGTGCACGTAACCTGTGTGTGCGTGGCTGGTCATAAAGAGGTGCACCGGGTGTCAGAGCTGCAGCATTGACCTGGCAAAGACTTCGAACTCACAAGGTGTGAACAGCAGCAGGGGGTTCAAGGAGGCACCTTAAGGGTCTCCCTGGATGACAGCCTGATTACTTAGCACCTACTGGGTCTGAACCCCAGAAGCAGAGGTGAGGAGATCGTGGGTGCTGAAAGCAGCGGAGGTGAAGCAGTTTCTTGTGCAGCACCTGGCAAGAAGTATACATGACAAAGGGTCAGTGGACATTTGGAGCGAGGGCTCCATTCTGTAGAAGTTTAATGCTTTGGGCAGCCATGCAGGAGCCTGCTCGGCTGCTCATTGGATGGGACCAGAACAAGAGGAATCATCTGCAGTGGAGGGGCAGCACAGCCCTTGTGCTCCCCATGCCTCCCCACTTGCCTGTGAACCAGGCCATGCAGCATGAATCCCCCATCTGGTGTGTGACAGAGTTGGGAAGAAATAAGCTGCTGAAACCATCCCAGCTCCGGTGACATGAAGGAACGTTGATGTGGCAGTGACAGCATGCATTACCATCCTGGTTCACCTCTGGGGTGACCTCTTCATGACATTGTGAAGGCTGCACTGCCACTGCTACGAGCACGTGAAGGGCTGTGCAACGCCCGGGGAGATGCGAGCGCTTGTGCCGTGCAGTGGAGCTGCTACACCTCTGAGTAGACAACTTGCTATAAATACATAGTCTTGTCTGCAAACACTTCTTGAAGCACTGTTATCTTAATCAGCACGGAGGTTAATAGCACTGAGGGTGCTTAGCCTGGAAGAAAAGGAAGGTGGAATCTTCGGTACATCACTAAATTGCTGCCAAGATTACTGCAGAATTTAAATATATCTTTAGTGACAGAAATTTGTGAGGATTAACATTTGCCTTAGGAAATTCACACCCAAAGCACAGGTGGGTTTTACATGAACCATACATGTTTTGGATTCTGGGTTAAATAACTGAGGTTTTGACCCATCACTGGGGGAATCATGAAATGGTTTGAGTTGGAAGGACCTTAAGGATCATCTAGTTCCAACACCCCTGCCATGGGAAGGGACACCTGCCACTAGACCTGGTTGCTCAGAGCCCCATCCAAGTTGGCCTTGAACACAGTTCACGGATGGGGCATCCACAGTTCCTCTGGGCAACCTGTTCCAGTGCCTCACCAATAACACTGAAAATAGCCTGTATACCAACTGGGCCTTGGGTGTAGTGTGACTGTCACTGATTTTATTATATTATCCAGAAGGTTCTGCTGCTGCTGGTTGCATTATGGTAGGCACATTTCTTGCATTCAGAAAGACGGTCTCCTTTCCTTGCAAGCCCAGTATCTTGTGGGCAGATGTGGGGTGGGAGAAGATTGGAGGTTGGACATTGTCACAGCTGCTTTGTCCCAGGCCCCTTGAGGAGTTGGTAGAAGTGGACCCCAGTCTTTCCCATTTCAGGCTAGTGCCTGCATATTGAGGTGACATTTGTTAATGACAAAGCAAAATGTAATAGTTCAGGGAATAACTTCAGGGAAAATAGTCCTGAATCCTGTAATAATTTCAGGGAAAAGCATGACATCTCTAATACTGACAGATGCATTGTAGTAGTTGTTGCCATCCAGGGCTTGGTATTTCCTTCAGTATGAAGAGCCTGAGTGGATTCCTTGCTGAGATTAACACCTCTGAATCAAACCTGTGGACAGCAGGAAAAAATACAGATTGCCAATTATTTTTGTGAGATTAACACCTCTGAATCAGCTTGGTGATACAGAAAAAGATACAGATATCCAGTTATTCTAGAATAGAGACAATATTTCAAATCCGATTTGGAATAGCATCCAAAATATCAGTGGAGTGTTTCTGTGTCTGTGCAGCCCTTCTGGAGAGCAAGGAACAGCAAAACAACCCTGTGTCAAGGTTCAAGGTGGTACAAACTTCTGCAGCAGTGGGTTTCACTGGCAGAAACCTCAGTTCAGCCCAGGCTGCAGTAGCTGCAGTTCCAGCAGCACTGGATGATATGAGAGGCCTGTGGAAGGTGCTGCAACGCAGAAAAGTCTAGCAGGGAGGGGGCAAAAAAGAGCTGTATTTCTTGGGGGTTTTTTAGCCGGGGGAGATGGAAATACTTTTTCAAGGTTATGCTGTGCTCCCCAGTTTTGAGTTTCAAAAAATCATTAACCTCTTGAAAGAAAACTCAAGGAAGCTCCATGAAGAGTTGGAAGAGAAAGACAAAAGAAAAATATGAACTCTGTCTAGAAGTGCAATTTTTTCTGCAAGGGCTATCAGGATGAGCTGTCTCCCTCCTTTATCTTGGTCGGGCAGCTTTTTCGAGTGCAGGTGGCATAACTGCTGAACTGCCTTCTCAGTATTTGTTCCTTTGTATTATCAAAATCTTGAAAAAGTGAAGAAGAGAAGGCAAAACATGCTGGCAAACCCAGACACCGTTAATGCAGTACCGTGGAATTTGTGTCAACATGCTGAGTGATTCGGAGGTTACGTTGTAGTCCATTGTGGAGATATTTAAAACCCCATCGGTGGCAATGCTGGGAGAAATAAAGGGTTTGGAAAACAGAATATACCTTCATTTGGCAAAGAGTAGGTGTGAGCCGTATGGAATCCAGATGTTCCTGATGCCTTCTGAAAAAGTAACAAATCCAGAGTCGCTGAAGGAGGAATTTCAGACTAAACAAATTAGAAAAATATGTGGCCAAACACAACAGAGCTTTTGAGCACAGCGGTCTCTCCTGCCTGTCTCACCTCTTTGCCATTGCCCTGTTTCAGTGCCTTCTGTGGGAATTTTTAAATATGATGTAGAGGAAAGCACATCTTGATATGCAGAATAGGGCCTCAGCATCTCTCTGCAGTCTAAAGTTGGTGAACAAGGCAAGCTGCTCCATTTTGAGGGATAATAAAGAGAAAAATGTTTAATAGGGGGAAATAAATAGAAAACGTCAAAGATCAAAAAATTCTCTGATTTTCTAACTCCTTTCTGTCAGTATAGGCCTCAGTATTTTCTCTCTATATCCTGGTGCTGAATGGTAACTTTTTATCAATAATACACGAGATGCATTTGCAGCACATTACCTCATTTGCATTTTACTTGTCAAGCAGCTTGAATACAAAGAGGTAGAGGCCCCAGCTCTGCAAACATCTATATGTATGAATAACACTTCAATTAAGCAAAGATATACATATGCATGTGTTTTCAGGGTGGAAGACACTGCACTCCTCCTGAGGTTAATTTTGGAAGTTTAGGGTTTATTCAAGTTGAGAATAGAGTCCATGTCTTTTGATAGAATACTCAGAAAGCCATTCTTTGCTAAATGAGTGAATCTGCCTTGTGTTTGCATGGAAAACAGATTTCCTGATCATGCAAGTTACTTTTCTGTACATGAAGAAGAAACAAAGGATGATGGAAGTATGTGTGACAGGTAGTGTTTAGGAATTCAGGACCATATTCCTCAAAAGCTAGCACCACTATTGCTTAGTCTTGCATCAGCTGCATTTTTCTGCTAAAATTACCAGATCCTTAAACTTTGTGTTACCTCCAACTAAAATACCTGTGCCAGTAGAAGACTAAGTGCAGACATAAAGGCAAATTATGTCTGTTGTCAGATTAATTATTTTGGTTTGGATGTACAAGAGGAAAAAAGAGAGGTTGAAATGTAAAATCGTTTTCTAGTTGATTAAAATTATCTAAGTGTTAGGAAAAGCTCATTTCTGTAAGATGTGTACTAGGAAAATGCCCCTGTTGCATACCTACTCTAGGAGTCAGGTGTGGGATTGTGCTTTGTAGTGTATCTTGCCTTTCCCTGACCTCCTCCTGAGGGATGAATACACCTAATCTGCTGGAAAACGAGTGAGGTCTACTGGAGAAGACTCCTTGTAAAAGTAGCAGCCCCAAGTTTGAAGCCAGCAGCCTCCACCTGCTCTAAGCTTGTATGTATGGCAGACTAAGTATAACTGCAGTATCTTCTTGTCAGGTTCACCTTGTCCAAATTAAGCTAGGAAATTGGTTTTCTTGAGGCATGCTCCCAGCATTTACTCTCATTAAGATTTCCTGCTAATGTGAGTGCTCAGCAGTATTTTGCCTTTGCAGATTACAAAGCTAATTGGTGAAGGCTGCAGCTAATGAATGGGCTCCTCAGTATTCTGTGGGCTGAGAAAAACACCACTCACCTTGGAGGATTTGGCCTGACTTGCAGCATTTTGCACTTCTGGATAGCTCATGAAGCACAGGTACCATGAGGCAGCTGTTCCCCTGGGGTTGTGCCAGGTCCAGTCAGGAGAAAATGACCCTGGACCCGTGAATGCAGGTGGTCACAGCCGATGTTGTGGCTACCTGCTAAGAGGGTCAAGCCAGGGGCAGAAATCCTTTCTCTGTGCCAGCTGCCCTGGTACTTTCACAGCACCTTCCCAAAAATGCTAGCCCCCTGCAGAGCTGTCGATGGCCTGGCTGGCCTGCCTGCTCCCCAGCCCATGATGGTTCTAGAGCCTGGCTGTTTGCATGGATGGGAGACTCTGTCTCCATCCCCATCCAGGAACCACGATGAGCAGATGGGGAAATGCTGGTTGGGTTATATAGGACACAGTTGGAGACAGGACGTGGTCTGTGAGGGAGGGAGGGATGGAGAACATCTGGGATATTTGCTCTTGCGTACTGCTGAGGTGCAAAAAGACCATCAATGTGGGTAGTTCTCTCCAAGTCCGAGCCACTCATTTTGCATTTGTCCTCTCTGAATGAAACAGAATTCAGCAAAATAAAGTAAGGTGGCATAGGACGTGAGGGTCAAAGTACATGTTCTAGGAAACAAAATAAAGACTTTTCAAAGGGGTGCTTTCTAAGGTTTAAAACATTTTGCTTTTATATGTGTGTGTGCTGCTTTATTAAGATGCTTTGAATGCGAAGCTGGAGTTTTTAAGTTGTGCTTCCTTGACTACTTAAGCAAGGTGTTGTTTTGTTTTTACTTTCAAAGCTGTTGGTGTCAGGTTTGGCTTTTTTGATGTCCTGAAGCATGTGTGCCAGCATTGTGGCAGCATCCAGCTGCTGTTTCACTGGGAAACCATGAGCTCCAGGATCTCCTCTTTATTTCAGGACTTACCTCAACAGTTTTTCTGACATTTGTGGCTGTTTGTTTACTACATGCATGTTCTAAATACAGCCATAGAGGTCTATTGTGGTGTAAGCAGTCTTGAAAACCTTCTTTTGGTCTGGAAGCATTTACCTTCTGAAGGTTATGAAGCCTTAAATGTTCACTTGGTGTGTTGCCAATATTAGCTGTGAGTTCCTGAGCTTGGAACTACACATGGAAATATGTGGAAGGTTATCAGAAAGCACTGTAATGTCTGCTGCCTTCGGGACTACAAGTGGGGTCCTGTTTTCTGTGTTAGTGGAGTTCAGGGAGAGAAATGCCATTCTGACATTTTGTTTTCTTGTCTTGCACCTTCTCAGATTTTCTCAATTTATTCAGTAGTTGTTTTAGCAAGGTGAAGTTCATGTGAGTGATCATGTGGGAAGGTCAGAGAGGATCATTAAATGACTGAAGAATTGCCATTGAGGACACAAATGTCAGTCTAGATTCAGTCACCCCTGCTTCTGACCTCAAACAAACATGAGAATTGGGATGTATGGACCCACAGTGGTTCTTCAGGTGTTAAAAAAATGACTGCTACGCTGCTCTAATGCTCATAATCTTGTACTGCTGGTGAACCTCACCCTTGAAACACATGCTTTCTGTGCTGTGTAAAGGTCCTCTTAAATAACTTACTAATACAAACATTTTTACCTGGAATTAGAAGGAATTAGCAAGCTCCTTGGGAAGATTTTAGCAGTAAAGCTGTGAATGATGATTCAAGGAACTGAATTTATTGTCTCCAGGAAGTGTTAATGATGATGATAGTGAAAGACAGTGCTTCCTGTTGGCGATTTAATGATGGAGAGAACAAACTGAAGGCTCCAACCTCTTGGCGTCATGGTCCTTAGAGACAGCAGACAAATCTTTGCTCAGTGCAGCAAAGAAAAAGCTCTTGGACATCAGTGGTCCCTGAATTCTCCAGGGTTTTGTGCTGCCTGTTAAAGCAGAGAACCTGCACAATGACCCAGATAGGCTGTTTAATGAGATGGTTCTCTAATGAGGGGATACAGTTTTAAAGCTGAGCAAATAAAGTGTGAGATGTAGTTTCAGATGCTTCCTTTTTTGGGTTTTACTGTGTGTTTGACTGTCCTACAGTCTAACAGGAAAAAAAATAGGGTGAACAAAAACTCGCATTGCAAAACAGTATTTCAGAAAAGCAGATTTGTCCTGTGTTTCCAGATTGCCCGGAATATTACCTGTTACAGTGGAAAATCTGTTATGTTTTTTTTATTTTTTTGTCCCAGGAGAAGGTGCCACTCTGTAGCTGTTCAGCCAGAGAAGAGGTGGCTAAGTGTACATTGGAAACACATCGATGTGAAGCCATCTAGCTCAGTGACAGGAAGACAAAGAAACACAGCAGGTGTTTTGGTTACTTTGTCTTTCTTTGTTATTGTTTTTCTCGACTGAGGGACTAATCACTGTAATCTCCTGTTATTTCTGCTTTTCTTCCAACTTTACAGGAGTTTTTGCAGGTTTCTCAGTTTTGTGGAAAAGCCCCAAAAACAACCAAAATCTGGCAGTGGAGTAAAACCATGTGTGGCAGTATGCAGGCACAAGAGAACACAATGATGATTGCAGTAGTAAATTTAATCTGGCGATTCCTAATTCTGAAATATGTGACTTTGTGACTTTACCTTTGGTGTGGTTTGGGCATACAGTAACTATTGTTACTGTAAGCTGTTTCTGAAAGTTATGTTTTCTGATTGAGCAGTGTGTGGAATTTGCTCTAACTTTTGTGAGTTATCAACCCAGAAGTATTGGTTTGTTTATTTATTTTGTTATCTGTATATTGATGAGTACAATCATTTTCCTGCATGTGTGTGGCTTTTTCTAAGTTTTTAGGATTCTTTGGTTTGTATTTAGTGCATATCTTAAAACATGTGCAGTTTTTGTCAGCCATGTAATACTGGGCTCCAAAGTTTAATTTTAGTCCAGGTCATGCTCACACTGGTCACTGAAACACTAGTGGATTGCTAGTAGATGCAGTATATTATAAGGTATAAGCTGCTTTTGTCATTTAGGGGGATGTACTTTGCTTTCAAAAGTACTCTTTTTTAAAAAGAAGCCTTTATGTTTCACAACCTTACAATAAAGTCAGTATGTGTGTGTAAAGTATTTACAGAAACACAAAAATTATAAGAACAGAAAAGAAGGAATCCCTTTGCATCACATCTCATTTCTAGTTGGTAAGTGCCTCCTCTCTTTTGCAGCCCACCTTTTTCTTTGAGTGAAGATCATTTACGTGGGGGAACAGATTTATTGCCATTCCCCCATGTACTTGATTGTGGGCAGTTTTTTATGAGTATTGTTTCCAAGGGTTATATTTCCACACGTGTGACAGCGCAGTGGCTGCCTGTGTGTGGGTCTAGGCCACAAAGAAGCACTCTGGAACCGAGTTCTTTACAGGTCGCAGGCCAGAAGGAAAAGAGGGCCTGGTTGTTTATTCTTTACATATTTATATGTTTCTAGGAACAACCGTGGATTGGAGGTCAATGTTACCACCTCCTCCATCCTTACTGGTTCACAGAATAGTCCATCAAACATTCTCCACCCAGGAGAAAAGAATGTAAACTAAAGTTACAGTTAACTAAAACATTGCTATGTTTATAGAAAGTGTGTGAGAAACTTTATCAAAGAATCAACACATAGAAAACTGCAAGAGACAGGGCAGCAGCCTGTGGTTGCTGGGGATGGGCGTAGGGCAGGCTGGAGCTGTGCTGCTGTTGCCAAGTCCAGCTGGTGTGGCTGTCAGCTGGCAAACCCTGACCAGCAAAAAGTCCTAAGGGTAGATTCCATCACACGAGCAAAATTGCAGCTTTTTGGTATTTCTGTATTGCTGCGGACAGGATCTAATGATGCAGCTTTTTATCTGCTTGTGTAACTGAAGATTAGGAGGAACTACTCCGAAAAGCCACCTGTGCTTGCAGAACTTCCAGTGTAATTTCCACTTTTTCCAGGCTCCCCCCACCTCTTTCTGCTTAATCCCCACTGCACTTGCCAAATGTTTCCACCCTCTTTTCTGGGTAACCCTACAGATAAGAGACAGCCTTTGGAGTAATTCCTGGTTTCTCTTTATGAATTCATTTTTTGCTATACCCAGCTTCTTCTGATACATTTCCTTCTAACAGCATTGGTCTGTCTGTACCATTCACGAATTTACAGCTTTCTTGTCTGTTTATCAAGGTGGGAATAACATTTTGAGTTGAAGGCTTGTAGTCTTCAAGAGTTTGAGGTGTAGATAATTTTTTTAAATTAGTGAATCCCATTTAAAATGCTAAGCAGAAATACCCTCTTTTCAGTTGGTGAAATTATCCCAGTTGACTGTGAATTACACACAATTACTGTATAAACCAGATCACTTCTAAGGTGGAAGTTGTGTTCTAATTACACTTTTCCTTCTGAGGCGGCCTGCTAACTTCACCATCCTCCAGTGCTGGACCCAGCTGTTGGCTTTTATAAGTCTTTCGTGTTGGGTAGGGTACACTTGGAGGACTTGGAGACAGCAGCAACGGCCAGGTTTTCAAGAGGACTGTTGTTAAATCTTATATAGTTACATTTATGCTTGTTTTCCTAATACATTGAATTGCAGTGCCCAGCTATAGAAGTGAGTGAGTGATTTCTTGCTGATCTGACACCAGCCTTTGTGTTGAACCCTGTACTTAAATCTCCCAAGTTTTCAAGCTGCAGCTTGGTATAAAGGCTTGATGATGTAATTATTTTTGTTGGTGAGCCTAATACTTCAAGATGTTCCAGAGTGAATAGTGATGGAGTATGTCAAGTGCTTTCTTGCAATCTCTGAAGTTTATGATGAGTGAATTTTGCCATTCGGTGCTTTCCTCAGTGATTAGCCTTACAGTGCAAATCTGGTCAACACATGAGCTTTCAGGTCAAATTGTTCACTCCCTTCCTCTTTCAGATTTTCATGGATATTTTTCTTCCATGTGTTTTGTTAAAATGAATTATTGGAGTTCCCTAAATAGAAGTTCATGGAACTTGGTGCAAAGTTCAAGTAAAATGACAGAGTAAAGCATTTCTGAAAAAATTACCAGCAAACTGCATTAAATCTTACCAGCCTTTGTGAGTACCCATCACTGAGGCTGGGCATGGCTGCCAAATGTTGTTTTCAGCAAAGACTAACAAACCCCAGATGAATTTTAGGTTAAATTACTTGTAAATACTTACCTTTTGCATGTGTTTTCAGCTGAGGTGGTTAAACAAAGGCTTTGCAGATAAGTGTGTTCTGCCTCTTGTTTGGACAGGCCACACATCTTCTGGATGGGCTCCCTTGGCATCCACTTCTTCCCCTTGGGATTTTGGAATCGAGTGATTAGCAAGCTGCTGACGAGATCTAGTTATTCCAAAAAAAGAAAGAGGGGACCAGATTTTCCCAGGTGTTTTTTTTCTCTTCTCAGTGGTCATCTCAGTGACTCTGTTGGTGTTACTCCTCATTTTTCACTGTGTTGATGGAGAACTTGAACTGGTACATTATTTTTATGGTAGGATTTTAAAAAGTCAAAGAGCAGGTGAGTTGACAAACAAAAATGTCCCACCATCTCTAATCTTTATTGTGTTGATGATAAAATCAGTATTTGTTTTGTCTTGTCTGACAGCTGTTTCCTGTGTGCTTCATCTGGTTTAGAATATTCTGCTGAATCCATGGTCATGTTAAAATCATTTATCACTGTTTCTTGGCGTTTTTATTACAATTCTTTTAAGAACAAGAGGGTGATTTATTTACATTTTTAGGAAGAGCTGAAAGGAAGGAAATGCTGTGATATCCAAGCCAAAATGTTCAAATTGTATCAGATTTTAAATTACCATGTTTTACACAATTTTTAGTTTCTCTTAAGTTCTTTGTGGCATGTTTGCATTCAAAGTATGACATAGGTGGGGGTTCTGCAAAGCACTTGGGCTCTCCAGTCCCAGCAGGCAGCTTCAGCAGTGAGGGGCAGTGGGACCCTGCACCGGCACTTGGCCCACACCTTCTGCCTCTGTCCCCAAACCTGCAGGGGTCTCTTCTGTTTTCATACTGCTAAAGCTCGTAGTGTTGGAGGAATTTAAGAAACAATGATAAGGTAATGAAACAACTTGCAAAAAATGATCTCTCATTTTGGAACTTTTGCATAAATTATATGTGTATTACTCCATATTTTTATAAACTCTGTCAGTACGGATTCCTTTCTGTAGCGCTGAATTATTTTCACTGTCTTTTCTTTCCCTAGCAGACAACATAAGCTTTTCTTTGGCATTCTTTTTTATGTTCCCCCCCAAAAAAGATGAAAGAAAAGCAGAAGGCTTTGATAGATTTATTGCCTGTAAATCTATGAAAGATGCTACTAAAAATCTCAGACTGAATGGCTGAGATACCAGTGAGGATCCAGTTAAGAACCATGTCTGATGTGGTCAGTAAAGTCCTATGCCTGTTTGATGGTTTTCCTAAAGCTTCAGCTCTTGGATTCCTGGGTTTTCTTGAGAACTTTTGCTCTGACATGGAGGAGAATGTAATTTCTGTTTTTCTTGTTTGAAGAGATAAGTTTGTCACCATGACTAGAGCAGAGTGTGCGCTTAAAGCTGTGGAAATAAAGCAGCAAATGACAGAACTCCAGTTTTACTCATAAAAAATTATTTATTTTTAGGTGAATTTTGGGGCTTTTTGACATTTAGTTTTCCCAACAATGAAATGTTTAAACTATCTTTAAGACTGTTAAACAGTTCTACTAAGCTACTGCATAACATTTCACTGCCCTTCAGTATTTGCTCTGTATGATATGAAATGTCTGTACTTTGGTTTTGGGGTTTTTTCCCCCTTTCTTTGACTCTCCTGCATAGGCTGTATAGTTTGGTGAGCTCTTTAATGAATATAAAGTGTGCTTTCGTCCTTGGATTTTTCTTTCGATTTTTTATTTTTTTTTTTCCAGAAGGCACAGTATTAAGAATTGAAATATTCAACATCTGGATTTATTAAAGTCACAGTGCTGGGTGAGGGGAGCATTTTATTTTAAGAACATTTCATTTTGACCTCTGGGATAGCTAAATTATCCTTCAAATGCCCCCAAGGAGCAGAGCGTGTGCCCTTTTGCTACCGAGGCCAGGTCATCTGCCCATGTTTCAATGAGCCACCATGAAGCTCCCGTTTTCCATTTTCAGAGTTTCTTTTGGGAGTTGGTTTGTTGATAAAACCTACTGAGGGAGTTGCCTGTGTGGCATAGTGCTTCTCAAGGGGCTTTGTAAATGTCACTGAAATAAGCTTCTGTGGCATCACTAGTTTCACAGATGGATAAATAGAAGTGTGCATTGAGTTTTTGGAGGCCAAGCAGGGTTGGGCTCATGGGTTAAGACCTCTGAGCTCTGGTTTTGTTGCAGGTACTGATACCTCTGCTCCTGTTCAAGGCAGCAGATTTGAAGTATTACACCTTAATTGTGTAAACTGAGAGGTCTAACCATAACCGCTGGAGTCATGGAGGCCTGAGGAAAATTAATGCTCTAATATTGGTTAATTGCTTTGAAGGTATATATTGAAAATAAGAGTTCTAAGTATCTTGGTACATATTGTTTCCTTTATTACAGCAATGTATCTGATTTTATGGGAGTAATTTGCAGTAGCATTCAGTTTGTGGTGCTAAAGCAAACCCTTCAATGTGCTTTACAAACTTGAGGGCTGGTTTGTGCTGGTGGCTCCCTTAAGCAGGAGGATGCTCACCTGCACGTGCAGCTGCACAAGCTGAAAACCAAGCCCATTTCTGTGCCTGCCTGCAGCCACCACCCGCAAACCACACAGCACCTACAGATGTCACGTACGTCCCTTGGGGGACAGAGCAGGTCGTTCTCACAGGCTGGGGTGGCTGCAGAGCCCTCCTGCAGCGATGAGGAGCCAGCCCAGTTCAGGGCAGTGCTGGTTTCCCTGCTCTTGGACTGGCAGTGGTGTGGCCATGTCATCAGCATCCATGCTGTTCCCTGGCCACCCTCACAGATTCCCAGCTGTAGGCTACGGCACGTGGTGATATGGTCAGCAGCTAAAAATAACTAATGGAGGGAATTGAATAAAGAGCGGGTATTGGCACAGGTACAGATGCACCAGTGGAGAGCTGTCGCTGGAACACGATTTCCACAGGCAGCCGGTTCACTGTTGTTTGTCACCAGCTGAGTTCCAGCACAGCAGGCAGCTTGCAGGCCTATGGGAGTCACCTTCCACATCCAAAAACTCCCTGATCTGCCGCACTTAGCGACAGCTTTTCCAGTATGTCCCACATGAACCTGCATTCAGTATCAAAACAGAGTATTAGCCAAACAATTTAGTTGTTATTAGTCAAGAATCTTGCACCTGGACTGCAAGGTGGGACACTGTGGGGCTCTTAGTTCGGGGGGAAGTGTGGTGGTTTAGGTGTTTGCAGGGGTTTGTGTGGCTGAGATGATGGGCTGCGCAACTTGGGGCTTGGCAGGGCCTGAAGGCTTCATGGTCAATAGATGAACTGCCATTATCCAGCTGAGAGTCAACATAAACATGTTTCCACCCTGTCTATGTTCATGGAATCATAGAATGGGTTGGGCTGGAAGGGATCTAGTCATACCCTCTGCAATGAGCAGAGACATCTTCAACTCAATCAGAGTTCTTTGAGCCCCATCCAGTCTGACCCTGAATGTTTCCAGGGATGGGACATCCACCATCTCTCTGGGAAACCTGTGCCAGTGTACTACCTCCCTCATTATAAAAGAATTTTATCCTTATATCTAACCTAAATCAACTCTCCCTGTCTCACCACAGCCTTCTCTTTTGCAGGCTGTACAGCCCCAACTCTCTGTTTTCTTAGGAGAAGTGCTCCAGCCTTCCTACCACCTTTGTGACCTCCTCTGGACCTGTTTCTATAGGTCCATGTCTTTCATGTGCTGAGGACCTCAGTGCTGGATGCAGTATATCTCTATTAATATATCTCTGGTCTTTGGATAAGACATTGTCTTAGTTGTTGGCCTGAATGTTGCCTTCATCCAAAGAAGAGCTGCGTGTTCTAGCTGTCCACAGGATGCATAATCTGTCTCTGCGGTAGTAATGCATATTTTGAATATCTCTCCTTGCTTGCTTCAGAGTGATTTCTTGGTCAATCTGCTTTTGAAGCACCTAAATTAAGGCTTGCTGTACAGTTGAAATGAAGTGCAAACTGGTGTTTGCTTGAACAGAGCTGTCTATATGTTCCCGCCACACACCCCAGTAAGTTGCTGATAACTCATGAAAGGTAAGGGGATGGTAGATCACATGAAAGTTATTGCACCCTCAGCTGTCAGTTCATTCCCCAAAAGCATGCAGAATGGCTTAGTGTAAGGATTATTTCCCATCATTTATGGTTGTATTGTTTTCCTTCTCTACCGCTGCTTGCATTAATCTTGTATGTCCTATCAGTAAACCACAGTTCACAAGCTCCTTATCTCAGTTGTCTACATCATATTGGTCTGTGCTGACTCTTGAGTTATAGCCTAAGGACATTTCAATCGTACTTTTATGGCACATGAAAGCCATTGCTTCATCGTGCTTAGTTCCCATGATTCTGAAGTCATCACAAAAATATTTTACTCATTTTCTTCTGAGATGTTCAAGCACTGTCCCTAGCAGTCATATTCTACTTCACCCCCTGTCAGGATGTGCCAACCCCAGAATGTACTGTTTGTTATACGAACAATTCAGATTGTGAAGATCATAGCTATGGATCCTGAGAAATGAGTTCAGGGCACTTGGTGTCTACATCTGCATCTTATTTCCCTATCTCAAAGTGTGCTGGGGAAGGCCGTGCTGCTGGACTTGCCCTTTCTGAGTCAGATCCCTTCTGAAACATTTTTTAGCGTAAGAACTCCAGTAGCAGAATTTCCAGGTGGCAGCTTTATAATCAATAGCCAATCCATAGACAAAACCAAAGCACAGTTCCTCAGTTCCTCTTTCCAGCCCTCTCTGAAGAAGAAAAACTTGTCTCAAAATTTCCAGTTGTTCCCATAGTGATCAGGGCAAAGTCAAGGTTACTTGGGGATCCTTAAATGTGAAGTGGTAGAATTTTAAATCTTTATGGGGTTCAGTGTTGGGGAAGACCTGTATTCCCAGTGCTTGCTATTTTGAGAACTGGTCTTGAAGGCTTTCAAACTGTCACATTGTCATTGCTTTTGCCATGATCGTTACACTCATTGCTTTAAATCACTTGAGTTGGAGGTTTTTTCCTGTCTGTTGACTATAAAGTTTGTTTTGAATTCAGAGTTTCAAGTAGTGACTGCTTAAGCAGAGTGGGGACAGAACCCATGGTCCTAAGTCAGTGCAGGTGGTGTATACACAAAATTGATTTCAGAAGCCAAATAGAAATGTGTGAAATTCCATAGCTAAGCTTAGTGGACAAAGTATACCACCTGAGTGCTGAACAAAGATGAAACTGTCTGAGGAAGGAGCTTTAGATATATGAAGTAAAAAAGTTTCATTGCTTTCCTGTGCTGTGGAAATACCAAGAACAATTTCCATGTGGAAAAAGAAAAGATGCTCACCTTTTTGTCAAAATTCCTCTGAATTAAATGCAGTCTTTCAGTTCTCATACTAAAGGCCTTACCCACAGCAGCCATGTTCATGGTGACCTGCATATTTTGGAATATTACCAGTAAAGTACCATACCCTTCCACTGGCAGAACTGGGGAAGAGGGAGGTTGCTTCCATATCTGCCAGGGTTAGAAGCAATTTTCTTACACAATAAACCATTCTGAGTGTCCACTAAATCCATTGTTAGTCACTTAGAGACATGATTAACATGAAGAATTTGGACAATAGAACTGTCTTTCTTTGTTATGCAAACCTCACATCAGAAAAGATGACCCACGTGCAACATACCTTTCACATGTTACATCAGTGTAACTTATATCTGTAATGGTATAAATTAGAAAGAAGAGAAGAAAGAGAAGATTACAGTTTCCCATTTAAAATGAGCAGTTTAGCTTTGCCCGTGCATAGACTGGTTAGTAAATTTTTGTCTCTGAGTGCATTAAAACTTAGTTTAAAAGACCACAGCAGAAAGAGAAATTGCATTGATTTTTACTTAATGTGGTATTTTCTTGCTGATGGGTTGGTGCTCTGGGCACTATGTTCAGAAGCTGTCAGACGCCTGTGTGGCAGCATCCTTAGCACTGTACTGTGGCTTAGCCCTCACTCGGAATGCTTTGAGGAGAAGAGTCAGATCCTATTGCCTGTTAACTTTTGAGGTGGAATGGAAGCACAGATAAACAGGGGGCAAGGTGTCGTAACTCGTTGTTTGCATGCTGTCAGTTGGCTGCAGCAAGCACCTACCAAGAGGGGGGGTGTATGTGGAGGTTGCCCTCCAAGCATCTCTGCACAGCCCAGTCCAACTCCTATTCCAGCTCTTGGTGGCAAGAACTAACTTCCATGGTTACATATTTCTGGGCAAATGAGCTCAAAGTAAGTGACAATTTTTCAACAGACAGTACTGTCTGGGAAGTCTGGTATATACAAACGCCTGCTTTAATTTCACATTGTGTGTGTATATATATATATATGAAATCTATTTAAATCTCTTAATGAAGCTCACAGATCACTCTTGGCCTTGTGTAGCAAGTCCCTGTCAAGGGTCAGTGGTAGTGTGTTGTCCTCTCATGGCTGGAGACCACAAATCTGCAAATGATTTAAATTGCAGAGTTATTCCTTTCCATTAGAATAGAATTAAAATAATTAATTACAAATTTATTTAATTTTCAAACTGGAAATTTAGGGGTTTTTTTTGGTTTTTTCCTTCTGATGTGCAGCTGAGGCAATGAAAACTTGCTTGTAGGTCTTGTAGTGTTGTGCATTGCAATTAAATTTCATGGTGTCCTTTTATGCTGCAAAGCAGTAGTTCTTATTGAATCCACGTCTTTTCCAAATAAAATTAACTTCATAATTCTCTTGTAATTCCCTGTGCTTCATATAATTGTTAGTATTAAGAAACCTAAACTAGGGAGCATTTTGTTATGTTTATCGACAGAGAATGTGATTGGAATAGGTTAAACTTTAGTTAGTTCAGGAGCTATAACCACCTGCATGATGCCATGAACACACATCTGTTTGGGGACTGTACCTGAGTGAAGGAAAATGAGTTTATTGCTACTAGTTTATTATTTGGGGGTCTTTCCTACTAAGCTTTTTACTTGAATCAATTTTGAAGATTTATATTCAATTTCTGTTTCTGTCATTGCATATAGTGCTGCTTAAGTCAACCAATCAGTTATGTAATGCTGACCCACTGAAACCCTGCCTGGAAGTTTCCAAACACCGTTCAGTTTCTTTCATTCTGCTTAGAAGAGAAAAGGCTAAATAAATTCAGCAGATGTGATGTAGCTGGTGAGGCAGTTACAGCTATCTGCTGTATCATTATATGTCCCAGTTGCTTCTGATATGGTCCAGCAGTATTTAGCTTTTTCTAGGGCAGTCAGTTCCCCAAAAATTATTTAAAAATACTTCTTTTTCCTTTTTTAGTCGTATTTTTTTTGTGTGTGGTTTTTTCTTTGTTGTTTTTTTGGGTTTTTTTAGTTTCAGCAGAGTTGTCTCAGCTGTTTCTAAAACCAAGGCTGTGGGGGCAGAACCGCTCTGTGGTTTGTTCCTCTGTCTGGTTTTGGTGCTTGAGTATTTGGTGGAGCTGTGCTTAGAAGTGAAGCAGCTCCACAGGGCGGCCAAGGCAGTGCTGAGGATTTGCCTCAGTCCCTGCAAGGGCACCAGTGGGAAGATGTGAGCCCACAGGGAATGGCATTTATTCAAAGCTGAGCATGGATAAGATGCAGTCACGTCAAAGTCATGCTGGAAACCACACTGAACCACAAAGATAAAATAGTGAGTGTGTTTATTCATTATGACTGTCTGTTCAGTGCTCTGACATAGATATGGTCATATTCCTGTACTACAGGGTTTTTGGTGTTTGTTGGTCTGTGTTGATCTGTGAGCTCCTACGTGAAACAGAGGAGAAGATTAATAATGCAAAGGTTCAAATCTGCAGATTAAGCATAAATGAAAACTGTGTTTGACCTTTAACCACTCTGAAAATAAATGTCCAGCCATTTCTCTCTGGGAAAAGTAATAGAGGTCATAATTTTTAAAAAATGTATGCGATATTTTTAGGAATAAAACTGTGTATCTTCTTGTAAAATCCAGAATTAATAAATGTATACTCTGCATGGATTAAAAAGAACTATTAGATGTCTGTAAAATAAACTTTAGTCGTTTTCAGATAAACTGGTAGCCATGTAATGAACTCATGCACGTGAACACAGTTAGTTTGTATTATAGCTGGGTAGGGAAGAGTGTGTCTATCAGCTCTATAAAACCTGAATTATTTGAAATGGGTTCAGCCAGGCAATCCGTAGGGCAAGCAGTCATAAATGTGTGCTAGCAGCATAGTCTAACCTCTCTTCTTGTAAATTTTTTTCATTGTCTGTAATGATTTTGCCATATATATATGTATATAGGTTAACCTTTACTGGTCAGAGCTGATTTATTGTTATAGGTGTCCATATATCAAAGGTCTGAATGGTGAAATATATGCTATTAACAGGCAATTTCTATTTAGTAAGCCAAGTGGAATTTTGGAAGAATGTAAAGGTTACTTTTAGAAAGGACTGTCATCTGGCTGGCATCCAGGGTTTCCAGTATGTGAAAGTTTTAGGTGAGTATTTGGCTTTAAATACATGGCAAAACCCCATTGAAGCACATGCTGAAGGTTTCTCCTGTACTGAGGGAGGGATGGGTACCTTGGTCCCATGTGGGTCACCGCTATCAGTCCCTGAGCTCAGGTGTTTACAGGTGGGGGCATCTGTTGGGGTTTTAGGAATTTCTGCTTCTGGTTTTCTTTTTCCCTTAAAGAATTTTCCCCATACAATTGGCTAGTCTGTTCTACCTGGGGCTTTTCTCGTGTAGGGCAGAGATGCCATGAGATTTAAACTGGGTAAAAGGGGGTTGGGTGGAGCCTCCAGCTCTCTTGTTCTTCTAGCATTGGAGGGGAGAGGAGCTGCTCTCGTGGTGGGAGGGAATTCATCGCTCTTGCGAGCTTCTGCCGTCTGCTGCCGTTCTCCTTGCCGGAGAGCCCCGGGATTTCAAGCCCGCCTTTGCCTGCCCAGCCGGGAGCCGGGCCGCACCTACCCTGCCCCCGCCATTCCTCTGCCGCTGCTTTGCTGCACTGTAGCCCCGGACGCCCTGCCTGCCGAGACTTCCCGCGGTCCCTGCTGCCGCTCCGTATTGTGATACATCTCCCTGCCACCTGAGATTGTTCCTCCCTGATGCTCCAGCCTGCTGTTCCCGATCGGCTGCCCCAGGGAGGTTTGTGAAGCTTTTCCCTTCCCTCCCTTCCCGGCCCGNTGTTTGGTGTTATTGCCAGAGTTATTGTTGGTTGTTTGCCTTGTTTTATATATATATATATATATATATGTATTAGTAAAGAACTGTTATTCCTGTTTCTCATATCTTTGCCTGAAAGCCGCTTAATTTCGAAGTTATAATAATTTGGAGGGAAGGGGGTTGCATTTTCCATTCCAAAGGAGGCTCTTGCCTTCCTTAGCAGACACCTGTCTTTCAAACCAAGACAGCATCTCACCTGCTATGGGTACCCAAAGTGATGTACCAAACCACAGAGAGACTGTGAGGCACGTCCTGCTGAGGGCTTGTAGGCAGTTCAGGAGATTGCCATAATCCTGTACCATAAACTTTGTGCGTAGGCGGTTTTTATCCTGCTTGTGATAATCTGTTTGCTTAGTGCATCCTTAGCAGGGTGGGAGAAAGCATAGTAAATTCTTGGAGTGATGGGATACTGCCCTAAAGCCAGTAAAAAGCAGCTTGTGTTTCTAAACCATCTTATCATTCTTTAATTAAGCATGGGCTTTCATGGTGAGGGGGGAGTGGCTAATCTGATAGTCATCTATGCAGGCAGTTGAAAGGAAATCCTAATTACTCACCCTTTTCTGTGGGCTCCACACACTCCAGTTTACCCAATTCTAATTCCTTGGGGGGGCTAACATCCTGACCCTGAGTCAGTGAGAGTTCTGCCCGAGCTGTCTGCATTTTCGTGCTGAAGCATGGCAATGTGCAGCAGCAGTGCAGTTTTGTTCACGTGTGTCCAGAGGCTCGGGGATTTCCTTGCAGCCCTTGCATGTCATGTGTTTTCAGGTTTGATGCCTAACCAACTGCATACTTAATTAATTTTATTTATTTTATATTTATTTTATTAAACCACATACCTAGTGCTTTCCCCGAAACCTTTGGGACTGATGGTTTAGTAGTTCAAATTGAAGGATGGTGATGATTTTAGCAGCTTTGTGATACTACAATGGCATTGCCTGGGCTAGAGTCCAAGGTTTTGGCATTCGTGGAAGGTGACATACAAAGCAAAGAGCAAGCACCCAGCTCTGCAGGAAGGGTGTCATTCTCCCATCAACCAGTCATCCCACCCTTATATGGCCAGGTGTTTTCTCTAATGTGAATCAAAAAGTATCCTTATTCCTGTTGTACGTATCAGGTTTGCATCAGCTTTTGCATGCATAACCGGCTCCCAAGTGCAAGGGATTGCTCCATAGACCACAGGTGCTTTGTCACACTCCCCTCAATCCCATTTCCAGCTCCTTCCACCTGGGAAATGGGAAGGCTGCAGTTGGTACCTACAATGGGAATGCCCCTTGCTCAGTCTCAGCACTGTATGTCTGCTCTGTTATGTATTATTCACAGACTTCTGTATACGTTGATGTTGTTCTAAAGTGAAAGGAGGGGTTTTTGGCAAACAACTCCTTCTCCTGTAAAAAGCATACTAATCTTTGCAAATATTGAAGCAAATGGAGGAGGTGTTTTTAAGGGTTTTCAAATTATTCTTGCCAAGTGCATTGTAGAGTATTAGTGCAACTGCTCAGAAATGGAAGTACATGGGTGTTTTTGAAATGGTGTGCCTGACCCTTGAAGGCATCTGATGCATGGTGCCTGTGCCAAATGGATGGTGGCACACAGAGAAAGCAACAGAAAATATGCTCTTTTGGATCAGGCATTTTGTGCTGCTTTACTAGAACAGTAGCTGCAGTACCTAGAATGTGAGCCTGTTTGGATTGTAGGTCTTGCAAAAATGGAAGATTATGTACTTGTGTGGGGTTACTCGTTTGCAATTTGATACTCAGTCTCTCTTCTCAAGAAGCCCAAACCAGCATTATTACAAGAAGCTCACTGCTCATACATGATAGTGCCTGAAGAGCTGCTGGTGCCTTGTGTCAAACACCGGAGGAGATTGGGCCTGGGTCAGGAGAGGTGCTGTATCAGCAGCGGGGGGCTCTCGGACCGTGCCTGCCGTGACACTGGCTGTCTGGCTGGCTGTGTTCGCCAGTGCCGGCACCCGCCCGGACGGGAGAGGATGGCGGAGGCTGCTCGCGGGCGCGGGAGGGTCGGCCAAGTCCCAGTTCAGGTTCACCAGACCCACCGGTGGTGCAGGCGTGCTGGAAGGCAGGAAGGAGGCGGAGGGGCTTCTCCTGGTAGAGGATTTATTCGGGCACCAGGGCCACGCAGAGAAGCCCCGAAGGGCTGTTACGCAGGTGTTTTGTGCTTTACAGAGTGGGAGAATACAGAACATCCAATGGTGCAAGGATGCGGGGTTTGAATTCTCGTGGGCAAGGGTACAGAACCAATGGAGAGCATTGTGGGAGGGGAGGGATATCGTGGGAGAAGAGAGATCTTTCTTGAGGGAGAAGCCAAACACAAGGAAAAACGGGTGAGATGGCAGTGGCTACTTATGGGGGTATGCTGGCCGTGGAAGGGGCCATAACGCACTGCAACACGTGCCCACGTCACAGTTCTGAAGGGGAAGGCTTCAGTCCGGGCTGGGCATTTCAGGGTGCCGACGGTAATGAACGAAGGAAATTACAGGCTCTGGGAAAGTGTATTGTAAGCTATGAATCACTGAATCCTCTCTCGTTCTGCTGTTATCAGCTGACAGATCTTTTTCTATAAAATAAAACCCATTAATGCATTCGTAGTCATTTTTTGTGACTCAAAGGCTTAGACCTTCTCTGAACTCTCAGTCTAAGAGGAACTTCTGCTTGTTTTTAGCCAAACCCATTTTTGCATGAGTTAGTACTCCTGTGCATGCCCAGAGTCACATTTCTATCAGTGCACATCCTTTCCTCCTTGAGTATGTGTCTTACATCTTGCTGCAAGAGGCACTCATGGTTACACTGAGTGCCATCAAATCTGCATTCCTCTGAGCTCTCTCACTTGCTGGTACTGCCAGCACATTCATAATGCTCTCTTCTTCCATCAGATTCCCCGCAACCTCTCATCTTCTTGTTGGGTTGCCACACTGAGGGCTGCATGTGTTATATTTCTTTGCATGTAGCAGAGAAGGAATATGATACTGGCATTTTAAATTTCTTTTTCCTTTTTTTGTATCTGGATGCCTCCTATCAAAGAGTGAGACAAAGCCTTTTTCCCACATATCGTGAGTTCCAGGGCAGCATAGCTTAGATCAGGGTATGCTCAATCTGATGGGTGCTCAACAATGAAATTAATGCACTATGTCAGCTCTAACATCTCCCTGCCAAAAAAAATCACAACTCTCACTGAAACTTTCGTGATCACTGTGACAGTGGAACAGCATGACTGAGCAGAGTGTGCGGTCATGCAACTTTCCTGTTGAGAAGTTGATAAAATGCCCCTTTGTGGCCAACAGGGAGAGAGCAGTGGTGAAAATCATGGGAAGGTGAAGGCACAGAGTGGACATCAGTGCCCTCACTGGGGGACAGGTCAGGGATAGAGCTGTGGCATCAGCTGTCTCTCACTGTGCTGTAAGCACACATGTTGGCTGTCCAGCCCATGGATCCACGCTGGAAAGCAGCATCTTTGGCAGTACCACAAAGACCACTTTAGGAAACTGGGGAAAGACTTTGGGGATAAGCATGAGGAGATGGATCTCCATTTCTTCTCTTGTGGACTGGCTTGCTCCATGTTCACTGTTTCTGTTGTTTATTTTTGTGGTGATTTTGAGGATTTTGAAGTTTAGCAATTCATTTTGGCAAGACTTAAGGTTTTCTTTCCTCTATATCCTAATAAAAATACATGTAAAGCTGTAGTTGGTTATTTGGGAGCTTAGTTTCTATGTTTAGGGGGATTTCGTTTTCTGATTCTTCTTTGTTTTGTAATATGTAGCCTGAACAGTTAAATCCATCCCACGTTCCACTTGGTTGTGCACCACTTAACTGCTTGGTGCTAGCGGAATATATCCTAATTTAGTTGAATTGTTGTTACTTTTATGCCATTTTAAGCAGCAGTGATTGCCACCCATTATCATTAGGTGAAAACTATTGCCTTTAGAAGGATCCTAATAAGGAGGACATCCCAGTTAAGTAGAATGTGCTCTGCTAAGAAACTTCATTACAAGAAAAGATGTCATAGTCACATTTTGTAATACAATTCTATTGTCTTCCTGTAGCATTTGCTCTGGTATCTCACAGAGGTGCTCTCTGCTTTGGATGATCTAGTTAGGCTCTCAGTTCTGTAATTTTTAAGCATTAGTCATTTGCTCTTCTCCTGGATTTTCCAGGAAAGAAAGGGTGATCTCCTGTGGTTAAAATGCATAAGTAGAGGCCTTATGGTCTTTTCCTGCTTTTCTCTGACGCTCCTTATTTCACCTTGAATCGGTTACTAAACTCTCCTCTGCTTTACTTTCACTTCCTCTGTGTATTAGACATGAATATTACCTTACCTGCGTAATGCCAGTGTCTTGAGATGAAGTATAGAGCTTTTCAATGCCTTTTCATGTATTTGGGTACTGGGTGTTAAAGACACACAGTGTCCATTTAGTCTCTTGATTCCTGTGCTTGCTCTTCCCTTCCTTGTTTGGGCTGCTCTACCTACTGTCAGACTCCAATTCTGGGAACTTGATCTCACCACCTAGCTTTCCCAAGTGCTTTGCATTTTCTCCATGCAAAGCCCCATTCCCTGTTATTTAACTGGGTTGGAATGTGTGGAAAGAAGACACTTTGCTCTTCTTGCCTTGAATGGTTTCCAGGTCGTCCGTTAGCTGAAAGCAGTGGCTGATATGATTAGCTTTAAAGTTTTCCCCATGGACTCTTTTCTGTAAGAAGAATGTTTTCCATCTGCCTTGCCCATCAGGTGGACAGGCTTGAGCCTGGGAGTGATGGCACAGGTTGTTTCAAACAATGGAGACCACAGGGTTTCTTTCCAGGTGTGAGCTTCGACCATAGCAGTTTGTGTCACTTTACATTCACCAGCTCTTGCACTTTGGTGTCGGGATGCTGAGCTCAGAGTGCTGGTGATCCCATATCATCCCTCAAAATCTGCTGAGCACCTGGACGGTATCCTTCTCATGTACTCATGGTTGCCACGACTGCAGAATGTGGGGTCGGGAGAGTTCTTCTGCATGTTGGAATACCAACCATGTGGGGTTTGCACCTAGTCAAGTGTTTTGCTGTTGCAAAGGCAGCTGGCAATACTTTTGACCCTTTTATTTTTCCCCATAGACCTTTATATAGTAGACCTCAAGAATGCTCTCTGGTGCTGGAAAGTATTTTAGTACATGAGCCTGTGGAAGAAAAGGGTTTGGTTTTCTTTTTTTACTGGATGTTTTATGAGCTCTTGAACTTGATGTGATTATTTATGAGAAGAGGAGACTGGACCCAAAGAGTCTAGTCCTGTGTTCCCATGTAATAAAATTTACAAATTGTGATGACTGAGGGGATTTCCTGCTACTAAAGGTAGTCTTCCTGGGTGAGGTTGGCATTTACTTGAGCAATGTAATATGCAACACCATATATTGGGAACAGCTCAGGGTTAACTACCATTTTCAGGTTCATTTTATATAGCAATTTGCCTTATATCTATCCTGCACACCTAAATTCTATAAACTCTTAGTAGGATCCAGCTGTTCCTTGCAGTGGCAGTATAAACTCTTTTCCAGATATATACATTTGCTTAAGATGTAATAGATAAGTAAAGAGGGAGGTCAAAGATTATTTGAATTATTTTCTCTTGAAAGTAGGAGCACTTAAAGAAAAATAACAAGAAAGCAGCAAAGCATTCATGCTTCTATTCAGACTCTATATTGATATAAAGAAGTCTGGCACTCTTTCCAAAGGAATGAATGGTGAAATGTGAAAAAAGTATTTTACAGTGTTTATGGCACTTATATTTTTAGTCAAAGCGAACACATTTGTGTTAAGTTTCTGCTAGATTCCTCAGCCATGGATCAGTTTGTAGCACATTGTCTAGTGGGCATTTTTATTAGTTTAATGTCATTAGAAATTTGTTTTGTTTAGAGCATGGGATTTGAATACTAAAGGAGAGGGAGGAGGCAAAGGATTTGAAATGTCAATGAGTATTGCAGACCCACGAATATAAGCAGTGCAAACTTCTTACTTGCCTTGTTCTATCACTGTATATGCGCATATTTATACACATATATATATTTCTATAAATTCAGCAAATTGAGAAACAGTGGAGAAAGCTTAGATATTAAAAATATTTTTTTTAGATGATTCCCCTGTATTTAGGTGAAGTTTGGGTACAAACCCCGTATTTCTCCTGTCCTGAAAAACTGTAAGAGGTCACACAATGGCTGCTGTGTCTTGTGTTGGAGTTGCTCTTGTCTCTCAGGTCCTTCAGGCTGTTTTGCTGGGGAGGCACCAAGGGGCTTTGCTGGGACTGCTGCTGGGTGCTGAGTTTGGGATATTTGTGTGATGCACATGCACTTGTCATGCTGCAAGGACAGTATTAGTCAGCTCTGTGGCAAGCTCTGAAAGAAGTATGCAGGAAAGCATGTATTTTTGTGCCAAAATCTGCTTTGCAGTGCAGGGTGGCATATTAGCTGAGCCCAAGAAGTGAGAATGTGCACAGGGAAACTGGAAGAGTTACCAGGTACCCCGGTCTCTGGATGAGTTTGCCTGAGAGTTTAAAATAACTGGTCCTTTTGTAAGTCTGGGCACCTTCACTTTGTCATTTTGTGCAATACTTCTTTGGGTTGGGATTTTTAAGTCCTTAGGGACTGAGCTCTTGCTTGTGCATTAGCTGAGCTCAGAAGGCAGGAAAATGTGAAATGTATGAATTTTGCATCAGATTTTCTCTATGATGTTGTTTTTTCTCTAGAGGTTTGGTTGGGGGGGGGGCATTAGGAGCTTATCACTGTGATTTTTTTTGGCATCCTGCTGATTTTCTCTTCAATCTCTTACCTATGGATTGCAGGGTGCTCTGAGGCCAAGGGCAAAGTGAAGAGAGCAATGTTGGGTATGGCCTGTTCTGGGTATGTTGATGCAGTCAAGTCGTAGGCAGATCCATGCCCCAAGGAGGGTACAGAGACAAGGGGAAGCACCAAAAGAGGTGACAAAATCCAAATACACTGGAGTGCTTTGGTTGTCTCCCTTGCCCCAGCAGCTCACAGCAGTTGGTGTGCAGCTGCTGCACAGTGCTGGGTGGCACAGAGCAGACAGGGATGTACCGAGGGAGTCTGGCCCGGGATTCATGCGGCAGCAGCAGACTGTTTGATTTCCACTCCAGTGAACTGGAGGGAAGAAGAGGGATAAAATAATGGGCAAAGAAGCGCACAGGGTTGAGTAACCATGCAGAAAGGAAGGACATTTAACAGTGCCAGTTGAGAGAAAAGACAGGTAGCACTGTTCATTTCTGAAGATACTGCACAGAAATCTTCGGTGTGGAATGACAGATAGTATTGGCGGTGACAGCCAGAAACAGCAGGGGAAAAAGTCCTCGTTTTCAGGTCTTTGGAAACTTGAGGTCCTCACCTGTTTCTCAAGTTCAATGCAATGAGGCTGAAAAGGCAAGTAAATAATACAAATTGGCAGAGAATTAAAAGAAGGAAGTTGAACTGTAGCCAAACCAGTGAAAGATGATGGTGACTTTTTAGATGTTTCTATCTATAGAAAAGATATTTATAATCACAAAGTGTTTATCTTTTTCCCCTCCTCTTCAATCTGGCATGCTCTCTTCTTCCCTGCTGTAGCCTTTCATCAGAAAATTTGAGCTTTACATCAAACACAGATAAAAAGAGAGTGGCTTTTTCTTCTATAAAGCATTTTATTCTGTTTAATATTTTTTGGGGAAATGGGTGAAGCTAGAAGATTGGCTGAGTTGCATGCCAAGCCATAAAATTCCTTTTCTCCATACTTGTGAAAACCAGATTTGATCCAGCAAAATTATGAGTTACAAACAAATCTTCCATCACCCCACTGATCACTTGCTGTGGTCAATTATAGTTTTGAAGCTGATATAAGAATCAGATGTTTGGCTATTGTGTGTCTTTGCTAATCTCCAACCCAAGTGTAACCCTTTGGCATGACACATCCTATAACTTGTTACGTTTTCGAACAATGGCGCATTTTGCATTTCATTTGTGCTTTTCTCTCCAAGAGCCTAAGAATATGCTCCCCTCACTAAAGACCAGAGTAATTAATCATCAGGGCTGTTTGTAAGGAAAAAGCCTGGCTCTCGGAACAGAGTCATAGGCAAAGTAAAGCATAAAACGCCTATACCCCACTGCATAAATCCCTTGAAGAAATATCTTTTGTACGTAATTATCAGTTTAAACTATTTGAATTTTATTTGTAAAGTTATCTTAAAAAAGTATTTTTTTCTCCAGACTTAAGGTGTGTTTTTCCAGAAAAAAAAATCCACTTCATTTTTTAAAGATGCCATAAAGCTGTTTGTGCTCTATTTCTTGTTTTTAGAAATCTCTTACAATATTAGATGATTTTTACATCTGTTTTCTGCAGGGAAGACTCTTCCAATTTTGTCTTAATTTCTATCCATTAAAATTATAAAGCAGAATCTAAAAAAAATGAGAGTACTTGCTAAAATACGTGGGCAAGCCTGCGTTTTAAATGCAGGTGTTGTACTTCCCGAGCTCTGTACATCCACAATATAAATGTTGATCAGTGCACCAAGTGTTTATGAGAGTCAGCCACTGAGCAACGGCAGGAGAATTTGAAGAGCTTGTTTGATAAGCTGTTGTTGCTTTTCATTTCTTACTTCTTGGCTTTGAATTCTTCCCTCCCCGGTGCCGTGTCAGGTGTCCTGCCCTTTCTCTCCAGGACACTTCCTTGTGACCTGTGTTACTCTCTCACAACCTTCTACACGTTCATGGGGTTGTTACAAGCCTGGGACCAGAGCCAGGGCTGGGGATTACATCTGTTCCTGCTCCTCTGTCTCCAAGTTTCGAACAGGCTATTGGGGATTTTGTTCTGGTACCGCTGCTGAGTGCAGAGGATGATCCTAGCTTAGGTTGCTGTCTCATGGTCATGGTGGACAAGACCTTTGGTTTTCCCAGTATATACACCTGCTTTTTTCTTTGGGATGAGCTCATTAAACCTGTGTCAGCTCTCTCCTCCCAGGATGGATGTTTTTAGGTCTGTGCTACAAATATAACTTGCAGACTGAATTGGTTGCAGGGAGGAGATGGATGTGAGGAGGGGAATCCAAGGCAGTTTGGTGAAGCTAACAAAATGTCTGAGAAGCATCTCCTTTCAGATGCATTTCCTGGTCTTGCAGTGCTCCTAAGCAGCTGACAGTTCTGTCAATCTATTGACAGAATTATTAGTTGTTAGAGTTAGATGTCATATATTTACTGAGCTGGGAAACTAAGCAAATTCTTCCCTTGAAGAAAAACACTAGATATGTACCTTGTTCTTAATGCATTTTGCAAAGTCTGCTTGGCGTATAAGGGCAGAACCTACTCTCTGTATGTAAAAAAAGTAGTAAAAACTAACGGAAAAAATACATTTAGTACTCTGGATTCTTTTCAAAGGTAATATTAGAGAAAAGATGAAATTTAATCATCATAAAGAGGTACAATTCCACTGCCTCCAGTGGCTCTCCACCTGTGTATATCCCAGAGAGATTGGGCAGGTAATGCTGTGAAAAGCATAGCCACAGCTGACTGTACACAGAGGCTGGGAAGGGAGGAGAGCTTGCTCCCCAAGTTGGATCAATGCAGCTGTTGCCCAAGGATGGTAATACAGTGTTTGCTCTTGTAAATAAGTTCTGATTTTTAGCATAACAAAGATTTTGGTGAATAAATATATGCCCTCCATCTATTCCTGAGGGTTTATGTGTCATGGCAGAAAGTGACTTTTGTGCCTGAATGAATGTGTATGTAAATCATTTTATGTCAGTAGCTTTACTTTTGCCCCGCACCGTAAAAATTCACTGCTCTAAGGGCTTCTGCATAATGAGCTTTTGAAGCCCAAGCAGTTCAATTGCTGGGAGCTGTATTTACAAAAGAAATTCAATCAGCCATCAATGACACTTACAGCATCTTGATGCTGTCCCTTATTCTGGCAATTGACAGTGAAATCTCCTTGCAGGAAAATCCTGTAAATGTGTTGTCTGTCTCATATAATTTTAAAGCCAGGCTTTAAGAATTTTGAGATGCCCATAGATACCCTTTTCTAATAATTTTGTATAGGTGTGGAGTAGTTTCTTGGAGGCTTCTTTGGAACCCTCTTGAACTCCTCCTTGAGCAATCCTCCTAGGTTTTTCTGTAAGATTTATCCCAAGGTGACTTCGTAATCAGCTTGAAGATATTCGGAAGGGCTAACAAGGGCCACTTCTGCATGAGTCATTTGTGACATTGTGTTACAGATGTTTGTTGTCTTTGAGCTCTGCAAATGCAGGCTGTGTCTTGGAATGTCCCCAAAATGATATGGTGGTGGCAGCAAAGTTACCATACTGGCTGAAATTACATCAGCCTTCTCCTTTCTTTTTATCCACTGTAGGTGTTCTCTGCCTGCCGGACAGCTTGAACCTTCACAAGGACCAGCAAAGATCAAACAAGCCCGCGGAGGTGCAGATGTTCAGCCAGTCAGAGCTAAGGACCATCGAGCAGTCTCTACTTGCCACACGTGTGGGCAGCATTGCGGAACTCAGTAAGTACAAGGCCATTGAGAATGTTTGGATTTCTTTCCTCCAAGTAAAGCAAAGCTAAGTGCATTGCCTGGTTCTGCTGAGGAGAGATGAGGGGGCTGTGTAATGTTGAAGGAGATGTTGGGCAGATCTAGCTGTGTTCATGCTCCATTGTTAGTTCAGAGGCTGAAGCTATAGGAGGGAAGAAAGGTTGTGCAGTCTTGTAGCAATGCTTATGGCTTGTTTGCATACATTGCTCTCAGTTTTAATGGTGAAAGATGCTTTATTTCATCTTCCATATGCTGTATTTGAGAGCACCTCTCAGCCTGGCCAGACATGCAAATGTCTGGTGTATTGGTGTCCTATTGCCTTTCAGTAGCATATCTTTTATGATGGGCAGGCAGAAAGCTGAAGGCTGCAATAAGTAAAGGAAATATTGTCACATGTTTAAGGCAGAGCTACTTCCACCTCTCTTAGAGAAGATCCTTTACCTGCCTTTCCTTCTCCAGCCCTACAACTCAAACCTGCACCAGAGGAATTAGCTCCTGGAAGATAAATTATTTGCTATTAATCAAAGCACTTTTTGAGAAATATGGGAATCTGTGATATTTGTCAAAATCTGAAAACTTTGTTTTTGACACAAATAAATGGTAGGAGGCAAAGGCCATATGCATCCTTATGTGAAATGGAGATAAAGTTACCAGAAGCACTTTATTTAAACTTCTTTTTTCTGGAGGGAGAAGCATTCCAATCACATGTTTGTGGTCTAGTTAGATACAGGAAGCTATGTGTGGGAAAACAGAATCATTCAGACAAAAAAGTGGGTTTTTTTCTGAGGTTTGTGAAAAATATTGTCATGTATTCTTTTCCTGAGGTCAGTTACGAAATTTTGGGGAGAAATCAAAAAATACTCAAATATGTGAAGATATAGGCTCAAATCCATGAAGATATAGGCTACCGAACCTACTGCTGTTCTCGTTACTGAATTGTGTGTTGCCAGCATCATAAAGAACATGTGTAGGGATCTCTTGTTCATTTTTTGGCACTTTCTGTAGCAATGGGAGTCTCCTCTGTAGCTCCATCATATCATCATGGTTCAGTTTCGTCCTGTTTACGAGCCGTGTGGATGCACCATGGATGTTTGTCTACAAGACACAAGATGGATTTCTGTTTTCAGCTTGCTAATTCTAATTTGCTCTGGTGCAGCGTCAACAAGCCAAGAGTCTTAGTGTGAAGCGTTGCTCCATTTCTGGAATCAGGTGTTCGGTGTTATTCAAATTAAGTAATTTATGCTCATTTATTTCATTCGCACGAAACACACAACAGTACTGTCTGTGTGCCAACTAAATTATGCATGATACAGCTCTCTTTCTTACAGTTCATATGGTTGGGATTTAATAAATAAGTAATTTGTGGGTATTTCAGGGTGGGTGGGTTTTCTATTCTGGATTTTTCTTGGACCTTTGTACTCAACCCAAACAGCCAGAGTCCTCAGATAGAGCACCCCATCCCATTTAACAGTTTGAACTCTGTCACCTCTAAGTGTCCTACCTTAGATTCAAATGCTCGGTTGGTGGGGTTTGCTTTCTGTACATCTGTTGACTGCAAACACAGGCAAAACACTCTTCAGGGTGGCCAGTTGGAAGAACAGAGTGCGTCAGTGGGAGTTGGATGCAGCTGTTGGAGAGGCTGTACCATCCAACAGGCTGGTAGCCTTCCAAAAAGCCCTGGGGCCAACTCGAGGGATCCTCCCTGGCCACTGCAAGCAGATGCATGTCAGGGAAGCAGCAGTGGGAGGAGTGGTAACTGGCAAAGCTTGCAAGGCTTGATATGCTGAGTTGGGTAGAAATCTGTGCTGTGGAGCAGTGCCAGTGCAGAGTTCCAAACTGAGCTGTGAAACGTGGAGGGAGTTGCAGCATGCTGGTGGGAAAAAACCTCTGAGTCTGGAGGAAAACTCATTAAATGGGAGGAAAATGGAGCAGTGAGGGGATATAAGTAGGTTTGCTCTTTGTTCAGTGCCTGTGTGTCTCTCTGGCATCAGCAGTGGCTGTGAACCGTAGCTTACAGCAAAACCTCTGCCATGGAGGGTGGGTGGGGAACCGCAGCATTGGGCAGAAATGCAGAGCAGTGGGGAGAAGGTGGGGGGAACACCTGGGGATCATAAAGGCATGAAGGCAGAAGGCAAAGGAGGATTTATTGTTGCCCTGGTGGTGTGAGTGGGATGGACATTGTGGATAAAAAAGAGGATATGGTAAGCATTGCCATGGAGAAAGTGAGATATGAGGGAAGGATTAGATAGGGAAAAGCACCTGATTTTGTGGGGCTGAATAAAGGTAATGAAGGAGACTCTCTGGATAGGAGGGAATTAAGAGGATAGCACTTGTGGAGAGGATCATGGCAAGTGGATGACAAGGGCAGAAGCTTGGCCTGTGGACCAGCAGAATGGGCAGTCCCCAGGCATGTGTCTGCACTGTCCCATCAGCTTGCAATATCGCAGGAGCCAAGATTTCATTTCTGTTCTCTTTAAAAGAGCAAAAAAAAACAAGGGGTGAAGACTGATCTTACAATAAAGCAATTTAATTTTATCTCAGGAAAAAAATATATTATAAAAAGTAATTCTAATTGAATGAGATTTCCTATAGTTTATTGACATGAATAATTAAAGTATTGTAAGTACGCAGAGTAACTGGAATTAGCAAGTGTCTGCATGCAGAGGAAAGGCTTCCCCTGCTTTCAGTTCCACCTGGCATCCTTGCATGGAGCAGTGTGACCAGCTGCTGAGCTGCTGGAGGCTTTGAGACCAGGGAATCAAATCTGTCCCCTGGAAGACGACAGCTTGCAAATGAGGTCTGTGTTCTGCACAGCACCTGTATTTCAGCTCATGTCTTCTTAATTTCTTCACAGTCTGTCCTAGGTGAAGAAGAGATTCATAAGGTGAAAAGCCTTGTATCATGTGGTACCTTCACCTTGCCCCACCCATGATGGCCCTCGTGTGTCTGCACCCTTTGTTTTTTCACTTGTTCTGTCAAGTGCATTAGAAAAGACCATTCGGCTAAGCTGCATTTCCCTGGGTGTGACAGAAGGCAGGAGAAAATTGGGGAAAGGTGGGATGGCAGACATGACCAGAGGGGAAGGGCAGCACCATCTGGTGATGCTGCCATTGAGGAGTCCTCCTGGTCAGACAGGTGCAGCTGGACTCCTGGATGCTGCTCTGGTCCTGCCAAATCCTGCTTGCCTGGTCTGCTCTCATCTCCAGGCTTAGCAGGCAGCAGGCACTGGGCCTAGCTGGGACACCACCTTGCTGGCAGTGGCCAGGTGAGGCAGAGCCACTGGCCCAGGGGTGCCCTCCGGGAAATAGGAAGAAGAGGTGATATTGCTGACTTAGGGGAAAAAAAATCAAAGGGAGGTTTCATCTCCAGGACTTGGAGGAGAATGTAAATAGACACGTAATTCTGCACCACAATTGCAGCAGTAATGCGTGATTCCAAGGCAAAGGCTTAAAAAATTAATGTGAAACCTTATTCATTAAAATATAATGAACATGGCAGAAAGTTAAGGAACAACAATAAATCTGGCCTATGTTATACTGGCATTTAGTATTCAGGAATTGTAATTGCCTACTACACTGTGTTTTAAAATAATGTAATTTTGTTTGAAATGCTTATTATATAGAGAACATTGGGAAGAGCTGAAGCACAGCAAAAATAATAGGATTTTAAACAGTAGCTTGACAGTATTTCACTGTTGAGTCTTAAAGAAAATATTTCACCAAACTTTTTTTTTTCTTTTTTTTTTTTTCCTGATTTTGTTTTTCCTTGACGTTTCCTGTATTTCTAGACCAGACCTAGAGGAGAGGGGGAATAGATCTAGTTGGGTTTTTGTCAGAAAGTTTTTGGAGTTTTTCTGGATTTCTAGTTCTTCATTTCTCCCCCTTTCAGATGGGAAGAAATAAGTAGACTGAATAGAAAAAGACAGGAACATTAGGGAGAGCTTTGGCTCTGGAGAGATCCCATGATACTGCATTTTGACCTTTGAATATTTTTCCTAACTTCTTTATATGCATGCTTGCAATCCACAAATGTTTATGTTATATTTGACTGCATAATGCTCCAAGACACCTATTCATCATCCATCTAAAAATACCGCTGCTGGCTTGCAGACCAAATGCAGAAGCAATGAGGCTCATAACTGAAGGTCGTTGCTGTTTTCTGGGTGAAGGAGGACCCTCTTTTGCCTGTGTGTGCACGTAGATGGTGAGAATGCAGAGCACAGCCTTAAGATGCACTGGGCACCAATCCTGGCACCAAGAAATACTTGTCCCTCACTGCCTTGGGGTAAAGACTGTAAGTGTTAGTGTCTGACCTGGGACAACCACCCCATGTTGAGGTGTGTTCGTAGGGCTGTAGAAGGCTGTGTGTCTCAAGCAGCACAGGGAGATAAACCATGGCTTAGGATGTCATCCAAAGTGTGTCTTATTGTACATTTCCAGGTAAGAGCAAAAAACTGTTTGGGGCTTGTTTTGGGTGCAAATACAGCCAGTCTCCTATGGCTTTCCTGGGTGAGGGGTTTGCCACCCAGACATGTGCAAACCACAGTGACTGGTGGTGGTATCACTCTGAGTGTTAACCACAATGAATAATCATTTTTATTTTGAACTGCGATAGTCTGAAGATGTGACTTAACACTGCTGATAGCAGAGGTTTTTTGGTTTTGAATGGTGTTTAACTTAGAGCAGTCCCCAGATGTGATGTTCAGGCTGGTATTTCCTCCCTGTCACCACTCAGGTCTCAGCAAGGTTTTCCTTTTTGCCACTGGAAAAATGCCACCCTTCATCCCCTTTTATTGCACATCATCCTCTCTTTGCATCCACAGTGCTGAATGTATGTATTTCCAAAATAACAGCCTCCCAGTGGATCTCGGCACCCTTTTAGGGATGAAAGGAAGGGTTACTGCTCAAGTGTAAGTAGGAATGTGATTGCACACACTGATACTGTTTTTCATTTCTCCTCACAGCCCCAGCTGAGGAGATGATGAAAGTCAGCATCCCCTCCCTTGCCTTTTCATCTAGTCTCAATCCTCTGCAGCCTACAGGAAGGAGCACTGCAGGAGCTGTACAAATTGATTCATATGCTCTAAATAAGAGGTTAAACCTAGGCTTAGAAGCAAATGCCAGGGTAAAGGTACTTGCTGGAAGGGTGGCATCTGAAGGAGTATTGTCATAAATGCTCTGCTAATTTACTGCCAGAACAAAAGCCCTGTTTGCCAGATGTATTTCTCAGACTAAGCCGCACCGTAGAGTAAAACCAAGCTTATTCCCTTTGGTTCATAGAGCACAGTGCTGAGCTAAGCAGGCACTAGCCAAAACCTGCAATTCAGATGGTGGTGCTCCCTTCAGCATGGGCTTTGGCCACAAACTGACAGCCTCTCCAAATACGGTGATGCGTTTCCCAGTTTTCAAGGGCCCTCCACTGGGTTGTTGCACAAGATCTCTAAGTCCTCCCTCACCCTCTTTCTGGGTGTCTAGTTTGTAATTCCTTCTTGATGATATCCACACATCATCCTGTCTGTGTGTCAGTTAGAAGTTGTTGAGATGTTCCTCAACAGAGAAACCGCCCCCCAGCAGAGTATAGAAGACAGATGAATGCAGTGCTTAAATGCTAGATATTTTCTTGCCTCTGTTAAGGGCTGCCTGGTTGCAGGCGTCCCTAGCTGCTACCCTGTTCTCCTTGCTGCCCACTCTGAGTGATAGACCACAGCCTTCATTCACTATCTTCATCTGTGCCCAGGAAGAGTTGTGGGTTACTTAATAGTCCCAAATATTTTGGGACTACTAAACATGCTTTTCTTCTCTCCCCCCTGAGATACCCACTATCATAAGCCATAAAACAATACATTTATTTATCAGTTGAGATGAAGCGTGAGGGAGGATAATTTGAAAATACCAGGTTACACTCTACTTAGGTTTCATCTTCCCTTTGACTCTCCTGTAGACAAAGGGGATGGATTTCTGTCATGGGTAACAGGGGTAGCTTGTCTTGTTGCTTGTCTGGGTCCTCAGTGCTGCTTTGGGGGCTCCCTGGCTGCCTCCATGGGTGAGATTGAGCTACCTTTGCCTTTCCTGAGGACAAGCCCAGGGTGGTTTTGTTCCTTCAGGGCTTCTACCTTCTGTGTTTAAGCCCACTCAGGTTTTATGCTTAGAGGCAAAAGGCATTGCTGTGGTGGGTGGGGAGTGCTGGAGCTCCAACCTTCCACCAAGCCTTCCACAACATACCATTGTGAACTCCCCCAGAACACCCCTTGTACACCACATTTGAGGTACAGATTCCTGTTCCCTCTGAACCCCTGCATCACAACACATTCAGGATTCAGATGGCATTTTCCTTTCATTGCAGTCCTGCTTGTCTCTGCTGTGCAGAGCACGGGCAGTTGGTCAGGTCAGAGTGAGCACTCCTAGCTGGCCTGCTCAGCCGTGGGCACTCTCAAGTTCCTTTTGAGGACATGGGTCTATGTCAGGCCAAAGAAAATCCGGGAATGGTGGTCCATAAGGCAGTGGTGTTCTGCAGAGTGAAGGCTCTGCATTAGGCTGGCACATGAATAGCTCATCTGAGTCAAAGCTTGTTTTGTTTAAAGTTGACGTGGCTTGAGGGGAATCAGACACAAACATCACACTTGCCACATTGGATTGGAGATTCTAAACGTGTAAGTGTTGTTATAATAGGTATGTAAACTTGAGAGGGTTTAATTATTATTGTGGCTTTTTTATGGGATATATCCAGTCCCTAATTTATCAGTCTTCAAAGGCTTTGCAAACACTAAATTGCATGCACTTACTCTGTAATATAAATAGAAGCTTCTTGTCATGGTGGGGTAAGTGAAGATAAAAAGATTAAGTGATCTGTGGGAGGCCACAGGGAAGCCACTGCCAGGAAATGGGCTGCTTGCATCCTGGTCCTGTCTTCTCAGTTCTGAATCTGGGACCACAGTTCCTTCTTTTGCTCTCGTGGAAGAGATGAATGGCTTTTAGAAGAGGTTGCCTGCGGTAGCAGATAGGGGCACAGCGTGGGACAGCAGAGATGGCAGAGCTAGGGAGGTCTTTGCAAGGTCAGCTCACCGATGAATTTGTTGCACATTGGATGCCCCACTGATTGTGGGTTATGGCCCCCAAGCATACCCACAGCCTGAGGCAGCTGGAATAAAATCTGGAATATACTGTGTGCCAAGAACAACCTAACTTTTTTATGTTTGAAGATACTTTGTGCTAAGAGCATGTACACAGTGAAATACATTCTGCACACTTCCTAGTGTGCAGCCACCCTATCTCTGTGCACACTCCTTTCCTGGGATAGATGAGTAGTGTTGAGTTAACAATAGAAAATCTCACAATAAATCATTTGAGGACAGGTTTTGGTCAAGCAGTTTTGACTCAGCTGACTTCTGAAACATGAAGATTGATGTACCACCGGAGGCAGAGGAACGTGTAGGAACAGTGCAGCTGGAATCGAGTGTAGGGATGGCTCAGGTGGCTGAGGGTGACCTGGTACAGGAGACACAGCTCAGCTGCTCATATTCACCCACAGTGATGTGCTGGCAGGTGTGTACTAGGGTGTCGTGGATTGGAGCTGAAATGATTTGACAGCTTTTTAATCGAATAGCGCTTCTGCGATTTTGCATATTTAACCTGCAGGAGGCCCAGAAGAAAGCCTCTTTGATCCAGCAGCAATGGGGAGAAGGAGGGGGAGGGGGAGCAGCTCCGGACCATGGCCTTGCAGGGCCCCCCCTCCCCCAAATGCCAGGGCAAGGGGTCCCTGGCATGCATTGGGGCACCCACCACCCCCCCAAAAGCTGCAAGCAGCCAAAGAGCAATCGGGAGGCTGCTGCCAGGAGCCGGACAGCTCCCAAGAAATTGGGAGGGGCTTCCCCTCCTCCACTCCACCGGGTCCCCCTGGGGGCCTGGGAAAAACCAAGTTTCAACTTTTTCAAACCGAAGAAATTGTTGAACAACTGGCAACATTGAAGGAGAAGAGCTTTTTCTTTAACAGAAACTGTTCACCATGGAGTTAAAGTTGGAGGAAGAAGTGAAAGTAAGTCAGGCTGGCTGAAACTGAACATGGCTGCGGAGGAGAAGGAGGGCAGGGCCGTGAGGGGCGCGAAGCTTAAACCGACCTTTTTGCAAAAATGTGGCAAAGGACTGTAATACCATAAAACTGTTCTGTTATCCATTTAAAGGACATGGGGGCGGGGGGGGTGGAACTGAGAATACCCCATGTTTGGATGCTCAGTGTGATAGGATGTCTCTGACTGGATAGACTATTGCAGTGCAGTTCCAAAAACCACACAGAAGCAAAGAGGACCTTTTTCTTTTCCTGGAGTTTGGAAAGACTTTTTAAGAACTCTAATACTGACCAGAAATTCCATCTTTGTTAATCTCCTTGTTCTCTCTCCTGAGAATCCTGTGAGGAGGTCTGCATGCCCTGAAGTGAATAGGGTTGGGGGAGGGTTGGGGAGCTGGCAAAAGCAGGAATGTGGGGTTTTTTTCCTCTTTATTTTCTTAGTGTAATGTTCCTTTTCTGTTAACAGAAAAGGAACTATCTTTATACTTTTAGAAGTTTTTAGGCCTGTTTTGTCATTTTTCTCCTAATTTATATATTTATATCTCACAGAAACAAATTAGTGAGCTGAATCACCACTGCAGCTGGTGTTTCAGCTTGTTCACTAAATGTAACCCGTTACGTAGGGTAAACTGCACCAGTGTGTCACTGTGGTGCAGAAACCGGAGGCAACGGGAGGTAGAAAGGGAAAGAGACTTAGCTACGCTTTAGACAGGATGCAGAACGGCTGTGGCTACCAGCTAGCAGTCTGATTAAATAGACCATGGTTTATTGTCAGGGTTATAAATTCATCTTTTCAATACAGTCTCCCCAGAGCTGGTTGTGAGCAAAACCATAGATCCAAGACTTTTATATTGAAGTGTGAAATGAATCTGGGTCAAGAAAATGAGTTTTGCACCTGGCTCACATGCTTGTAAGGGGGGAATCTACTGACCATGACATGAAGTTGGCATCTAGAATGCAGCTCCCAGATGCATACTCCTTCTCATAGTCTGGACAGGACACAGGAGGTTGTTAAGGGCTCTAAAAGACAGAGACAACTCCTGTCTATGGCTCTGGCCTGCTCTTTGCAGGAGGAAATATTCACCCAGGTAGCACAGCAGAGCAGTAACACTGCTGTTATAAACATGCCCCAATGTAGGGCATGATTCCCAAGGGCAGTCTACACATATAGGAGTCAAGGACAGCTGTAAGGATGACCAGACCAGCGTTATCAAAGTGATGGGTGCTGCCTGCACAATGCTGTCATGCTAGAAATATGGTCTCTTGCTTCTTCACACAGTGCCTCAGCAAGGCACCAGGTGGGAAGACACCTGTGGTGGAAACAGATGCTGCTCTCTCTCCCCTGGGTTTTGAAGGAAAGACACAGGCCAAAGGACTGTGTGGCTAATTTTCAGTATGCAAAGACATCATTGCTAAGTTGTTCTGGTAGTTTTAGAATATGCTTTTGTGACAAGAAAAACATGAGGTAGGTGTCATAAGGAGCGGCTGCATAAGGATCTGTCCATGTCATGCACCTCAGGCTTGTGGGTCTGCAGGCATACACCCAGCTGAATGGTTTTGGCTCTGGCAGTTTATCAGTATGAAAGTAGTTAGCCTGCTCCTAAGCAGGCAGGGATAGTATCATCAGTCCGTCATGACAGATCAAAAAATCCCACAGGAAGCTTCTCAGACATGGCCATTGGGTGTTTGTCATTTTCTTTCTCTTCCTTCTTTTTTGCCTTCCTCTCCTCTCCCTGCTCCCCTGCTTCCCCCTCCCCCACCCCCCTCTCCACATTGCAAAATTGGAAACAGATTTCTTATTCTTTAAACATTGGGCTCTAACATAGTAAAAGCAGTTATAACAGCTTTTACTGAAGCCAAACACGGTTTTTAAAAAAAAGGCTTCACTGGTCACTGTGGACAGGGCCCAGGCTGAAGCTGCCCACTTTCATGCTGTATGTTGTTGTTGTATGTTGTATTGCACCCCCATGCAGATGGGAGCAGCTTTACTTTCCCTGTCACTTCATATATTTGGCTTGAAGTCAGTGAAGCTGTTCCTTAAATATTCAGTATTGCCTTAAACTAGGCCCATGTCACAACATGCGTATTACATAATACTTTCAGTCTTTAAATCAAACATACGTGGAACTCGCGTTCGCTGACCATGCTGAACTGACAGCAGCAGCAATGGGTGAGCCCTGCATTAATCCTGGGAAGGGTGAAATATGCTGGCAGCTGCAGTGGCAGCTCTGCACACACTGTGCTGCAGAGGTGGTTTCGAGGTTTTTGGTAGCCTGTGTGCGAGACACGGCCTTTCTCCTCTGAGCTAACGAGCTCCAGTGCGGCACTGCATTCCTGGAGCCCTTCCCCATCTGGAATCAGGGCTGCAAGGCAGTGCCGGCCTGGGGTTTGCTGCTGCCTTTGCTGCCCTCTGGGAGCCTGTCCTCTAGTTGTGGCTTCCCAGCTTTGACAACAAAAATGTCCTGAAATGTCCCCCTACTTCACTGTTCTTTTTCTTTTTCCTTGTGTTTACTCTACACAATGTGGTGTTTTCATCTCCCTGGCTGTGCCTGCAAAGCAGTTTGTGCGTTGGCTTACTTGGCTTATGTTGCATAAATTACGGAAGTTTTCATTGAGTTTAATTTTAAAACAAAATAAAATTGGCAAGCTCTCTTGTCAGAGAGGATCAGCAGATCAGCTCCCCAGCCTGTTCTCCAGGTGGTGCTACAGGGAGAGAATTTGATCAGTGGAGGGCAAGGCAGGGATCCCTGCCAAACCCCTTGGGTCATGATGCCACAGCCATCAGGAACCTCATTCATGGAGTTAGAAGGTCAACGCAGATGCTGGGAATTTTGTTTTAGATGTGTTCTTTTTGGAAATGACGCACTGAGAAATTTATCAGCATTTCAGATCTGTTCAGCTGATACAGCCAAGACGTATTTTCAGGGCCAAACAAATGCAGAAAAGCCAGCAATGCTGTGAGCAGGTAACCTGCCCTTACAGAGTCTTTCTGTGCTGAGCACAGCCCTGAAGAGCACAGGTGGCTGACACTGATGAAGGGATAGCACAGACTTGTGAAGGGTGCTTTGTTGTGGTGTTTTTTAGTTTTGTTGTTAATCGTATTTTTCCCCTAAGTGGTTTGTCCCTACTTTTCCCCTACAAAGATGGTTCCTCCCCAGACTTTGTATCCCGCCCCACTCCCTATCATTCA